>VZSF01001537.1:39937-197554 GCA_013398295.1 Chionis minor | reverse complement strand
TTTTTTTTTTTTTTTTTTTTTTTGACAGAAAGCAAACAAAGTGGAGAAAGTCAGGTAAAATACAACAGCTATAACTGGAAATGAGACACCCAGACTGTTTTGAATTTGCTCTGGTTCAGTTGACACAGCAGATAAACAGTTAATGCAGCTGTTAAAGAACAAATGCAACAATCAAAAACCAACAGGAAAAGGCCATCAATTGCCATAACATGAGCAAAACTGCCGCACTGAACGTCCTCCCTGCTGGGAGGTGGCAACACCAGATAAAAGCAAAAGGAAAAAAGAAATATTTTGGAAAAATAATACACCCTGCCCCAAACCTGCTTCTTCCTGCTGGAAATTTTTGAAGTCCAGTTATTACTGTTCAGCCAGGTTTGTTCACAGGAAAAACACAGGATGATGGAGCTGAAGAAAGGCTCAATTCTCAGCCTGTGAAATGCTCCTAAGACCCACTTTAGAGACTGTGGATCCCACACGTAACAAGGCCCATGGACTCTGCTATAGGGAGAAAATGCTGGAGAGAGAGAGACAGAGAGAGAGAGACAGAGGGGTAGGTTCATACTTGGCGTGCTGCAGAAAGGGTTAAAGGTGGTCAGTTCATCACTCTTGTGTGTGGTGCCTTGGAAGTTTTCACAACACCAGATGTGTGAAAAAAAAAGAAGAAAGAAAGAAAAGCGAACACCAGTAGACATCCTGGTGCCCTGGAAGCAGTTAAATTAACACCCAGCAGGGACAAATTTGCAGCTTTGGGAACAAGCTTAAAGTTAGTCTGTTTTCATTCCTGCAGTGAATTTGCAAATGTATGACAGTGAAGTATAGCCTGGGAAGGAGCAGGCAGCTTTGGATTAGGGATGGATAGCCAGAACTCACTCCCACCCTCCCTCCTCCCACTCAGTTTTGCACTTAGGTTGTGAAGCTTGCAATACGTCTGATAATCCCTATGTCTTCCCATGCCTTTTACCAGCTACACTAGGAAAAAAGCATCATTCTTTTATTTTCTTTTTTTTTTTTTTTTTTTTCATGCTAGCTGAAACCAGACAAGACTGGAGTCACCCCAGCAGAGCCTGCTTTAGCTGGGATTGCAGTTTACAGTCATTCGGAGAAATCTGGTTCTGCAATGGATAAAGTTGGATGCTCTTCTACCCAGAACCAAAGCACTAAATCCTTTAGTCATACATCACTCAGTTGGAGCCAGTCTGTGGCCCGGTTTGCAACCACTGCAAATTATAGAAAGAACTGGAAAAAGAAAAGACTGTGAGAGTACATCTAACCCATCTTCTCAGAATTACGGAAAGCTCTCAGAGCCTCTCCCCCTCTCACAGGTTACACAACAAACTGGCTCCACAGAAATACCATCTTCATTTTCACACCTTGGTCATTTTAAGTATTTTGGTATCAGTTAATCAGGGGGAATTTTTCAACTGCACAGTTTCTTATGAAGGCCTGAGAGAACCACTCAGTCTCCATCATTCTTCCTTATGTGCATCTGCTGCAACGCAGGAAGAAACTTCAGGCCCTGAAAACAGGCTTCATAGAGAGGTGGTCGATGCCCCAAGTCTGTCAGTGTTTAAAAGGCATTTGGAAAATGCCCTTAATAACATGCTTTAACTTGGTCAGCCCTGAATTGGTCAGGCAGTTGGACTAGATGATCATTGTATTGAACTGAAACTATTCTATTCTATTCTATTCTATTCTATTCTATTCTATTCTATTCTATTCTATTCTGTTCTGTTCTGTTCTGTTCATGTTGGTTATTCAATGGCTACACTTGCAGCCAAGGATGGTAGAAGAGCTGCAGGGTCCCCTGAAGGAAGAAAACCAGAGAATGGGATGTATTATTTTTTTTTTTTTTTTCCAGTGAGATAAATATGCTGCTTGTTCTGTCTCCCTGACTGATGGAGACTGGCAGGATGAAGAGCACAGGCTGAAACACGTAGTACATCCTTTCATATGGCAATTTGAAGGGCTCAGAGTATGGCAGGTCTGGAAAGCTGCATTTCCTGCCCTGTCCTGAACACTTCCCGCAGATGCTTTGGGAACTACTGGACAACAAGCCCCTTATGCCCCTTCACTTATTCCTGGCATAGGATACAGAAGCAGTTAGTTTTTCAGTTAGTTTTAATCTTCCACTCTCCCCTTTGCAAAGATGGTAGGTACTTGTCCCCTGTGCATCAGTAGCTCCTGTTCTGCCCCATTTCTTCCCACACTATTTCCTACCCTTGGATCCTCTGCCCTCCTCTGCCTGCACCCAGACTCACTCTCAGCTTCCTCCTCCTGAGCTCCCAGTCCTTCTCCCTCACCCCCGCTCGCCCAAACCCAGTTTGCACTCTGTGTCACTGCCTTCCAGGTTTCTTACTCAGACCCTCACCCTTCCTACACTTTACTCCTTCACCCCCTCCTCCTCAGTCTCTGTCTGCCCCATCACATTTGTCCTACACTGGATCCAGTCCCCTCGGCTGTTTCTTTCTCTTGCACTAAACTTTCTGCTCCTGACTCTCTCCTGCCTTAAGTTTCTGTCCCTCCACAGCCAGACTCCCCCTTGCAGTCAGTTGTCCACCTTCCACTCCCTATCCAGCCACCCCTGTAGCTGAGGCTTTCCAGCACCAGCCACCTGAGTCGAGCTTAACGACTTGCTGCTGCTGGCAGGAGCAACCCCATCTCTACTTCTTGCCTCCAGCTATGCGCTCCTGCCACTTCCCTTGCACCAGTGTTGGCTTCGTCTGACCCCACAAGCTGGAGGAAGTCACTAAAAGAGCAGAAAACCAACACAGAGAGAAAAAGGATTGCTTTCTGCCAGTTTTGTGAGAGCTCAGACCAGTGCCAAAGCTGGCGCCGGAGGAAGGAGTGGAAACAGGGCTGGGGCAGGATTTGTTGCCCCTTTCTGAAGCTCCTAGCCTTTAAATCAGCTCTGCCATCCTGTGAAACCTCACCTGAGAGTGTCCGAAGCCCCTTGTCCTCCCCTTCCTTTGACATATTTGCATGCAATTCAAGGCACGGTGGTTTCAGCCTGCGTGTGTCTTGCGAGCAGAGCAGCACAGCTGGGCTCACAGACGCTGAGAGTCTTCTGCAGTGAGGTTACGCCCCACGCATGTGCCTGGCTTAGGTACTCTGAGCTGCACCTTTCTCCCTGCTTACAGAGGGAGGTTAAGGGGTTAAATACGGATAACTGGTAGGAAGAAGAGGGATGATCATCCCCCCTTTTACCTGATTTCTGTATTTTCTACTGATTCACACTATGATTTGGACCTCACATGAATCCTCACCTTTCGCCATGAAATTGAAAAATCATTCAACTCACGTTTCCACAGCTATGTCAAGGCTATGTATTACCATTAGAAGACTCTGAAAGGCGCTTGGCTTTTCAGAGGGACCAACAGTGCCCTTCAGGCACTCAGCCCCTCTCTTAATTCCAGCTGGGGCTTGACAAAGAAGAGCATTGTCAAAGGGGACAGAGAAGTGAGGACCCTTTTTGAAGAGCTGACCTGAAATCAACATGGTTGGCTGTTCAATGTGGTGTAAGGCTACCCTCAAGACCCTGCTCCTTTGCTACACACATGGTGGCAAGCAGAATCTCAGGCTTAGCCAGGGCATGTCCACCCATGCACTGGTATCTCAAAAGCCCCTTGGAAAGTTGGCAAGCCGTTGGGTGAAACTCAATGGGCTGTTCTCCATCAATCTATAGGTACAGATGGAAAAAGAGGCACCAAGCACTGTTCTACATGCTCCAGAGGTCTCCTCTGGGGGACTCTCCAGGCTGTGAAGGCTCAGAGCTGTGGATGGTGGGTCTACAGAGAAAAGTCTCAGACCAAGGGCAGTCAGGTCAAGATGAGCATGGCAGGGAGTGATAGGTTCACGCGCTATCCTGGAACGCAAGGATAGTGTCTCTGAGACCGACACTGGGTCTAGTTCAACTCCGGACTCTGTCAGAGCATTTCTCTGTCATGGTAATGTGTTACTTATGTCCTTATCCAACAACTCCAGTCGACTGATTGTAATAGCTTTGGATGAGATCTTCCTTCTCTCTTTCCCAAAATATATAATAATATATAAAATATACAATAACATTTCGTTCCTCTCAAGGTTTGGCTGGCTTACTTATTTAGATTATAAATTCTTCAGGGCAAAAGCTGTCTCTTACACTGCGTGTGTACATTACCAGAAACAGGCATGCAACAAATGAAGCAGGCAGATGGTTCTGGACTAGTTCTGTTGGAGCATCTGGCTGATTTTCTGGATCATCATCACATACAAATGGTAAATTCACCCGTGAAAACTCACATTAAAGGAACATTACTAGGTCTGTTGCTGTCTTAATGACAGTCATCTGTGGCCTGGGGCAGGTCTCCACCATAAAAACACCAGCAGTAAAAGTAGCTGAGTGGAGAAACAAATATTTGCTGTTAAAATATTCCTTCATTTTGAACCCCTAGAGAGGCAGATTAGTGGGACTTGCTCGTGAGGACGTCAGGGAATTAAAATAATAGGGAAATTTTGGGGACAGAAATGGGAGCTGGGGCTTGTTAAATTTTTTTTTGTTCCTTGACTTCTTGAGGTATTCATAAATTGCCTACAAACAAGCGAAAACTTACAGGAAAGGGTTTTTCACCATGCCAGCTCCAAATGGCTGTGGAATTATATTGTTTTTCCAGGCTGCCTTTCCAAAATCCCTGCAGGAAGTTGACTCAGGGCTTGACTCTGGCCTCAGATGCACACACAGCAATAGCAGAAATCCTCACTTTAACCAGGTAAGAAGCCCTTACAGATATCTCAGCTTTATTGATGAGATCACAGGTCAAGACACACTAAATCACTTAGTAGCAGAGAACCAGACCCAAAACATCCTTGGGCCCTTTCCTCCCAGTCAGCATTGCATCTTCACGGTTCCTTATCCTAGTCTTGTCCTGTAACATCTCCTTTCCAGTTAATCTAATAAGTGCAAACTCACGTCTTGTCTTTGGTGATGGTTCCCTACCCTACCTCACTAGCCCAGCCCTGGAAACTGTAAACTCAGCCACCAACACTGCGGATCTTCTCACCTGCTCCTTCTTCCTTGCAGCCACCATAGTCTTCTCCTACATATGCACCAGGCACCTTGACTTCCCTCTGCTTCCCCACCCTTGTCCATGTCTTCAAGGTGGCAGTGGAGTAAAATCAGAGGACCCAAGCAGCTAGCACCCTTACTGTGCCTCCTGTCTCCAACAGCATTTTTTTTCCCACAGCCAAGACAACTGACTGGCTCATGAAGTGCCTCCTGGATCACAGCAGTGCTCAAATCAAGATCTCTGGACATGCAGGTGGGTAGAAGTTGGTATCCTTCAAATTCCTTCTGTAAAACTCATCTCTTCCTTGATTCTTACAGAAGGAGGCAGGGGCCATTTTTAATCCAAGTTTATACAGTTCTTCACAGAATGACATTTTGCCTTATCAGTGGACCTCCCAGACACTTTCACAATACTAATAAATAATAAATAAGACTTTAAGTGTGCTGACATGAGCAAAGAACTCATCCAGGCAAGTGCAATGATGTTTTTGCAAGGAAGTACCTTCAAAAAGCAGTCCAAATGAGACAGCAGGGACTATCTCAGCTACGTCTCAAATCCCCAAACCCAGAAGCATTTGACTTAAGTGGCTAATATTCTACTATTCTACCAGTGTAAATACTTTGTGCAAAAAGTTCAAGAAACCTGATGGAACTGCCAGTGTCTTTGAGCCTTTGAATCACAATGTCCTCAGGGACTGACCGTCCACAGTGTGATTGTCTGTATATTTCATTCAGCAAACTGAGTATGAATGATAAAAGGCACTATCAAGACAACTGTCCACCATGACAATAGAGGAACTCATGACATTTTCTCTCTCGTTTTGTGTTCATAAATAAGCTATGACCGTGCAATCGATGATGGTTCTTGGGACATACTCAATTTTTCATCCAGAATATTTAATTCAGAAGCCCTTGCATGAAGGAATGTGACCAAAATGGAGCTATCAAGAAAAGCTCTCATCCAAATATTATTTTTATAGCGAGCATTGAAAGAAAGGTCACATTGTTATTTTCTTACACTATGGAACAGTTTCTATTATTGCAGATTCCAAAAGCCTGGAATCGTTGTTATTTATGATCTAAGTCAAATTTAAGTCCTGGTTTGTACCAATTACCACAAGCCACTCTAGATTTTCTCTCTTCATTTCACAAATATTTGCAAAATAATTCCTTCACACTTGAAAACAGAGAGGTTGCCTCGCCAAAATGTGCTCTTCTTTTCTTCTTTAGTGGTAAACACAAAGGTCTAGGAAAATATTGTTTTGACATGAATCATCCAAAGAAGCCACATTTTCTTTGAGAAATTTCAGAGGCTAAATTAGAGGCATAAGTTATCACTCAGCAGTGAACGATACCAAGAGTTTTTCTATCTGCACTTTCAAAAAAGCCATTAGATCTTTTGCTCCTGGTGTTTCTTCCTTGCATAGCACTCTAACAATCTGACAGTTTAACACAGACTTCTTATTAAATGTGTATGGTGCCCATGCTTCACAAAAAAAAAGTAGAAGGCCATATCCTGCTGCTTACTGTGCTGCTGTAAGTCCAATTATGCTCTTCTGAAAATAAATGAAATTACCCTGGGTTTACACTGGAGAAAATGAGAGGAGAATCTGTCTCAGCATCTCCATAGAGCTGCCAGGTTAGTTGAAATACCATCTCTATCCCTCGGAGATATTTAAGAGCGATGCATATATATGTTATATATCAATTAAGCACTGATTTTTCTGGGTGTTTGAAGGGCTGGTGTAATGGAGGGAGCCTGCAAGGGGGGGGTCACCTCAGCACCTGGGGCTCCTCTGAGCATAAGTTCCTCACTGGTGGCACATCCCTTGGTCCAGTGCTGCTCCATGGCCTCTCCCCAGCGACATGCAGCCATGTTGTGTCCCTGGGTCATGGAGCCATTGGCCACATGCTGCAAAACACAAAGCGTTGCTGTGGGAGGGCGTGAGGCAAGAGGCACATATGGGACACTCACACTTGGAGCAGCTACCGGAGCAGGGATTGCTCAGTATTCAGTAGGAAGGGAAACTAGTTGGATTTAAAAGGAGCCTGTTAAGGCCTGGTGAAGAAAATTATCTAAGGCATGCTCCAATTAGGGCAAGTAGGGGCAAAAAAAAAAAACCAAAAAACCTCCAAACTGCAACTAATCACACTACATTCCTGAGTTCTTGAAAAAAGAAAAAAAAAAAAAAAAAAAAAAAGAGAGAGAGAAAAGAAAAAAAGAAGATGATCCCATCCTCAAAGCAATTATAAAGGAACAAGGACTAACAAGACCTCGATCTTTGCACAAGGATGCACTGTTGTGGGTTGTAACTCCAGAGAAAACACTGATGCTTCCAGAGCCTTAAAAATAAGTACCAGTTGTTCATGTAAAGTGGGGGCTGAAGCTCTTATGATCCCTTGTGTTATCCTTGCCCCCAAAGCCGAGACTAAATCAGGCACATGCCCACATGTAGCAGACAGAGTGGCCTTGCTCCATTAGGGTTCCCGTTCTCATGAGCTCAGCATTCTTTTCTCCTCTTCCTTGAGCGAATGAATTTGAATGAAAAAATGTGGAGAAAAAGTCAACTTGAAACTTTTGAGTTTAATTTGGCTGTAGGTCAAAACCAGAAGGGGAGGAATAATATTTTATTTCATATATACAAGCTTTTTCTTTTTTTTTTTTTTTTTGGTTTTCTTTTGACTTCTCCTTGACAGACAATTGATGGATCTTGAACAAGTCTTATGGCCTATCAAAAATTTTAAAAATATGTGAGGAATTTCTTAGTTAAAAATGCCATTTTTTTTGTTCAAAACCCTCAAGTCTTACTTCATAAGCATCTTTCATTGACTGGATGACATTTCCTCACAAGAAGAAAGTTAGACTTCAAATTTCTACCCAAGCCCAGTTAAAGATTTTCTCCACCTTGGCCCAGGTTCTGTACAGGTACTGTAAACCTGATTAAATCCGCGCAGAGTTTGGAGCTTCTAATTATTCCCTAAACTAAGACAGTGTTGAATTTCTAAGAATTTTTTCATGACTGTGCATATGTTGCATCCTTATAGACAATGGGAAGGTGAATCTTTTCCACAACAATGGAGAATAAAACAGAGACGCAAACAAAACCTTCATTCAGATCAACCTTACAGGAAACCAAGATGATTTCCACCATTTTTATGACTTTTCCCTAGAGGCAAAAGACATCTAATTAGCAAATCCCACTACAAGTTCGCTCTGATTTGACACAAAGTGAATGTGACAAGCAGAGAAATTATACGACTTACATTTCCAGTTAGCAAGCTTGGGCTGATAAAGTCAAGCTCAAATGCTTTTTTGGGCTCTTAAAGCTTGCAGAGTGAAAATACAGAGGGTGAGCTGGTTCAGCTACAAATGTGAATTTATAGTGTTCCAGCCAGTGTTATCTGATGTCACAGCAGCTCTTCATGAACGTGCACTCATATTTCCAGCTACAAAGCATTCCAGCCAGTACTGAGATGGTCCTTATAGTTCACAATTACAATGATCTGAGGAGGAGCTGAATGATGCCAACCGAATCAAACCTTGATTCTTCGTGAAGAACTAGGGCACGAGTAAAATAAATATTAATTGTGAATTTAATTAGTAAATGCTGGTAATTAATCATGCATTACTGTTAATGATGTGCAGGAATCCTCAGAGGTGGGAGACGGTCCTCCAGGAAAGAAGACTGCGCAGGCTAAATAAGGTGATATCCCCATTGCTAAAATCAGAGGAGTTGACACACAAGGTTGCTTTGACCGTTGTTGTCTTTATTGGAAGACAATACTAGCGGTGTCTCCTCATACTCTGATTTAATATTCAGACTGGACATATGGGGCAAGCAAGCCCTGACCAAGGGGTTGGTGGGCTCTTGCAGCAGTGCTAAAGGAGTCCAAAGAACTCATAAATATTGCCAGGTGAACAGTTATGTTCAAACCTTTCCAAAACTCCACCACCTACAGACCAATTGCATTTCTAGGTATCATCCCAGCAGCTACAGAATACTCTACTGAGAAAGACCTACCCGATTTTCTGAACTTCAGCAGAACTTTGGAACAACTGCTAAGGATCTTTAAAAAAATGCAGTCACCTCTCTAGAAAAAAACAGCATTCTTACTGCAAAAGCCCTGTAATCAGTGCTTGCAAAGCATCTAAGCTTCTCAGCTCTGCTGTGGGTCAGGTAGCCATGTCCTGCAGAGTGGAAAGTGGTCAGATAATAAGAAACTTTGGAACGCTACTTGCAGAAGTCTGTGATGATAGGCAAAACTCCTTCTTTGGTGTAATATCTAAAGTTTGGCACTCAGCAAAGTTCATTTATGGCAAGCTCCCTAAACCAAAAGATCTTGTGTCTGCACAGGTGAGAGATCCCACTACGCTTATGATAAATCTTGCAAGTACCACTATGGCTGCGTTGCCAAGTACCATCTTGTTGGCTTGCCTCCCTGAGCAGCAGCCCAGAAGGACACAGAGCAAGGAGCTAACATTGCCTCAAGCAGAGTTGCTCTCAGTGTTTTTGTTCCTTTCCAGACTGTGACCTTGCATATTTTTTTCAGAAAAACAGTAGTGTTTGCAAAAGTCCTGCTTGTCTCCCCTGTGCTGACAGATTGCTGGAAGCTTCATCATGGCTGAATGAAGGAACTGTTAAAATTCATCTGCCTGCCAGTCTATTAAGAAAGTGGGGAAACGCGCCTAAGAAGAGAGCACACAGTGGCCCAAGGAGGAGAGGAACAGCCAGCAGAGACCTCCCATAAAGCAGCAAAGCTGGGATTGCTTCCTGTTGCCGCTCGTTCTCCAGCATCTTCCAACAAAGCAATGTCTCCCCACCCAAAGATGCCTAAATGTTTCACCTGGTACCTCTTGCTAGGGGATTGTCTGTGGGAAAAAGTCACGGTTACTTGGCCAGGGAATTTAAAAGAGTTAAAAGGAGAAAGGTGCCTATGGATACAACTATATCTACTTTACTTTTTTTTAAAACCATCAGACTGCTCACCCACAGAGTTTGGCGAAGAAGCTCCAGCTCTGAATGATCAATTCACAGTGTTGCTTCTCTGGGACTTTATGGAAGACTTAGGCTTTCACTTTTCAGTAGTATCTTACAGCTGTTTTTCACATCCACACGTGATCTCCACACCTATATCACCATTCCATACCCTCAAATATGTTGAACCCAAGTCCCACCAAAACTCCTCAAAGTGGCTTAAACTTCCCAAAGCCAAATAAGTTTTACTTGTTTTGCACCTGGTTTCCAGTTTCTGGGGTACAGAGAGGTTACAAATTCCAACGTTGATGGGCAGGTCTGAAGCTCAGGATCCTGGTGCACAGTGACTTGGCAGAGCACAACTGAGCTATAACAACCCTTGTGTCAGAGCCCTGCCTCGTGATAACACAGCGGGATCTGGCCAGGCGGTACATAACTGTAGACGGTTCTGTGGCACCCTTCACCTTCATATCTAAGCATGTGTTTTATCCACAGAATATTCCCAGAAGTGCGACGGGTGTTTATAAAGCTCCCAGATAAGTCTTAGTTTTCCTTTGCCAAACAGATAGCAAATGTCCAAACGGGACCTTTGTCATGTCAGTCAAAAGATATCGAAGCCCAGAATTTTCTAAGCCTGCCTCCCCAAGGAAAGCGATGGCATAAAAATGAACGTTGTAAAATATCTTACCTAAGATAACATAGGAATTCATTAAAATTTTGCCATTCAAAAGAGCTTAAATATTTGTAAACCAGAAAACTTAGAGAGTGGTCCAAAATAAGCTTACATCTGCCCTGCTATCTCATCTTCATGACAAATATCTACATAATATGTATCAGTGACATATTTATTCCATTGCAGTAAGAAAAAAGTGTTATGAACATGCCTTTCTTGAATTTCTTATAAACGTGCATCCATGATATACCTGAATAGGCGCTAAATGTGCCATCACCAGCTCTGCTGAAGTATGTGCTGAGATGGTCATTATCTGCCACCAGTACGCATCTCATGGAGGAATGAGGCCAGGCTGGAAAAGCCTTTTTACTAGTCAGACCAGAATGATTCTGTAACAAATAAGGAGGAATTTGCCTTACCTGTCTGTGCTGCTGAGAGACTGGATACTGCAAACCTGAGATTTGCTGGCTTTGCTGCATTTTCTGAAGCATCATTTTTTGCTGCATTGCTAGGGGGACATTAGCTGGCCTTTGAAGAGACTGGTTCGAGAGAGGCTGAGCAGGTTGCGGCTGTGGCTGTTGTTGCTGCTGTTGCTGTGGCTGTTGCACAGGGGCTGAACCCTGTGCCTGCTGCGTGTAGTGCAGAAGGGCAGGCTTGTTTTGGGAACCCAAAACCGAAGGCATCTGCTGGTTTGTTTGCTCTGAGTTAAAGTGAAACAAAGGCTTTGTGTTGCCATGATGCTGCTCTAGTGGTGGCTGAGCGCTGTTGATAAAGTTTCTGTTGAGGTCCTGAGGCTTCTGTTGCATGATTATGTCCATGGGACTGCTCTGGGGAGTGTTTGCTTTATAAACATAGTTGTTCATCCCTTTCGACTGGTTTCCGTTCACTGGTACCCCAAGCATTGCTGAGCTTTGCGGGCTGAACTGCTGCTGGCGAAAAGAAGGACTGGGGATTTTCTCTTGCACAAAGGGTCCAGGGGAAGGTCCTGATGGAGACAAGGTGGACCAGCTGGCCGTCTGGTTCTGCTGCTGCTGTTGCTGCTGAATCAGGGCGTGTTGCTGCCGGTTGGCTGCGATCTGTTTGAGCTGCTGTGCATGAGACACCTCCTGCCAGTTAGGCAATGGCCGACTGGACGCAGAAGAAACCTGCGATACCTGTGTTTGACTCTGAGGGACTGAAGGGATGGGTGAAGAGGTGGCCATGGCAGCGGTGGCCATAGTGAACGCTGGACCTGTAGAAGAAGGCCTCATCTGTGGGGACCCCACAGGAGCCTGATTCATGCCTGGTGTGTATTCGCTCTTTATCACCATCTTATCCATCTGCAGAGATCTCACAGGGCCCCTCTGGCTTTGCTGCCCGAGGTCAATGTTGAATGGCTCGTCTTGTTTTATCGTGGCATTTATCATATTCTCCAGCTCAAGATCACTCATTGGTGGCACTGATATATTAGTCAGTTCATTGAACAGTTCCTGAAGCTCCAGATCCATCATTTGTTCCCACGAGTCTTCCCCATATCTGTTAGGGAACATGTTCTCATGGGATGTCTGACCATCTAAGTGTTTGCTGCAGGACATTGTTTCTCCTGGTTCTTTCTTTACCTCTTTCAAAGTCATATTAAACATGCCATTCCCACTAGCATGTGTATTGTTTGCTAGGTTGCTGGGCTTTCTTTGCGATCCTTGCCCCACAGACATAGTTCCTGACATTGACTGGCTTTGGCAATTGTTAACATGTTGTGCACCTTGTCCCACTGAGATATTATCACCCACTCTTATCCTCTTAATGTCAAGGAAAGAGCTCTCCGAAACACCATTGGGCCTCTTGTTGTTGACAGGTGACAGATTTACCACCAACTTTCTCTTCAAGGAGCCTTGGAGCTGAAAGAGACAAAAACCCGTCATTAGATGACAGCAAAGAAACCATCTGTAGTCTATTTGATAGAAGGATCTTGCAAGTCAACAGGCAAGTAAGCATTGCTTAGTACAGAAAGCTATTCTAGGCTTTCTCAGTCAGTGAAACTACACAGAACTGTAGGAAAATACATTGTGAGTGAGACATCTCCCTGCCGCCACCACCCCCGTCCTTGTAGCCACCAGCACTTTTTGGGCACTACTGTCTCCACAGATCCCCTTTCCCCCGTGGGTGTGAGTGGAGGGAAGTGACCAGAGCCATAGCGGGCAAAGCCTAGGACAGATTTGCCACAGATTTGCTCCCATCTAAGTACGCCGGACAGATGTAAAGTATTTTCAGATAGCAGAGAGTAGTGCAGTCATGAAATCTGAACTTCTCCCTAGCCACTGCTGCAGGATTTCACTCTCATGATTTTGCTATATGATCCGAAAGACTGTTCTTTACTGCTGTGGAGTACAAAGGTCCTAGGAGACAATCTAATGGCACACACGGGATCCAGGCATCCCCATCTCACTTACGTTTATACAGGCCAGAGATGTGTATAATTGAAGATGTTAGAAGTTAACTTGTAATTCAGTTAACTTTCAGTAAACTGCAAATGAAGCCACTGGAGCCGTGTCAGGTTATGTCAGCCAAGGGCCTGGTCCATAATGTACTGCCGCGTCATTTTCCAGAGAAGTATATTAATACATTAAGACCTAATTGTTTGTGTCCTGAAAGATCTGCTATAAAACACACAGTCCACACAACACTGCTCTGAGAACTCTATTTCCTTTCCTTGAGCATTTACAGTGATACTTTCACCTGCTCACAAGCCCTATGGGACTGCCCAGGGAACAGAGGTTCATGGCCCTGTCCACCTGACGTGCACTTGTCTGCCGTGGTTGTACACCCAAATTCCTACCCCGTGCAGGCAAAACAAAGGTGTAGTCCCACGAACTGAAAAGTTTGGACTTGGTGCAGATACCCTCACATGGCTTGCTTTGAATTGCAAAAGCATGTTATAAAAGAAGAGATAATTTTTAAATGAGCCCACCCATCACATCCTTATCTCTGCGCACTGAAGACACGCACACCGAGCACTAGACACAGCGAACGCGCATGCAGGCGGCCCTCGCTCGGTCGGCACATACGCTGTCTCCGTTTCAGCTGTGAGCAATGTCAGGAAACGCCACAGGGAAAACACAGCTCATCTTCTGCCTTTCTGCACCTGGGCAGAAGCGCACCGGCCTCGGAGGCGACAGGACAATGTCATCTGACACATACCAGTGTTTACCAGTGAGAAAACGGCGCTCGTACAAACTGTGACACCTTGGGAGCCCGTGATGGGCAGAGGGAACACTGAGAACTCTGATTTTCCAGTTAAGTGAGGAAGGATGATTTATGAGATCTCCAAATCACATTATTTGTGTCACGCTGTTCCATGTGCAGAAGTCCGTGGACACCTAATGCTCTGTTGTGGTCCCTGTTCCCCTCAACTTCAGGCCTATCTATAGATAAGAGATCTTCCCAGATAACTCCAGGTGTGAACGCTTTTATTCTGGAGTGAATACCAGTCAGTTGCTTGGGAAGAACTCAACTGATAAATATATATTTCTTCCGTACCCACCTACACTTCCTTTGCATCAGCAGGTCACCGAGTTTACCCCTTAAAAATAAAGCTTGTAATTTCTTTCTCTGACACTGAAAATCTCGTATCTCAAGTTGAGTTTCCAGCATAGCTTTTGAATGGCAGATTAATGTTTTCGTTTCATAATGACAGACATGTCGGTGCCTGTTTGTATAAGTCCGCAGACCTTGCGCCTTCAAGAGTATCTCATTGTCACTAGGTGGACCCCAGGGGGGGAGTTTTGGGTGGTCACTTGTGAAAAGCACGGACTGTCTTTGGTTAGCATGTTCCTTCTGACACATGAGTCACTGTACTTTCCTTTGCAAAAAAACCCATGGTAAGCTGCACTTCCTTTTACCATCATCTTTGCTGTCAGTGTGTTTATTAGAAATCATTCTTGTGCCCCCAAATTCATCTTCCTGGGAAACGGGGAAGTCCCCAGGTCACCAGAATACATGACTTGGCAGCACATTTTGCTTTCAGATGTGCTGCTGACAGAAAGGCTGAACAGATAATGAATAATATATCCTCTGCATACGTATGTGCTTTATGTGGTTAATATGCCTTTCTGAGTTAATGTTGCTTTTGCTTGACATTTTGAAGCAGAGGGAGCTGTTTAAAATGTCTTCGCATTTTCAGAGCACCTGCGCCAGGCTTTCTGGTACGATTAAAAGCGCAGGTGTTGCGCCGCACTGTGCGTAGTGGCTGCTCTTCGGCTGCATTTGAACTAGCTGCCAGCAGGTACGGGTGAGCTGTGAAGTGGTTCACCCGGTGACACGGACAAGTCAGCAGCAGAGCCAGGGAGAGCACCACGATCTCCAGACACGTCCCTTAACCAAGTGCCCCCTCGCCCGACGTGGCCTGGAGGACCGCTGGTTTCATGACATCTGCTCTGCTCAAGTGCCCACCAAGAAGGGCACTATGCATTTCTAAAGCAGAAGTAACAAATGCTGGCTTATCACATCTCCCAAAAAACCTTGCAAGCACTGTCCTCCAAATGCTGACAACACCCTGGTCAGTAGATGTCCACACCTCAAAGCAGTAATGGGAGTGAATGAGGGTGCAAAGATACAGGGGACTCTTGGGGGACTTCACTGAGGCTGCAGGAAAGGTCCTGATTTCACGCGTCCCATGAGTTAGGGATGAGGACGAGGGCATGGGAAGGATGTAGTAGCCCACAGGGCTACCCTTCTCCCTCCTTGCACCAAGCTGTACCCAGTTACATGTCAGGGCGGTTTGTGAGGGACCGGTCTGTGTCCAGTGAGACAAGCAGTGTCCATCACAAGCCTCTTTGTCTTGCTATTTGGTTGGACTCAATGATCTTGAAGGTCTCTTCCAACCCAAGTGATTCTATGATTCTATGATTGTATTTCATACGAACTCTGCCTCCTGCAGGGCACTGCTGCCCAGCATTACGCCTGTTCTGTTTTCACAGGGGAAAGGCCGGGGTTTGATCACTCAAATTTTCCCAGTTTTCCAGCAATCGCGTTTTTCAACTACTGATTGAAAGTCAGTACTCGAGCCCTTTTTCCCCAAGCAAAGCACAGACTCTTCAGAGGGTAAAAAAAGAGCTTGCCAGACTTCAAGCTCCATCTCTTCCAATTTGCAAGCCAGGATTGATCTGGGTCAGTAAATGTAACGCAAAAGTTCCTATAACACACAGGCACATTCCTCAGATCAAGCGGGCTGGCGATTGCCCATCTTGAACCGCTTGCACTGCGTAATCCCGAACGGCTCTGTGATGGGAAACGGGTGATGGGACAGGACGCGGGAGGAGGAAGCCCTCCACGTGCAGCTCCATCCCCCAGGTCGGTGGGGTGATGGTGTCGATGGGGTGGGTCGATGGTGTGAACCATCGGGGAGTCCGGAGCATTTCCTGGCAGCCCGTGTTGCTGTCAGACCTTTCCCTGAGCAGGCTCCGGTGAGTCAGCACGCGTTCCCGCACTTACAGGGAGGGATGCTGGATGCATTGATTTTCCAAAGTTAACACTGCACGGGCTGAGCCTCTGGAAATCACATCTGCAAGACAGTGCAGGGCTGTTGCCCACCAAACTGCTCAGGGGCACCACCCCTGAGGGACAGGCCCTCAGGGGCAAAGTCACTCTCAAGCTGACTTGGTCTAAACGACCCAGTGTGGCAGCGCGTCCTGTGCGGAGGAACAATTAATTTCTGTTTAAAACTTATTCTGAGTCTTAAAAGGGGTTTAAGAGAGGCAGCTTCTTCTCTAATGCTCCCTGACACCAGGCCAAATCAGCAGGAGTTCCACCAGGATAATAATTAAGGCTCATCAAAATCTGGTATCGAGTAATTTCTCTTTTGGCAAAAAAAAAAAAAAGGCTTTTGCTTCACCTTCTTTTGATTGAATTTTTTTATTAAATGTAAAACTAGAGGATTTTTGCTGAAAATTGATTATTTTTTTTTTCCAGCTCAGAAGCTTTTTCAGAAACCAGAAACAACTTCTTTGGTGCAAAAGCACAATTTGTCAGTGAGAAATTTTAGGGATAGTTTTCCCCCAGCTATCCATATTTAGCAATATCTTTATGACATCTTTCAGCTGTTTCTGACATTACCCATGTGCATTCTCCTTGTATTCCTTTCCACAAGGACTGTCCATTATGGACAAGAAAAGAATTTGTGACCGTAGGAAATAATAGGGACTATCTGGTTTCACTTTCATTGAAAATCTTATTTTTTGTGTACTTCATGTAGTTTTTTCAGTTGGACTTCCTTTAGAATTTGCTTTTTAATTCATTTAACAACATGTCAGAGCGCGATGCTTGAGAGAAGTCCTCGGTTAACCATCCAGCAGCCTTGAGTTTCACAGCTCTCAGGACAAGTAAAAGACAGTCTGTCCCTCTGACTTGCCCGACTATTTCCATAGTGCCTGCGGATCTCCGAAAAAATTCATTTCCCAGTGCAACCCGCCCTCAGCCCTGTACAGAGATGCAAGTAACATGCCTGACTGTCACCTCAAAATGTTTGTAGCCAGACACTTAAGACTGGACCAAAACACCAGAACACTCCAAGCAAACTACGAACAAAATATCAGACTGTGATAGTTTTAAGTCTCCACTAATCCTTATTAGCTGAAAATGGAAAAGGAAGGTCTCCTTTTACCAAGGTGGTAAGGTCTCCTTACCACCACAACGGTGGTAACCTTTGTTCTCCCACCTCTCACATTTTCCCACTCAGGTTTGCAGCTTTCTTAGCGTATGTGATGGAACAACGGGGACGAAACTCGTAACATTCTGCTTACTTAAACCCCGAGAGATTATCACAGTTTGTTTGCAAAGCAGGCAGCGCGGCAGTGTTAGCAATTCGTGTGGAGTAATACTTCTGATGTCGAAAAAGCAGCTTTGGATTTTATGCTTTTCATATGGAGGCAGCAGACAAATCCCCTTAGAAGGTCCCTTTTGGACTTCCCAGACTTTCTCACAATATATGCTGACTGTATCTATGGCTGCACTGTAAACAAAATCCTTCATGTATCTGGGGAGGGGAAGGGGTATAGGAATGACATGAAAAATACAGAAAATATTCAAACAATGAAAGTGGGGGGGAAAAAAAGGAAAAGAAAGGAATTCATTCCAAAGGAGGAAAACATGCTGAATGCTACTTCTTATTTATGCTGTGAAAGCACCTTTGCATCCCAGGGCTGGACCCAGCGAACCACCCCTGGGATTTAGGGCCTGATCCTGAATGACGGCAGCTCTCCTTTCCAAAATAGTGGTTTGCAGGGTGCGCTGCCAGCCTCCTGTGGTGACACCGCCTGCGGTGTCCAGAGGTGAGCTGAGGAGCATCCATCTGGGCAGGGTTTGGGGCTCACCAGTGCAGACCCTCCCCACTGTAGGCATCTCCCCGGCATGCCAGAGGACCAGGAGCCCCTCTCCTTGTTTTCCCACCCCTTTGAGCTGACACACTGGTCACAGTGACTCAGGCCATGGCCAGCTGCGGAGCCACCGAGGCACCCGGGGCTGGCACAAGGATGAGGAGGGACCACTGCTCTCAGCTGCCACCTCCGGGGCCATCACAGGTCCTAGCGCCGTGATCACACACGCACCCCCACAGCCTGTTTCTGCCTACAGATGCAATTTTTAAAAACAGGGAAAAGGGCTCCCATTACCACTCTTTCTACACACCTCCTGAGATCTGGCAGCTCTGGCCGATCCCACTGTCCCCCCCCCGCCTAGGGCGGCAGGTTCACCCTGACATCTCTCCTGGCGATCTCAGTAACATGGTCTTCTTCTGAGCACCTCACCCAGCCCCTCTGCTCTACAATTCTCTGCACAGCAACAGAGTATTTATTTTTAACTTTTTGTCTTCATTTGCAACTTCTACCTGACATGGCTGAGAACGCAAGCATGACAGTTGCCTTCCGAGAGATTTTAGCACTCCAGGTTCAGAAAGTCCAATCTGCTGGATGATGCTGATCTGGGAAACAGCATTAATTTTTCATGCAGGACTGAGTGACAGAGTGGGGGCTCTGGGCACCCAGCATGATGGGGAGGAGCATCAAGAGCTGGTGTGTCCTCACAGCACCACACAGCACTGTGGTGGGGTTAAGGTGGTCCTACCACGGTTGCAAAGAGCTGCGTGAGAGCAGCAGATGCTGTTTTCCCACTCCAGTCTGGTTTGCACAGGCTCAGCTCCAGGTGCCTCCTCTTCTCCATGCTCCTACATGCCACCCGCTCCGAGTGCGTCCGCAGGAAGGGGATCAAACGCTCTCTCTGAGCAGTGAGGAGCAGGAGCAGGTGCCTTCAGCCCCACACTGCTGGTGAGCATGGCAGCTCGAGCCAGCACACCTCCACTCCACCTCACTCTGCTCCCATTTAGCTAATCGCTGCAGAGGCTGCTCCGCTAACCAGGAGCAAGGTTTGCTGCCATAAGGTTTTTGCTCTGCGCATCCCAAACCTTCCCACTGATCATCCCCGTCTCTCTTTGGAGATCCAGTGCCTCTCCAGGGCCTCTTGCACTGGAGTCCTACTTCTGGTTGATCCTTGGGCACATGCACCGCTGCGAATAATAATGCTGACTGAGAGGTAACACAAGTTTTTCCTCCCTGTTTACTGTACTAAGTGCCACTGAAACTGAATTTATACTAACAAATAAGGATGTTCCTTGGCTGACAAGTATCCACTTAATTCTCATTAGCTGGGAACAAGGCTGGAATAGTAATCGGTATGTTAGAAATCCCACAATTTACCTTCACTTATGGAAAAATTACATATCTTGCCAACTGAACATACCAACCTAAAAAAGCATCCATATTATTCACAGCGTACTGCCTAGAAATATAACATCAGGGCTTCGGTCCAAGTTGCTGAAGCACAATAATTATATTTTTTATGCAGATTTTACATCTGATGGATTATAAAATATCATGTCTAGCCACAGAAGAATAGGAACACAGAGAAACAATAGCACTTTAACTAGGTCAAGATTGCTAATCAGAATGTAGCAGTCATTACTGTGTGCAAAACAAATAGGCATGAAAGATCTGTATTTCTTATCCTGCAAGCTGTGTATTTATCTTCCGGAGAAGTCTTTTCTGTTCTTTTTTTTTTTTCCTCCTTTGTTTTTTTAAGATCCTTTTCAACCATGAATAAATTAACAATCACTTTATGTGAAATCTACAGAAATTTATGTCAACGTTTATTACCATGAAATGTGGAACAAAGCATAATGCAACCTGAGCTTTGGGAAACGCGACTGCTTAACTGATCCTATCCTGATGAGAAGGAAACATCAAATACATTATAAATGTTGACAGGATGATCAGGCATGTAAAAGAGGTCATCCAACAGCACCCTCCACATTGTTTACCAGTTTCATAAGTCAGCTTAAAGTATTAAAAACACATACTGTCTTGCACAGGAAGCTCCTAATCCTTAAAAATGTGGCTGCTGCTATTTGATTTGCCTTTTAGAGATCAATGGCATTGCAGATTTCACCTAAGGAAAGACCACTGAGAGCAATCGGGTCCTGGTTTTCTGCCTAGCATCGCTTCCAAACTGGCTGTGTGAAGGCTTTGTAGCTCCATTAGAGCACATATCCATGGCCACATGTGGGCTCTCATTACCTGTCTAAGCACCTATCTCTGCAACACTCTGTATCAAAAGTTCTGTCAGCGCAGGAAGACAGCAACCAGCCAGCCAGCCTTGGAAAATAAGGAAATATTTAGACTGTTTCTCTCTTTCTGCAAATCAATGCGTCACACGGGACACTCGCACCAACTGTTTGGCCTTGAGGTCTTCTGCAGGCAAAGCTACAGTTCACAAGAGATACAGTCATCATTTGTCAATTGGGGAAAAAAAAAAATAAAAAAAAAAATCCCTTCAGCACATTACCCAGTTGTGCTTCCAGCATCAGACTCTATCAGCCAGGACAAGGAGGGCCTGCTTGAATGAGAACTGACTTCCACCACTGCTTCAACTAAGGCTCTTAATAAGCAACTGGCAAAATGGCTTCTTGGAGTAGGAGTTCTGATCCTTTGCCAAAAGCTTTAGTGGAGAAGTGATATTTAGGACCAAACCCAGGCCTGTGGTAAGAGAACACCTCTAGTAAGGTTGCTGTGCTCGCTTGCTTGATGGCTGGGCTTGACCCGTATTATGACTCTCCCCATCATGCACATTCACCCCATTAAGGAGGAGATAAAGTAAAAGCAGTACTTAATAGCCATTTCCAAATCCTTCAGCTTAAGCATGCAATGTCAGGACAGGCCAAGTCCACCCCACCAAAGGTTTGACCTATATGAGCAGAACAGGCAAAAACTTAAGAGGAATTTGGAGACAAGCAACAACAATGATTTCAGAGCTTTGAAGATACCCCTGTGAAGAGAACGGACAATAGAAGGGACAAATGAAAGATAAAACTATGGAAGTTTATATAATAAGACTCTAATGGATTAACTGCAGATCAAGAGGGCATTTAGCAAACTTGAACAGCAATAAATTCAATCCCAATGAACTTTTCCTTCCAGTGTGGATAGAGCCTGGGGAACTACATGACAGATCCAGAGCTCAGCAAGACCTACAGAGGGACTGGGCATTTGCTTGTAAATGGGAAGATGGTTAACTTATAAAAGGTGGCAATAAACATTTAGAAGATTATGTGAAACATTAAATATCAAGATTCAAACCAGTCTATGGTTCATGGGGACTGGCTATGGCTGTCAGTAGGCATGACAAGATGCTGCAGGGTTTAGAAGGGACACATGTCTGGCCATGTTTTACAACTCCTGTATTTCCAACACTTTAGAAAACTGGAAGAAAACCATAAAAATGGAAGTCTTTTGACTGGTATGTAAATGTTTATTACTAATTGTACACCTGAGTTTCAGTTTTAGCCTGAAAACACAGGCAGAATGATAGAACAAGAATGAATAGTAAAATAGGAGACAATGGAAGATCATTAGTAGGTTACAGGAACCCCAAATGCCTTATTGTCTTAGACTAGCACATGTCACCATTCACGTGATTTTTCATGGTTTGGTCTTTCTTTGAGTAGCATCTTGATGATATTTTATGAGAAGGTTGAAAGAATCCAAACCCAAGAAAATGGCCAGAGAGAGTGAGTGGAAAGGTTTAGAAACAAGCAACTGCCCAGGAAGGAATGCTCCAGGAGCTGGAAAAGGTCAGTGTGGATAGAGGGGACCATGAGCAGTCTGGGGTAAGAAAAATGCACCTACAAGCTAAAAAAAGGCCCAACCATACTGGTACTGAAAAGCTTACAAAATTATGCTTAAAAGGAATGTGACAAATGACAAGCAGAGTGGAAAGGATGAGTGAAAGATATTTGCAAAAGCAGACGAGTCAAATGCATGGAGACATCTCTGATGAAATCAAAAATAAGTTTTCTGGCTTTCTTTTTCTCTCTGATTAGCAAAGAGAATATTTGATAGCACAGAGCATCTAGCAAAAGCTTTGCTTTTGCAAAACGATTTGCTTTGGCAAAAGAAGATGACATCACAATAGGGTTCCTGAGCCTCAAGAGCTGTCGATTCTGCACCAGATGCCATCATCACACAGCTTAAAATGTAATATGGAACAGTGTTATGCTGGTCACTGACTAGGTAGGAAGAGTATGTGAAGACCAACTCTGGTGCAGGGAAGGGATAAAAGAGGGAAAGAAAACATGAGAGCTGTACTTTGGCCTGTGTGTGGGAGACACGCTCAACAGCAGTGCCCTCAGCAACCCTCAGATGGACTGAGGACAGCCTCAAGGAGACAGCGCCAAAGCGGGCCTTGCAAACCTCCTTGGTGACGAGGTGACGCAGTCTGCACACTGCAGCCTTTCAACCGCTTTGTCCTGCCCCTCTGAGGCAAAGCTCTGCTGCCAAGCACACCCCGTGGTTTGTGGCTTGGAGCAGCAACGCCGGTGACTAACACCGTCCCTGCAATCCCCTGCCGTGGACGCTCACGTCTCCGCAGCCATCCAGTCTCCTAGGAGCCTTTGTACTGAATGCCTTCATTCTGACTACAGCTTTCTTCCAGGGGATCGTTGGTCCCAGGCTCATCACTGAGTCCCGTGGAGACACAGTGGGATGTTAAGCAGCTGATGAGGATGGTCCTGGTAGTTCAGGACAGGAGCCATCCCCCACCAGCTATGCATTACATCTCCTGTGGTGGTAAACCATGAAGGGTGACCACAATACTTTCAGGTATTTTTGGCCACTATGGTAGTTTTCAGTAAATGGGACAGAAGTGGATTCATTATACTTGATGCTTCCTGTCTGCTTTATTTCCTATATGCATTAATCACCTGTTGAGTGAATTCATGCAAATAGAAGCAGCACTGAAAAATGAGCATTTCTAGGCCTCTCAAAGATAACAGCCATTCTCAAAGTCATCTTCTCCTCAACAGCAGCCTTGAGCCTGTTTCTAGAGACAGTTGTGATCCCTGCTTTTGAAAATTCAAAACGAGAAAAACTCCCTGTTTGGCAACAACTGAGTGGAATAGCATCTCCTTCCTGACACAACACGCTACGATAAGGGAACACAATCCTGCAAGACTGGACACAAGTACCACAACCATCACAAGAAACAGCCTGCCCTTGGCTACACAGTGAAAATGGCTCCACCAAGGACTCTAAGATTCCCTCAACTACAACAGAGCTTTATTGCATTAGTGTTGCATCACTTTTGTAGCCTACACCTCGATGATGCACCAGGCGTGGCCAGAAGCAGAACTGTTCAGCTACTCTGCCAGCTTACATAAGGGAGTCCAGGCACCTGAAATAAGTCCCCACCAAAAGTCGTGCAGTGGAAACCCTCTGCAGTCATATGACTCCACAGCTGGGTCCCTAAAATTAAATCTCTGCAGACCACTAACACAGTAGAAAGAGAGTTTGTTTGCTACTTGTCCATTTACCGTGTTATTCACAGAAAGAAAAGTATTGTGGCCAGAGCCTTAGTGGAGAGTTCTTTAGAAGACCTATAGGATCATAAAATGATGTAGCTGTGAAGGGACCTCTGGACATGATGTGGTCCAAGCCCTGCTGAAAGCAGAGCTACCTTCAAAGTTACACCAGGTTGCTCAGAACATTGTCCAGGCAAGTGTCAAATACATCCAAGGATGAAGACTCCACAGCCTTTCCGGACACATTCCAGTGTTTGACAGTTCCCCTTTTTTTCCTTATGTCTAGTTAGCAATTTGTGTTCCTTGCCTCTCATCCTTTAGTTGTTCACACCTAAGACAAATCTAACATGTAACTGGAAAAATTTGAACATAGAGTGAATGAAGGAAATGTATAAATTTGACTTGTGTCTAAGTCAATGTTGAGGAGGGAGGAGGAGATGAATGCCATAAATGACAATGCACTTGAGAAATGCCAATCTCTGTTTCTATGCAGATTCCTTCAGGGAAAGCATCAGATCAGTAGCTTAAATGACACAAACAAAGGGTTGATCACACAAACTGAGTCAGATGAACCCAAGTTGCTAAAAGATGCCTTTCCTTAAGCCTAACCTAAAGTCCATTGAGATACCAAAATGTTTAAATGGACTTTGATGGACTTTGGCTCTCTCCTCTTGATTTTAAGGTTCCATGACAAGGATGTTATCCCTATATATTTTTCTGAAAAACACTCTTCATGCATTTAGACACTGTCAAACACATTAATAATGAGCCCTGTTTTCCAGCTAAATTCCAAAAGACACCAATGCACATTCAGCGCCTCTGAAAAGCAGATATCTATGTAGGTGTCAAAATAATGAATCCCAATATACTTTAGAAAATACTAGACTGGATAAAAAATAATTTTCCATTTTCATAACTAATGTGAAACCTCTCATCTTTACAGAACCAGCTAATGGTGACACAAATCATTAGTCGAAGGGCTGCGCAGGGAACGGCTATATAGGAAACTCTGGAGGTAGCAGACCTGTTCCTAGTGGACAAATGACCACGTCGTTCTTGGTGCTAATTAGTTCCTTTCACCCTTTACGTGCTCTGCTTTCTTTCATAAGCCTTAGCTAGGAAGCTCTGGGTCAAATGTGCTCAGAGGGCACTCACCAACTTTCCACTCTCAGAAAGACTGACCAAAAAGTCATCGTTAGCAAAGCACTTCAGTGAAACTTTGCTTGCTTATTACTTAGACTAGACTTGCTTTGGTAGATACATATTTATTCTTGTTTATTGTGTGCCTTTTATAGCCTGTTAAAATATCTGCAAAAAATTCAGAGAGATCTCTGTCTAGGAAAAAAAAGTCTTACTTTGTTTGCACACAGACTTCTGTCTGTGGTGGTCTGTAACTAGAAGAAACCTTTGGAAAAGCAGGCTATGGAGTCTTGCCTGGGACATGGACCAAATCTGAGCATTCTCCAGGGCAGTTGTTGCTCTGGCAGGCACAGATGAGTTAAGTCTTTAGGTCATCCCTCAGGCACCTTTCACATGCACTTTAAAAAACAGAGGTGGGAAACTGTTTTGCCGTGTTCCCCAAGTGGAATTCAAATCCCAGGGACCCCAGAGATGCTGACATCTGTCTGCATACATGTCCTTCTCTGTGAATCTGTACTGAAGCGCGGTGCCATAGCCAGCCAAATTTTCTGTTGCTGTAAACAGATACAGCTACACTGACCTGTATCAGCGTTTCATTAAGAACCAGCCTTGGAGCCTGAATTCTGGATTATGAACCAGCATTTACTGGAAGTGCAGATTGCAGCAGGAACTTTTGTTGGATGTCTATTGCAACAGACTCCTCACTTCTTTTTAAAGTGCCTCTAGTGTTGCAGGCTTTTACTAAGGGAACACAATGGAGCTGGCAGGAAAGCAACAGCTCTTCACCATCTCAGAAAAGCAAAAAAAAACCAAACAACCCAACAGTTCTTAAGGATACAGCACTGCTAGGTAGCTGGGACAATGAATTAACAAGGGCTGACTTTTCCCTCCCTCTGTTTTCAAAGATAGTAAGTAACAAAATCTGGCAGGCTGAAAAGCGCCTGCTCGAGGAGAGAGACAAAGAGGCAGGGCTGAAATTCGTCGTGTCAGTTTAAAAAGGCAGAGTTTTGCATTTACACAATATGCCCATTCTTGTTCTCCTTGACTCATGGAAAAATATTGAACATCGGACAAGAATGTAGGAATGTGTCTGGTGTCTGATCTCCACAAAAATCTAAATGCCGTTTGCCTTCACGTAAGAAATAAAGAGTGGCTGTCCAGGCTCCCTTGATGTGTTAAGAAAATAACAGTAGTGATAGCAATATCATTATAATAACAGCAGTAATAAAATTTTTAAAACTGGCTGTGTAACTAGTACAAATAAAGCACGAACTCAGGCATTCCGAGCCCTTAATCCCAAACACAGCATGGCAGAGCTTTCTAGACCATTTGCCTGTCACAAGCATTGCAAAGACTTCTCTCCACCAACTGCATCTGAAGCCACTGTTTGTTTTCCCGGACAGCAGAGGTTAAAGCTTTTTATTGCTTTTTTGACTCTAGATGCCATAATAGTTGCAGTGCCTATATTACCATCTATGGCAGACAGTCTGCGTGTCTGCCAACTGTCAGGCAGCCTATTCATCTCCAGTTGCCTTTTGCCTACTTTCTGTAGCAGAAGAATTTCCCTCCACTTGATTTCATGTGCTGTTCCTGCCTACATTTCTGCTGCTTGTTTTTCAACGCAGACTGGCTTCAAGCCTGGGGGGGCATGGGAGCCCGCAGCCCCGAAGAACCTGTGGCTCCTATGTTGAGTGCAGCTCTCCAGCTGGCCAGCTATGGCCCTGCATCTGAACGACACTGTATATAACTGGCCTTACGTGACTGGGGGTTACTGGATGAACCCAGTCGTTGACTGGAGGAAGAAGCAAGCAATGGGGTCAGCATGGCCCGCACTGGTAGACTACTCTAGGATCCCCCAAAACACCCTCCTCCTGCTTGTCCCATGGCAGAACTCTGGAACTTGGCTACTCATCCTCTGCCTAAACCCCCCTCTTCTTTCCCCAGATCTTCTCATCTATACAAGGCACGTGGTCTGTGTCTTGAGGACAATGGTACACATCATGTTTGGCCACTCCTGACCCAGGTGTTACTAGAAGTCCCCTCAAGAACCTACCAGCACCTTTGGGCACTAGCATATCTGTAAAACATCCAATACGGTGGTATTGTACCATTTTACCAAAGCCTGCTTAGCAAGCAGGGCTGTGCAGGAAGATAGGATGGGCAGGTCCCCAGCCCACAAAGTCCAGACTACGAAGTCCACAAGCATCATCACAGCTCTATGCTCTATCACCCTTTGCCTAAACAAATCATGCCCCCATTTAAGAGAGTCCCTGGAATCAAGAGAGGCAATGCTGATATCTGCTGGTTGCCTCCTTTTGCTCCCCGGTACGTTAGTGATCTGAAAACCTGCAGACCTACATATTTCCTGACCCACGACATGAGGTAGTGACTCACAGGAGGTGGAGGGAGGATGAACAGCTCTGCCAGAGCTTGTGACAGTGGTAAAACAGATCGTTCAGCTGCACGATGCTTGTCAAACCGGTGTGTTTATTTTGATTTTTCCTAGGTGTGACCCACTTATGGCCTCCTTACCCATGCTGTAAGAAGCCTCTTGAAATTTGACTTTAAATCCTAAACCCAAAAGTAACATAGTTCACAGTTACCAAGTCCTGAGTCATGGGGTTGCTCTGCCTGTCATTACTGCTTTATGAAATTGCCTACAGAAAAGAAATGGCACCTTAAAATAACCTCCCTCACACAGCCCAGTCAGGAAGCCCAGAGCCAAAGGCATTTGCCCACCTCCACGGTCCCCGAGGATCCCGGGTCTAGAGCTCCTGATGTCAACAGAAAGACTGTTGTAGACATCAGTGTGTCTTGGATCAGGCCCCAGTTACCCAAGAGAAGAGATGGGCTTTGCAGCCCATCCAGATGGTTAACAGGTTTAGCATACAACCGCTGCCTTATTAAATCTACAGTAAATTAAATGAACGCTTAAGACACTCAACTGAAATTGCTATTGACTGTGGTAATTAAATTGAAATACCCAATTAACCACACCAGAACAGGAATGAATATATCATGGGGCACCACTCTGTAGCATCTGAGCCAATCAGATGTTGTCTATACCTTAATTTGGGCTGCAATAATTTTTAAAGGGAGTTTATGATTATTTAGAGATGTGTTTATATAGCACATGCATATATATGTGTATATATGTGTGCATAAATATATAGACACATATTATACTATTATATTTAAGTCTTCTGTCTGGGCTCTTAGTCTTATGTTGGCAGAGCCATACTTTTAATTCCAGGTCAGCCACCATCTTCCAAGATAAACTTGCACATTATTAAAACATCTAAATCAGAAGGATTACAAATGNTTTTGGAGGGTTATTTTTTTTTTTTTTTTTTTTTTTCTTTATTAAGAACATTTACATGAAGGTGTCTGCAGTTTCAAAGCCATTTCAGACTGAGGCCAAAGTGAATGCTTGGTGAAAAAAAAAAAAAAAAAAAAAAAAAGAAAGAGCCCTTTTTCCCTCTGTTTAGCCTGTGCTGTCAGGTCTCTGCCTGCCGCTCTAACCACAGCCACCCCAAAGCAAAACTTTACCTTTAATTAAGGCATCTAAGCGCTAGGATTCTTAGGCTCTGAAGCTCTCTCCCTTTCCTGCCCCTCCTTTTTTCAGTCAGGAGTGGAAACTTTATCTCACCTACAAAGGTACATTTTGCCCAAATGTTGATAGATCGCAGTGATAAACCTTGACTTCTTCACTCCAGGTGAGTCTCTGGGTGGAAGGTGCTCAGTCATCCCCAGTGACAGAGCCTCCCCAGAGACACGGTGGTTTCAGGGCTGCTTTAGACCGAAGAGGACCCAGGCACGGCCAAAAAACTCTGCTCTCCCAGAGACAGTGTACGGAGCCCTGGCTCTGGTTTGGCCTTTGTTTGGAGGGGAATTTGCTCTCCACAAATCACGAAACTGCAGCCTTGTAATAGCAGCACTCAGAATGACAAAAGGCCAAATCGGGTTACAGTCACTCAACCCTACTGAGTTATTTGGGTAGTGGCAAGAGGAGTTATTTTTAATGACTTTACATCCCAACCTCATAGACAATAACCAGATAGTGTCTATGAGCCTGGGAGCCTTAATCTTCAGCTCAGGATCGAGCAGCTCCTGAGAAAATAAAGACGCGACAGGGTGGAAGGTGTCTTCCAAATCTGAGGTTTTTAAGTAGGGAACCCATTTCCTTCCATTTCTTCAGTCACCCTGCTCACCCTGGCATTGCCCCCGGCGTTACAGAATTGCAGAATCACAGAATGTTAAGGGTTGGAAGGGACCTCTAGAGATCATCTGGTCCAACCCCCCTGCCAGAGCAGGTCCACCTACAGCAGGTGGCACAGGATGGCGTCCAGGCAGGTTTGGAATGTCTCCAGAGTCAGAGACTCCACCACCTCTCTGGGCAGCCTGTTCCAGTGCTCTGCCACCCTCAAAGGAAAGAAGTTCCTCCTTGTTCAGATGGAACTTCCTACATTCGATTTTATACCCATTGCCCCTTGTCCTATCACTGAGTACTACTGAAAAAACACTAGCTTGCCCTGGGGTGGTGACCAGGTCCCACTCCTGCCTCGTGCTCCTAAAAGCTTCAGTGTCCTGACGCTCAATGGACAAACCTGAGGCCAGTGGCTCTCCTTGATGAAGCTGGACCCTGTGTCCCTGTGGGACTGCGTTCAGAGGGTACAAACTGCTGTCCTGCACCCAGGCTACGCACCTGGGGAAGGCAGAGGTGACCCTACCATGGTTCTGCAGTGTTGTGGAGGGGCCACACGGGTACCATTTCTGTAGGTCTTCTCTTTGCTTTTGGTCACACCTCCATTTTGGCCACTTCCATATGTTTTCTGGACCAAACTGATCTCTTATTGTTCCTCTCCTCATAAGTGGAATTGCAGCCCCTGTGGCCCTCTGCCACTGTTTATGCTGGCAGAGACCAGTGGATATTGGCAGGCAAACTTGGATGAGATTCACACAGTGAGAGGGCAGGGAGGGAAGAAAGGGCACACTGTGGCCCTCAGTGCCTTCGCTTGCCTTGCAGGGAGCATGCCCGTGGATAGAGGGAAAGGAGGTCACAGGTGGGGTGAGAACTCTCCTTGCTGGTGAGGAGACTGGGCTGAGGCAGCTTTTGAAATGCTTAGATCCAGAAGAGATGTTAGATCTTGGTGGGTATCTGTAAGACCTGTTCTCTCTCGGTGGAAGATGCTCAGCTGGCCTCAGAAGCTTTCTTCTATTCATCTGACAGCATTTCTGGGTATATTCTGATGCTCACCCTACCTTGTGAAGGAGAGGTCATCCAGCCATGTACAAAACGCGCTGGAAGAGATGCCTCAGGCTTCAAAACACGTGGACAAATTGAAGCATCAGGGCAAAGTCACGCTGCTTTGGTCATCCCTTTCACCCTACTGCACAGAGGCAGAAGAAACTAGGCTGCCGTTGACCAAGGTGGCCCATCTTTATGCCTGTGAGACACCCAATTAAACCAGCTCTGACTGAAGTCAACAGAAAACTCCTATGAAGCCCCAAGGCTGGTCCTTGCTGCGTTAGAGCCTAAAAGAAGAACCTGGCCCAGACTGCCTGGCTACTATTCAAAACGGCTCTTAGTTATAAAGAACAAATTGTAAGTTCTCATGTAATGTCCCTGGCAGATTCCAAACTTGTAAAAGAAAAGCCTGTAAACATCATTCCCACTCAGGAACTGTGCAGTGCTATTTTCTGACCCCGATGCACTTTGACATATCACAGAACTACGCAGGTTGAATCTCACCCTGCTGGTCCCAAAAGACAAATTTTCGAAAGGTTTCTCTCCTTTTCTTTCCCTCACTGCCTAGTACAAAGAACATCTCGTTTCGCTCATGTGTGATCTAAAATGATGGCATACAACGGGGAGACTACGAGCAAAAGCAGTTCGTGAGCTACAATTCCTCGTTTACCTGCTGGGAAAGCAGCAGTGGAGGAGCGGGTCCCTGAGCCCCGGATCTCTCCGCCGAGCCCCGGGGGTGCACGTCGGGGATTTGTTTACATGCTGGAGGAACAAAGTCATGTCACGGAAATTCTGCAAACAGCTTTGCTGAATTTTACTTTCGCATTTTCCAGCTCTTAGTTGAAAGGAAGCACAGCTTCGCCGAACCTGAATTCTCATCTGCTGGCGGATTATTTATTAAACAGCAATGGTAGGCTGAAGCTGTTTTCACTTAAGAACAGTTCGTTCAAAGCCTAACGGAGAAGCAGAGTTGCCATAGTTACCTGTGCAAGCCCTTAGCACAGCACAGTTCCTTCCTACAACCCAAGAGTTTAGGTCAACTTGTAAGTTTGTCAGACAAAGCTTAATGATTTGCTGTTTCGTGCAAGTGAATTGCATTTATCAAGGGGGAAGGTGGCGTGCAAACCATGGACAGGATTGCCCCCCACCCACTGGGGTTTTTTTGCTGATCCAAGAAGCCCGTGGGGTTCACACCAGCTGGAAATTCTGCAGGGTATCTGGACAGCTGGGGAGGAGTTTGGAGTAAAAACACATTTAGATCTTGGCACTGGTTTCGGCCGTCCAATCCAGCCCATCATTAACAGCTTCTGTACAGCACTGCTCTTCCTCTAGGGGCTGTAAAAATGAACAAAACCTTTGTTCAACCTAAACTTCCTTTCCTTGTCTGCCGTTCCTGCAGACTTTCCATTCTAGTGGTCCTATTGTTTCACTTGGAAATGTCAGAGAGCTGCACAGCATGCCCATTTTATAAGGAATATATTCCATTTTAGGAGGCCAAAATTGTACACTGTGTTGTTCCACAATTAATTTACTTGAAACTTGCTTGGGCTCACTATGGCTCGTCTGAAATGGCCTTCTTTCTTTCTTTCTTTCTGGTTGTTTTTTTTTTTTTAGGTCCCCACATCTGTATTTAGATTGGTAGCTACTGCAGGCACCAGCTTTGCACCTGAACAAATAGGATTGCTGAGGACAAGATTAGCTCCTTTGTGCCGGCCAATTTGGACACTGGGCATCTCAATGAATGAGCATTTCGCTTTTGAACATCCCTTACTGGAAGCGGCAAAAAAAGAGTAAATGCCTTGATTGTATCATCTGTTAAGTGGGTCATTCCTACAAAGGGAACTGGAAAATCTGCCTTCCTACTCACAGTTTCCTTCAGTTCTCCTTGCTGTAGCGTTGGAGAGAGCAAAAGGGAGATGAATGTGCTTAGAGACTTAATTCTCCTGAGAACCTGGTGAGGTCGGGCAATCTGCAAACTGCCAGTCCCGCACAAGCACAGCGCCTCGGTTTCCATATTGCTCTGTCCTTGTCTCCTCTCAGCCTCTTCCCCCAGCAGCTTTTTATCATGGTTTCGGGCACAAGCACATCACCGGTCATTGGCACAACTGCAATTTAATTCGGAAGCGGGTGATGCAAGCACAGCAGAAAGCGCCCACGTACACTGGCCACTTCTGTCATTAATAGCTTATGTTTTGTGAGACCACACTGGTGGGTCTTGCTAAGGGGCTGCAGAGTGGGATGGATAGTGTTGCTGTCTGGGGACCAGAGACTCCAAGGCATTTAGGTCCCTAAATGCTACTCAAAATCAATGGGGATTGTCAAAGCTAAGCAGCTGTCTAAACTCCTACAGAAGATCTGAGGCTGAGTTATAAGGTGCCCACTCAAGCAGTCCTGCTCACCTCCAGTTCTCTTTCTGACCAATATGGCTGACATGCATTTTAGAAGACTTGAGTTCGGGTAGTCATGGTGCACTCCAAGTAACAGATAGCAAAGAGGAACAAGGGGCAGAGAATAAAAGAATAAATTATGAAGCCAGGAGATAAGGATGAGAAGGCAACAAGGCAGGGCTAGAAAAGCAGACAGAGAGAAAAGAGAAGAGTATGGGAAGGATGGACAAGGAAGAAAAGGACCTGTCTAAAGGACATGGAAAAAGAAGGAAATTACCTACCTGAGAGAATGAGGAAGAGGACAGTGACAAAGACTGACAGTGAATGTTTTAGTCTGAGAACAGAAAACATTGAAGGAAGAGATCTACAGAGAGATCCCAAGGAACTGAAGACGAAAGGAAGGATGAATGAAGCAAAGGAATAAAGCATGGCAGGCCCGGAGAGGTTGTTTCTCTGCTTTGTGGCAGCAGGTCTTCACTGCCCTCCAGTTTTAAGGGACAGCTCAGATGTGAAGTAGTTTGCCATTAGTGAACCTTTCCAGGACGCACCCATGTTACGTATGATGGTTATATTAAAATAGCGTGTTCCTGGTGGGATGATTGACACGGAGGACACTTCATTTCCAGAGACGATAAGCATGGAAGAACACCATGCCACTGGAGTTTCGGCTGCTTAGGGTCTTTGCATTCCCCTCCTCTCCCTGCCAACACTGAGCCAGTTCCAGTCCAATTTGACAGACTGGTGGGAGTCTCAGAGAAGCAAAGCTCTTGCACATTCCAGGAAAACTAGCAGCTGGGAAGAGAAGACCCAACCTGGGGCGCAGACAAGGGAGGCGCTGGTTGAACCCAGCCGTATTTGTTCAGGAGAGGCTGGCACAGGTACAAATTGACCCAGCTGGCATCTGACATCTTCTGCCTGCTGAGGATGTTAGAGGACACAGAAGAAGGAGCTGGGTGGGTTGTGGTTGGTAAGAAAAGGGAATGTAAAGGGGCAATGTCTCAAATTTGTAAGAAACCCAGCTTCTTCTTCTTCTGTTTTTTTACCATCTCAATTTGCAGAGGTAAATTACCCTGGATGATTTGGGCTATAAAAGCTTTTGAGTCATCCTCGCTATTTAGCTGTGAAAGATGAGACAGTCGAGTTCAAATCACTCATCTGAAGACACGTTAAATAATTAAAAATATATGGACTGCAATGCTATTTACTGTCCCACGGGGCTGCTAGTCCTCTGACCTTGTAACAGCCCTGTTTCATAAACAACGCTCCGCAGGATTGCACGCTGACAAAACTTCTTAAAATAAGGAACTGTAATTCAATATTGCCCTCATCGATATGTGTGGTGGAGCAGGTAGTTTGTGCCGGTTCTTTTGGGCCTCGGGTAAACAGAGCGGCTTAAACAATAGGCCGAACCGCAGAGGAAAGAAAGGGAATGCAGTACACGCCAGCGCCAAAGCTTGGATACGTTCATACGATGTAGTAAACTAAGGTCACTGCCTTTGTTAAGAAAATGTTGGCAAATTGCATCTGCTGTAGAGGTCAGGCGATTATGTTCACAAGGAAATACAAACTTGCACGTTATTTAATGTTTCCAGCCTCTGTAGCGCAGTCCTACGTCAGTTTAAATATACAACATCCCGGATGAGTAACAGATACTGCTGAACACACCGCTTTCTTACAAGCTCAGTTCTAACAGGGGCAGAAACATTTATGGCAAAGTTGTGTTTTCACTGAGAAAAGTGACTTCTTTGAAATGGAAAAATGTTGAGAATGACTCAAAATAAAATTGAGTGCTTTATTTTGCCTCTTTCCAAGTTTTATATTTTATACTAGCTTTTATTTAACTTCGTTTCAGGTTTACTGTTCCTTTTTTGCGTTCATCATTTCATTTCAGGTTTCCCAGTGCTCTCAGCACTCTCTACTCGCTGACTGGCCGACTATCCTTTAGCAAAATATTTGTCAAATAGTGAAAAGATAAACTAGCAGATAATTACTAATTGTTATGGGTTGACATTAGCAGCAAACTAAAATGCCAGGTCATTCAGAATCTTGCAAAACTAAACTCTTTTCCAGGAAACAAACAACAAAAAAAATTTGTATTTTTTCTACTTTTATCTTGATTCAGCTGAACTACTAACTATAGTGTGCAGCTTTTGGCTGAAAATGATCTTGGCATCAGAAAACTAGAAGGTGGCAAATATGGCACCAATTTTTAAAAAGGTTCTAGGAAAAATGCTTACACCAGGCAAAATGTATATATATAAAAAATTCTAAAGAATAGCTTTAGGTGATACCTGGATAAATAGGATATACTGGAGAAGTCCCCCTCAGCTTTTACAAAGGAAAACTGTACTTCACAACTCTAGTGAGGGTTTTTTGAAGGAGATAACAAGCCTGTGAACAAGAGGAATTCAGTTGACATAGCTTAACTGGAACACTTGTGCCCAAAGGCACTCAGCAAGATCACTTGTTAGAGATGCTTACAGAAACTAAGCCATTGTGGGGTAAAAGGGAAGCCCTTCACGTTGGTTAAAAGGCAGAACGGAAGGGTAAGAGCAAATTACCAGTTTTCACAGTGAAGGGAGATTACCAGCAACTAGGCGATAGAACAGCAGATGACAGAGGCAAATAGAAAAACCAGCATTACAGGAAACAGTCCTTACTCTACCTACAGTGACGGGCCCTAAACTCAGTCTTACTCCCTGGGAATGAGATCCCAAGGTCAGAATAGACAGTGCTGTAAACACCATCTCGGTGCTCAGAAGTGCCAGTGCTCAGACAGCAAGCTGAATGCCAGCAAAGGATAGCGAGCAAAGCAAAGACACATCATGCTGGCACTGTTTAAATCCACCCCCTGTCTCAAAAAGTACATAGCAGAAAGAAAAATACACAGAGAAGGGCAAAAAGGACAGTCAAAGAGAAAAACCAGCTTCCACAGAGGAACCAGTTAAATAGACTAAGATTTTTCAACCCAGGAAAGGAAAAATTGAGGGGGGGAATATGATGCAAACATGTAAAACATGTTGCATGGAGTAGCGAAGAATCTTCCAATGCAAGAGTTGGAGGACATCAAGTAAAATGAGCACATGGCAAGGTAAAAGCAGACAAGGAGGTCCTTACATGAGGCACAGCTATGTAGCTATTTTTAGCAAGATGTCATACATGCTGTAAATTTAAATGGGTTTAGAAAGCAACTGGATAAATTCATTAAAGAAAAATCATTTCAAGCTGTTAAATGCAAATACCCCATTTATTGATGCTTAGCCAAAGATGGTTGGAGGCTGGGAGAGCGTCCTGGGGAAGGCTGATGTATGCTTATCTGGTTCTTATGCTCTTCTACTCATGACCACTAAGAGTGACCACATACAGAACCAGACAAACCTTTGGTCTTAGATGGTCCAAACTTATTTGTACTTGCTCTGAGATTTAAATCACAACATTTTTATGTGTGTATAAAATGAAATGAAAAATGGATTTTTTTCGTTAGCTCTGTTCATCTCAAACTGCTCTCAGTTTAGTGATCTCCATTCAGAAAATGCATTGGGAAAGAATACAAGAAATTTTTTAAGGTCTCATGTCTTCTGGCCTGTAAATGTCATTTGTTACATATACGTTCATATATCAGCTAGGAAAATGGAGCTTTCATGTGGCAGAGATCATTGGGTGCTGGTGTAATACAACAAACACTGACGAATGCTAACAAAGGGATCTGTTTCTGCAGACAGGGGTCATTCTGTTCCACACTGTTTAAAAGGCAGCTTCCAAACTCCTCCCTCATCACTAAGCCCAAATTTATCCATCACGGTGTTGAAACAAACTGCTAGAAAACGTAAGCATTGGTCTGCCAGAAGCATCTCCCTGCACAGCCCTGAGGCTGAGTCCATGGTGCTGCAGTCCTCACCTTTTAGAGATCAACTCAGCCACGACTTTCAGAGTAAGATGGAATGTTATTTCCCTTGGGTGAAATCCGTTGAAACTGCTGGGTATGTTGTTATTGGAAGTCCCAGCGGGGCTGAGATTTTACTTCCAGTGCGCAAGTTTTGAGAGCACCAAATGATTTAGTTGTAGTTGTGTAATCCTGAACTGGAAGCAGGGAATGGGTGATCTAAGAACAGGTTTGTCATCTTCAGCCACTAAATAGTCACAGATTAAAAACTTTCATTTAAACACAAAGCACGGAGGAAAACATATTATTATTCTGCACTAAAAATGAGCAAGTAGATCAACCTGGGAGGGGATGGGTGGTCCAGCCCGACTCAGTCCTTGGACCTGACATCGTTTTTCTAGTCCCGGCCGGTCCCTCCGCTTGCCTCATGTTTTCATCCTTTGCTCTCCCTGCTTCTCCTGATAAAGCTAACAATGCTGCAGTTGTTCTGCTCCCCGCCGCTGCGGAGGGCTCTATTTTTAATCGCAATTAATGTGGGGGCCAAAACAAAGCAAAAATTATCTTATTGTTTGTAAAGGGGCTGTTTAGTCTAAGGTCACGGGGCATGTCTCTTGCCAGGCAGCTTCGCAGCCTCCTCCGAAGTCAAGCAATGCTCAGGGCCTGCGTGACTCCTGACAACGAAAATGGTCTTGCAGGTTTGCTTCACACATTATGGGTTTTTTTTATCATTTGAGGCCTTCTGAGTACTCTCTGCAGCCTCATGCTCTCCATGCAGGTGTGTGGCACGGCATGGATGGATGCTGGGGAGATAGCGCTGATTCTTGAGCTGTCACTGCTGTGATAATCCTGGACCTTTTGAGCAAGAGCCCATTTGTGAATAAAGACCCCTTACGTCGATCTCAGCAGCTCTTCTCCTGACCATGGGTTATTTTAGCCAGAATCAGGCCACCTTGACCACCATGGACTTAATGTACCTGACCAAGAGGGATGCAGGTGGGTTATCTAAAGCAACAACTAACTCATGACGGTGCCTGAAAGCAACAGCTGATGATCCTGACAGCCCATTTCCCTGGGTACCAAAGGCTTATGAATATGCCCCCAAAGCATCCTAGCGTATACAGAGAAGCTGAGCTCTCAGCACCGTTACAGCTTAGGAGGGACTTCAACTTTCTGCAGTTCAGTACAGAGCTCCTTTCAGTTAATGTGTTTGCATCTCTACCCAACCAGTTTTTAATGTAATACAAAAAAACCCCGTCTACCTATGGCAAACGGCCTCCAGAGTCCCTCAGAGTTCACCACGCAGGCAGGCAGCTCTGGTACCGCACCACCTGAGTGGGCAGCTGCAGTATGCCCTATGGCGACCTCAGGAGAGTAATATCGTTTTCTTTGGATCTTTTTTTAGGATTAATTCCTAAACTGCTTATTTATCTAATTTACAGGAACTGGTTTCATTCCAATTTTGCACACAAAGAAATAATAAAACCATCTTAATTTCAAAAGGCCTTGCTTATCAAATGCGTTTTTCATAGACAAGATATTTGTTGAGCATTAGTGTATCAAGGCAGTTTCCTGTGCCTGTGCCAACAGCCACTTTTCCCTGAAGAACTGAATGTATTTGAAATATTCTGAACCCCCACTTTCTGCTTCACTTGCTAAATAATTTCACATTTCTTCCAAAAGCTGATCTTCTTTCATCAGATAGCAATCCGTATTATTGCAACCTCCTGGAACAGAGGAATGCTACTGACAGAATGAATATTTAGGTACAGAAGTGATTTTATTTTTTGCTTATTTTACTGCAGGAAAATGCTAAATTTGCACATTTCTAACTAGCATATGTGTAGATGCACTTTTTGCTTAAGCTGTCCAAACCAGGTTATTTCCTACGAGCATGCTTAACTAGTCCTCAGGGTTATTATTTCCTACTTGCTTTTAACAAGAGCCAACAATTCAACTGAAGGTCAACTTCCATGCATTCGACTTCCCATGCATTCAGGCAACCTTATGTCCGTCACTAGCAGATTCTAAAGGCATGCAGAAACGCACAAGGGAAATTTTATTAAAGGATGCCCATATTATGAACTGCTTGCAGCTGCTCCATTAAGAAACAACACTATCTGCCCCAGAAATACCAAAGCTGGTTACTAAAATGGTTAGGGACTACGCTATCTACTTAGTGAGAGTATATATTTTATCTGAGCATATGAAGTGAATAAGCATGTGTGCAAATGATCAGACATGCTGATTTGTGTGTGATTACTCAAGTCAAATGTTTAATTTGCATAACCAAATGCAAATTAGGCACAGAACTGCAGGCTAATGTGAAGCATGCCATTTGGCGCCTGACAGTTTTAAAAATCAGACTCAAAACCTCCATGCTTAGTGTAACTAAATCAGAGCAGTGAAATTCGGCACAGCAGATATCTGTCATTTGATTCTGCTTATAATTATTTGCCAATAAGGGAGGATGACATGTAAACAAGCAGCAGAACTACAAATCTGCTTCATTTTCTATCTCTGCAAGAGAAACGGCTATTCTGAGCTTCTAGCATATTCTTTCTGGCATTATATTTTACACAAAAATCTCTGACAAAGGAAAACCTACAAGTGCACAAGGATTCGCAAGGGCTCCCTTACAATAGCTGTTTGGTAGTTTCTTTGGAAGTGGAAGTTTTCCACTGTACATGGTCCTCAAATTATTTTTAGCTTTGTTTGTTTACAGTCTGGAATGACATATTCAAAGTGATTTGATGTTTCCTACTATTCTTGATCCACTCTTTTCCAAGGGAAGCAGTGGAAAGTCTACGACGTAGTAAACTGAATGCAAGACCTCGTACGAGGAAAATATTTGTAGAGAACAATCTGACACAGATCAGGAACTGGACTGGATGATCTAATGGGATTACATTGCTGGAGTCTAATGATTCGTCGTAGCAAAGAGGCAAAATGGTAATTCTAATCCTATTTAAGAGCACAGCAAGTAAGGTTTTTTGGTGTATTTGAAATTTTGGCTGACTAACATGTCAGAAAGCACATAAACTCTGCTCAGGATATCTTTTTATAATGTCTATAGGTTGGTTAGAAACCCAAACTTTTCATAAGCAAAGCTTGGGAGCAGAAAAAAATAGCCAGGAGATCAAAATATGGCTGAAGAAATCCCAAAGGCCAGCCTACACATATATCCCAATTTGCTGCCTCGCATTTGAAGATACAGTCCAGCTGAGACTTCTGCTGAACGGGGAACTACCGCCTGTTTAAACTGGGAACAGCGAAAGAAAGGCACCCAAAGCTTCTACAACCTAGGAAGCAAAAGATAACAAGAGTTAAAAAACACAACAGCCCTAACAGCCCCAAATGACATGATTTTGCATGCCCAACTAATGATTTATGAATGACTGAGGTTGGCAACACTGAGGAACTGACTCATGAATGCTCTGCTTTCTCCATCAAGGAAAAAAGAAGGAGAGGGAAATGTCAGAGCTGCCCTTTGGTTGTCTTCCCCACGGCAGGCAGAGCCCTCTGCAACCCTGCAGTGTGGGACATAGGGGACCAGGACTGGAGCAGCTCTGTGGAGGGCACTGGTCCCGTAGCACGCACTGGGCCTTCAAGAACTGCCAGTTCACCATCTACATGAAAACCGAAGGTCTGTGCATGTGCCTTGCCCAGATGATGAGTCTGGCTGTGCAACCACTAGAGGAGCAAACATGAAGGAACTTTGGACAAAGACATTCTCACTTCCCTGCTGAACTATCTCAAGTCCCGTGTTTCTGAGATAAAGCCCAAACCCTGAAGACAGAAATAAGCTCTATTTATCCAAACATGCTAGAAATATCTTTTACTACCACCCTACATAATGTAAAAACCTAGGAGAGGCAAGTATGGCTCATGCATGATGCACTGGTAGAAGAAAGGTTTTCTAGTGAGCTGTGTGAGCCTTACAACACACATATTCACGGTGCATATGCATTTCTGGGAACACACTGTGTGTTAGCCTGCAAATCCCACTCCTTCACTCTAGGTGAAACAGAGCTAACATCAAGGACACGGATTGTTTTTCAAAGGCAAGAGAGTAAGCAAGACTGTTCCTGAAGAACTGAGATATTAACAACTGTGAGAGAGAAGCAGGTATGTCAGGGAGCAGCTGAAATTAATGGAATTGCACTTCACTATAATTCAAATACAAATTTGACCCTCTATCGATACAAGTTCACCAGTAGTTTCATAAAGGTCAATATATATGTATATATATATCACACGTAACCTCTAGACCGATTTTTTGAATTCAGCTTCCAGCCATCAAAGCCCATTCTAGTTCTGTCCGTGTGGGGCAGGGCTTTCTACCCATCTGTGGTACCTCAGGCAGCAACACACAAGACTAACAAAGCTAGTCCTCACCCTTCTCTTTCATAAAAGGAACAGACTGAGATACCCAGACTCAATTCAGGTGCAGTTCCTTCAGTTTTGTTAGACCCAGTACAGATTTGCTGGTTCTCCTCCAGTAGAATATATCCATATGAGGTCAGGCTCATAATTCATCTCCCGCAGCTTGACATGTTGGCATGTGTCAGCCCAGTCATGGCAACTCCGCACGTGTGTGTGTTTCTGTGTGTGCACAAGTGTTCACAGTCCCTAGCAAACAGGATATAATTCAACTAATCGTAAACTAAATTATACTTCAATGACGGTGAGTTACAGTAAGTCACATTTCCATGTGTATGTCAGGAACTGAGAGTGTGCACACGGACAGTTACCACTGGTAATTAGAAGAGCACAATTACTGAAGTTGTGGTGACCTAATTGAGACTGAGCTCTATGAACATACAGGCTGCGGAAGAGGTGTTGGGTGATACAGGTCAGATTTCCCTGCCTTTTCTTGACGACTACTTTATTCCTTTTTCAGTGATACTACACAGGTCTTCAACAGTTGCCAAATTTCAAGCGCTGATTGTAACCTGTCTTACAGAAAAAAAACCAAAATTCTTTTGGCCAGGAACTGCTAACCGAAAGAGCTTGATGATTTCCGTGTACTTTGCTAGGATTTATATTCTCCAGGGAAAAACACAATCAGCATTTGCAATGCAATGTAAGTACACAAAAAAACAAGCAGAAATAGGAATATTCCCCCAGCCAACAATTCCCGCGGACTGGATCTGCCGGTGTGCCGGTGGCCGCAGGGGCTTGCAGGTGAGGGGCTTGCAGAAGAGCATGTAGGATGCCTCAGCTGTTAGGGTGGGAACTGGCAGACAGCCTAGGAGGCTTAGTAAGAGCAGGGTGCCCATCTTGGCATTTTCAAGTCTTAGGTTGTGGGTCTGCAGGGAAACTATTCTGATTTAAACGACAGCCGCCATAGCAAACAGTCCTGCTCCTCTCCTCCCGCTCTTCCTTGTGCACTGGTGTTTTTCTGGCCTCAGATGAGCTGGGTTGGAGATCTGAGCCAGCTGACAGCTCTCCGCTCATTCCTGTAGGGTTAGTTTTCTGCTGATTTAGCCTTCTGAACAGGTTTACTGGTGGGGGCAGAAAACTGTCAGTGCCAGCAGAAGGGGAGCGGCGGGGGGCACAGGCAGGGGAAGGGAAAGCAGCAGAGCCCTCCTTGGCTGCAGCGGCCGAGCATTAAGTTCATTTAGTGGCATCAGAGTATGACACCGCTAGCATTCCTGGCCCGGAAAGGAAGAACCATCAATTCAACTTTAATTCTTAGGGCTTCAAATCTGATTTTTCTAGCAAATAGCTTGTTTGATGATGAGCTACTTCACTTTGCTTCCTGCAAGAGGTGCTGGCAGATGGTGCTGAAAGGGGACAGTGTTGTGAACCTTGCTTTTCCCTCAATCCTCACAAACACAAACTGTCCCTGGTCACGTTTGTGTAAGCCCTTCGGGAACAGGGTGTTGTAGGGGAGAGACCAGCAGCCCCGTCTCACATGTGGATGCATTTGGGCACCTCGTCCCCGGGCAGGTGGGCCCAGGGCTTTGCTGACCCTCCGGGAGAGGCTGAGCACAGCCCAGACCACCACAGAGAAGGACGAGAAGGGGAAGGGGGACGTGGGGAAGGGGAGGAATGGGGCCACGTGACTGTGGTAGGAACTCAGGCATCCTGACTGCCAGCAACTCACCCTGGCCAACGTGTCCTACGGCTTTGGTGCAGAGCATGCATTCCCTCTAATGCAAAGGAGCTGCACTGTGGACCTGTCCTCTCATGGCAACAGTGACCCCCAGAAGGCTGTTTGTGTGGAGCCTGACCCCCCTCAGTCCAAACACTGCTTTACACAGGTCCAAACAGCACAGAAAGTGGGCCCGAACTAACCAAAACCAGCCAGGTGGTAACCATCACTCATCCCTTCCTCAGGCTAAACCAATGCAAATGCTTTCTAATCGAATTTCCAGATGTCTAATGCAAAATAAATACCGAAAACCAGCTTCAGAAACATAGAGGCTGCAAGTGATGCAAGGCACTTGGGGTTCAGGTTGACGCTGCTCTCTTCCCCGTGCTGCCATGCTGTCCTGGTCTCACCCCTCCATGCGCACGGTCACTTTGGGGGCGGCAAGACTAATCCATTAGTGCTGCCCGATGTATATGGAGCAGCTTCAACAGGGTGAACTAAGAGAACATGAATCATCCCTGACACAGCAGCTAATTAGGCCAGAGAGAGCCAAACAGCCTCAGCCATGAACCACAAGAACAATCTAGTCTTATTTTGACACTCCAGCCTTGTGAGGTCTCCTCAGCTTCTGAAAGCCTCCTTAGCTCAAGAGATTTTACACAGAGCAAATGGCACATCAGTGCTCACGTGTCCAAAAATATAAAAATGGAGAATTGAAAGGTCCCAAATCTCCAGTCTGCGCTTTTATTCTCCCGTCATTCTCCCTCTCTCAGACTTTAATACTATTTTTTGTTATCATCTCGTAATTTGCTGACCTCTCACTTCTTCCCAACAGCTGCAGCTTACAGACTTTGTCTAACATTATTTCAATGAAAGTTTAATGAGATCTTTGCTTTAAATAACCTAATGAAATAAGGGTACCAATTAATCCCTTTGGGCCAAAGTCAGTTCCTCTTTATTTTTGTTCTCTAAAAGAGGCTGTAAAAGTCCCTCCTGCAGAGGGTGGTCCTGTGGAACTTCATGGAGATTAACCCATGAGGTTCGACTGAAACTGTGTGATGGAGAGTTGGAAATTTTTGGTCCAAAAGGATTTTCCATTGCAGAAATGCTGATTTGTCAAAACCAATATATTTTGTGGAAAGTATTTCCAAAGAAAAAAGCATTACAAAATCTCAGCGCTACAAGAAACCAAAAAAGTCTTCCGAAGTAAAATGAAGCCAAATGTTAAAATATCAAAATTCACCATGATGTGGAAATTCTGAGTTTCAGCTGGTCTAGCAGAAACTTTCAACTACGTGAGTAGCTTGACCTCCCTGAGTTCTTCTCAACAGGTCCGCAAGAGCATCCACTTTATGCAGCTGCGCAGAAGTCCTAAAGCCAGAAGGGGACCTTAATGTGAAATCAGTCTACATCGACGTGCAAAGTGAGACACAGCATGCCACCCACTAATTTCAACATTCCTCGACGAGATGTTGCAATAGAAGCTGTGCTCACTCTTGAGGACCCTGACATGGGCTCTGCCTCCAGTGCAGATGGCAGGGCAAGCACTGGGATACTCGGTGAGGCTGAATGCTCGCCCCACAGCTGGGAATGGCTGGGCCGCAGTAGCCGGGACCTCCGGGCAGGCTCTCTTCTTCTCCCGCGCTAAATCAGTGTGGGATCTCCCTGCTGCTGCTGCTGGATGGCTTTTGCTCTCTGAATTAGCTCATTCAACGTTCATGCATCTCAACACTGCGCTGCAATCTGCAGCGTAGACAGAGCATTATTTCTAATCTAAATTTATCCAGCTTCAGTTTTCAGCCACTGGATCCTGTTATGTCTCTGTCTATCCATTCTAAAACCCTTCTATTATTAGAAATAAGCTACAGAGTTGAACAGATCACATCCATCATCGCTTTATGATCCTCCCACTGTTTTCCTCACTTCTAAACCACAGTCTCCCTTCTCAGCGTCCGGATCTCTTTTTTCCCAGCCTCCGTTTTACAGTGGGGAAGCGAGCGCAAGGCTGCCAGTGCAGCACTGGCTGGGGATGACTGGAAGAGGGTGACCAGAGGGCAGAAAGTACTGGCAAGTGCATCTGCTGTGTAGCTGGGTACAGCACCACTGCAGGCACGCTGGCATTACGGCAATGTCTCACATGGTTGGTGGCACCTGAAAGATTATTCTGGCTTTGGCTTGATTTCTCACCTGAGAGGTATTTAGCTTCTGTCACGCCCTGCTTTGCTCTAACAGTTGTACGCCAATAAATACCTTCTCCCCCAAACTGTCCTCCAAACCTTTAAGTAAAGCACGCTACATAAACCAGGCTCCGCCGTTCGCCTGGCTGTCAAATCACGACTGGTTTTGGAGAGAGCTCAGATACGGATCTCGTGGTGCGAGAACAGGTTCGTCCTCGGGGACGAGGAGAATCCTTTGTCTGCAAAGAGCAGTTTGCAAAGTTCAGCGCAAGTTCCCCGCACGGCCCTGACGTTTGTGGTCTGCCCACACAGCCCAGCCGAACAATGAACTGTGGGAAACATTCCTCTGCCGCTCTCGTCGGGCTGCCAGAGCGGGATGCAAAGCTAGGATTTATAGAGTTAAGAATTACACAAGGTTATACGGCTATATAAAATGCAATTAAGATGCAAGGAATATTTTATAGCCTGACTGCATCAGTGTCATAGAATTTCATAGCTGGCTGTGTGTTTTTCCATTTCCTAGAGCACTCTTTAAAAGCTGAAGGAAATGTATTAAAAGCCAACGAGATTAAATTATACATAGTTCCTATTACTTTGCTCTTATAAAAGGACCTCACATGGACACCTCAACCTGAAACACAGGAACGATGAGGTTATTTTTGCCATAAGCCAAACATATGTCCTTTAGGTTATGTAAGAAATATTTGTGGTCCCTGCTGGTGTTGTCAGAATGTACATCATACATTAGATTCCCAAATACACAGAAATACTCTGCTATTAAAGCTAAACAAAAGGGATTTAACGGGTTGGACTAATGAATTTCAGGAACTGATTATCCATGGAAGTATGATACTGGCTGATGTGTTAAAAACAGTGAAATAATGTAGGACCTTGCCTAAATAAGATTTATACATAGTGCCAGCTAGCTGGTAAAAAATAGCAATAACCTTTTAAAACATTAATTTAGGCTTTTATTAGAATACAAAGAACCTCCAGTTTTTGAAAGCAGGCATTGTCTCCCCTTTTAATTTCAACAGCACCATGGCTTGAATACAACACAGCAGGGTGTGTGTTTTCTAAAGTTGGGTTATTATCAGAGTGCTCAATGCAGTTTGCCAATAAGCCTTTATTTGGCAAAGCTTAAAACTGCTGACAAATGAGATTCTTCCTACAGCAGTATAACAAGGCACAGTTAAATATGCCTAATTACAAAAACACACCGAGAACCACCGTGAAGTACGTACATCACTGAAAAATCAAAATGATCCCCGCATCACCACCAAGGGGCTGCCATCCCGACGCCATCTAATCGCGCGGATGAAAAGCAGAGAAACCCAAAAGACCTGGGGACAAGCTCCTGCCTGGCTTACGCCTGCTGCAGTTCCGCCACAGCCAACAGACCCCCTCTGCCCTCCCTCGCTCCGACTGCAGCCACCCTCTCCCGTCAGCCACGCCGCTCCGGCTCCTGCAGTCGCGCTGGCTTTGAGGAGCCGGCTGACCCCCGCCAAAGGAGAGCCCCGTAAGGTGGGAAGCAAGTTTAAGCACGCAGAAGGAGAAATCTGGAAAAGAACTTTCTCATCTTCAACCCTAAGTTGAATGAACCGATTGTTTGCCTGCAAAAGTGGGGCAGTGCTTATTCCTCTGGACCTCTGCTGCTTTGTCTCCATAGGTGTGAACTAATACAGACATGAGTGTAATCAAACCCCTGAGACTAAAGGGGAAAAATAATAAAAAAAAATCTGTTTAAAGGGAGGTACTTCTTCATATCTTTCTCCAAGGTAAGCCTGAATCAGTAACAGACTTGTTTATTTTCTCTAATAGTGTAGGATAATGTGCACTTTGACTTCAGATGTGAATCACACTCCAAGACAATTATACACAGCACTGATGAACTCTATTCTAACTCCAAGGGAATTACTAGTGTTCTGTGGGAGTTTAATTTGCCCACTTGGGCTAAAGGTTGTTTCTAATGTACATTTTGTGTGTTTCATCCAACAACATCTCAGCAGCTATTTGTGAGCAATGAAGAACCACAGTGAGCATGACTGAGAAACAGAAAATGATTAACAATTGCGTTTTGATCAAGGAACAGAGTCCATTTAGTTGTCATAGTATAAAACTTGTGAGCAGAAAACTCTTGACCTCAATTTCAGGACATTTAAGAGTATTCCCAGGCAAAACTCAAGACAAACAGGGCTACAGCTACACGCAACAGTACAGCTATATGCAACATCACTATTTCATGTCCAAGCTTTATTTTTTTTGCATATTTAACGATTTCATAGGCACTAGAAATATTTATAAAAATGTGTTAGGCACCACAAAGAGGAGTAGCCCATTACAGCAAAGGCAAGTGCCCAGTAAAATGTCAGAGCCTCAAATAACTGTGCTATAATTTAATGGACTGTCTTATTTGTTACTGTGTCCCGTCGCTCCCTTCAGCTACACTGAGTGTCCCTGAATGGGGATTTACAGCAGCTGTCACCGTGTGTCTCAGTCACTTAGGCTGAGACTATACTAAAGACAGAACTTCAGGGTTTCGTGTTTATTGTCACTACTTTCACGATCAAATTGTCTTCGTTTCCAGCATCAGTTTTCTGAGCATTACACCCCTAAACTCAAATTTTAGTTTGAAAATTAAACTTGGTACTTTCCCAGTTCTTCTTTGCTAGCTGAGGTCTGATACATTTGCACCTAAATGACATTAGCAATCTTGTCAGAAATGCCTGAAATGCCTAAGGAACCCCAAACTTCCCTTTTCAAAAGCATTTAAATCATAAGGGAGCAACAATTTAATAGAGATGAATTCACTTAGGCTCCCGAGTGCACCAAGTCACTTTTGAAAATAAGCCCCAGCCTCTAAGGTCATGTAAGCGCTTTTGAAAACTTTACACGCCAGCTCAAATTCACCTTAATTGTACTGATAATAGAGCTCAGGCTGAAACGGGATTCCTGGGAATGATGTGCTACCAAAAAAAAAAGATCCTGGCTTCATTGTGAGATCCCAGGTTAGGCTTGCAGGGCTGGCAGGGTGAAGAGAGGAGCTTTTCATTGATCATATGTGATCTGTAGATGATGGAGGCACAACGACAGAGACTCTCGATGCGTATCTTTCTGAAGAACGGCAGTTGTTAAAAGCGGAGGGAGAAACTTTCGGAAAACAATACACAATATCTTAGGCTGGAAATTAACACAGCTGCTCTTAGCGGAGTGATGACTAGACGTACGGAAAGCGCACTGTTCGGGTCACTCAAAGCTACGCTCGTACCTAAACCTAAACTCCCATTTATGATGTGCTGTTAACGGCTGCCATGTGAGCCCGTGCAGCAGTGCGCTGCCATCCTGGCGCCAGAGGAGCGGGGAAACAGCAGGAAATGCAGAAGGCAGCGGCAAAAGAGATGAGGCGGATGGAAGGACCAATGTACGAGAAAGGATTAAGAGTTAACTATGTGTAGCCTGCCTGAGCACTGAATTAAAGTGCCCAGCTAATATAAATGCCTTGGGAGCAGAGCTATTATATACAGGGGTGCCTTAAACCACGGAGCGTCAGGGATAGATTTAAAAATTTGGACATGTGTAAGGCACACATCACTTGCCAAGGTAGCATGTGTCAGCAGAGCCACGGGAACTCCTCACCTGTGTGCTTTTAGCCCAAAAGCTGATCTGCCCTATCTATCTGCCCTGAAGTAGGTTAGAGCTAAGCTGCATCAGTTGCATGCTGGGAGGGGGCACACAGGCACCACCGGAGCTGGGGTAACTTGTTCGTGAGGCCAAGTGCTAAAAAAAAAGAAAAGGAAAAAAAAAAAAGAAAAAAAAAGGTATTCTGGATATCAGGAAAAAAAATCCTGACTTGAGATCTTCTGGCTTTTCTTGTTGTGTCTCTCAAAAGAAGTGGAAGGTTTATTGCTTGGCTTGTTTAAAAGTAGACTGACAATATACAAGACAGTGTACTAGAAGGAATAACTCTGAACCAGAAAGGAGATTAATTAGATATCCCAGTGATCTGGACAGCTTTCTTCATCTCTTATTTCTGTAACTTTCAGATGGCCTTCTGTACAGTATTGGGTGAAAGTGTTTAAATAGAACAAAAGCCCCTCAATTTCCCTTTTGTTCCAGGATACAGTTTACCGGACCGTTTTTTGAAGCTCTCTGATGTTAGAATAAATGTTTTCCCACTTGCTGTCTGAAATTGGGAGTGACAAAATACCCCGAGAAAAGATGTTCTCATAGCATTTCCAGCTGGAACAAGATGCAAAGGTTGCCAAAAAATCTCGTGAGAAAGTTTATTATCAAGAGATTTCCAAGCCCATCTTTCAAAGCTTTGCTCAGTATCGCCAAAAACTGACTCCAAGCTTTGCTTCTCCTGAAAGCTGTCCGTCACTCCCCGATGCAATTTTAGGCACAGCCACAACATCTGCAAGAAGGGAGGCTGCTGGGCAGTGTCAGGGCGGGCACTGGAGCGGGGAGCTCTTCCCTGGAAGCGGTGGGGGGCTCGGTGGGGGGAGCAGGCAGGTCAGGAGACCCCTCAGCCCTGCTCTGCCTTCCCAGCGTGGCTGCAGCAAATCCCCTGACTTTTCGCGCCTGCGGCAGCGTCCATACGAGCATTTTATGTCCGATGGGGTGAAGTCTTGCAAAGCAAACCTCTTTCTTACCTCCCACTGCCCACACGTTATCTCACATCACGGAGTGACGCGTCCCAGAGCACGCAACCTCACCCTTGCAAGTGAACTGGGCTCAGAGGTTGTGCTCCAGAGGTGCTCCCGATGCGTGCAGCCACTGGCAGGCGCTTCAGCCCATGCGACTGCACACGACGGTCCAAACCAAAACACCCTTAGGTTGGATATTAGGAAAAACTTCTTTACCAAAAGGGTTATCAAGCATTGGAACAGGCTGCCCAGGGAGGTGGTGGAATCGCCGTCCCTGGAGGTATTTAAAAGACGGGCAGACGTGGTGCTGAGGGACATGGGTTAGGGGTGGTTTTGGCATAGGTTTATGGTTGGACTCGATGATCTTGAAGGTCTCTTCCAACCCAAGTGATTCTATGATTCTATTCTATGATTCTATGACCCATAACATATGCAGGTGTAGACAGAGGGTCCTTGGCACTCACAGAGTCCTCCTGTCCCACCACATCGCTTGCTAACCCTTGCTAATCATCTGACCACTTGCATTTCTACTCGTGTGCGCACCTCGGCAGTGCTACCCCTCTCTGTCTTACTTCACGTGCTTTAACGAGTGCAGCATTTCCCCACCAGAGACAGTCTTAAACATCTCCTCCATGGCAAGTGCCTTGAGTTCTTCACACAAAAGACATCCTGCAAAATACCACAGGAAGAGTGCAATTAGTACTGAAGTGCCTCAGGAGCCTGGGGGTGTCTCAGTTACACTTTTTTTTATATAAATATATTTATTTTTTCCTTAAATTCCAAAAGGAAACTATTATCTCCCAAATGTTCCCATGTTCAGTAGAATAACAGAGCTCTTTTTTTTCCCCTACATGAAATGGAAAGGCTTTTGGTCTTCACAGGTTTCTTCACACACCCTTTTCATAGAGATAACATGGAAAAAACAGAAAGAACAAAGAGAAAAAAAGAAAGGGAAAAAGTAGACGAAGAAATTTCATTTATCAGCTTCAGATTTTTCACTTTTTATCCTTTCATACAAATCAGAAAATGTAAACATCAAACTTCCTGATAATATTTTCACTTCTGCAAAAGACCTTTTTTCCTAAAAGATTAGCATATACATTAAAAAAAATCAACTACCTACAACACACAGCCAAAGCCTTGGCCTTAGGGCTGTGCAGGTTTTAGTTTACAAGCACAAGAAGTTTAAATAGAAGACTGTAAACGTTCTTTGATACTGGACTGATTGGAAAAATCCCAAAAGCCTTGAAGTAGAGAGGAAAGATGTATATTTAGAATTAGCAAGGAAAACAGTAATTAAATAAAGTAAACAATAATTAAAATATTGCAATATAAAGACTAGGATGTTGAAAACTTGCATCAACTAAAGATAATATGAAAAGAGTGCTTTTTTTGGCTCAAACTACAACGCCCAAGATATCATTAGACAGGACAATGTTGAAGAAAACTGGTTTATACCCATGTTACTCCAACTTCATGACAGTGTAGTGATTTAGTTATAGCTGATTTCAGTGGAAATGGTCTGGCTTAAAGCTAGGGGAATGGCAAATCAGGACCTTTTAGGTTTTATTTCCTGATAAGAAAGCATTTGACTTTTTAAAAGCGCGTGGGGCCTGATCATCAGCTCTATGGGTCTATTCTGATTTACACCACTTGCAAATCCTGCCCCGAATACTTTGCACCGCTTCACTTTAATTAGGGGCTGAAAAGGTCATGATCCATGTGACTGAGACAAACAGAAAAGTTAGCTATAGAAAAATCTGAGAAAAGCCAAAACCTCTCAATTCTATTTGAACTTGCAAGTTTGGCAACAAAAAAAAAAAAAAAAAAAAAAAAAAAAAGAGACGCTCTCAGCTCCGGGCCAGGCAGCCTTTGATTGCCAGCGATGGGAATGTGCAGGTGTTAAATCACCCACGGCAGCGCTGCCCCACGGCTCCCTTTGGGCAAACCCCAGCTCTTTGATCCCTCCCCTCATCTCAATGGGACTTCCCCTCTCCCCGGGTCCGGGCGGACCACAGGAACTGGAAATGTTCTCTCTGAAGGTGAAATCCGCCTCGCAGGTCCTTTGTCTCAGGAGTGAACTGGAAGGCTGAGAATGAGGGTTTCCCCTGTTTTTCCTGAGGTGGAACACGGCATCTGTCCAAACGCTTGGTGAGCGATGTGCCGTGGATGGGCAGTAGGAAGGAGACATCTAGATCACCTGTGCAGTACAGAACAGGACAGATGGTGACACAAATTGGCACGTGCCCGCTGTGGGCTTCGTTGTTGGTCATACCCTGAGATGATACCTGCATTTCAAAGGTTTGGACATAAATTTTGACTCGATGGATTCTCCTGATGTAGACTCATACACAGCCATGCTCATCAAATAGCAGCTTTTCTTAGGAAAGTATCTTCATCGCAGTCTGTGGAGCAGCCTAGATCCACCTCCCCCATAGGCTTGTGCACATTGTTGTGAAGATTAGACTCACACTTCTGTCGTACCCATTTACACTACACTGGAAGTCAAATTCAGACTGCCTTTATGTGTATCTATTAGAAGAAATTCAGAGGAGTGAGTACATTTGGTCCTGCAATAAGTTTTCAGAGATGCCATGTGGGCACAGCACGTCCAAATGGGAGTCAGGAATGAGAAAGAAAAAAACAAGATGTGTTTCAAGTTTCTACGGAGACCAGCAAGTCAACACCACAGTCTCAAGCCCCGAAGATGGAGGTGCTCAACAGACATAGATCAGAAACCCAGAAAGGTCATTGAGCAGTAGTCACGCAGGTGTCCATGGTAAAGGTAAGGCCTGTCTATGCCAAAGACAGGACTTGGTATGGGATCAACCAAGTCTATCGGATGGGCTATCTGGAAACTCTCAAGACCAACACTTTGCCCCTTTGCTTTTTCACATGATAAGGGTGCAGCACCAGCTGCAAACATATCTCAAAAAATGTAAAAAATCGGAAATAATTAGTTGCTCAAGGATGAAGAGAGTCATCTATGGCATGGACCATTGCCATTGCTTAATGTGCTCAAAGTATCAGTATAGCATGAAAACCTGAGAGGGAGAGAAGGAAACAGAGACAAAAAGTGGAGAAGGAAAAACCAAAACCAGCTATTGTTACATATGTTGGAGATTTTAAAATCATGCCTATGTTTTGTGCTGACCATTTGGAGGCAAATGCAGGTGTATAATTCCAGCCACTGGCTGCCTTCCGCCTGTCCAGCCCACAAGAGGGAAAAGAAGCCAATAATATGAGCATCAGTTTTCATCTGTGGTCTTCAGACAAGTTTGATGCCTGTCACTTAGAACAAGAATACCAAATGCTGCCCTGATCCCCCTCTCAGACCAGTTTTTATTTCTTGTCTCTTAATTCTCGTTCCTCTAAATTGTAAAGAAGAACAGAATCAGAGCCTTGTATCTCTTTCGGTATGTGACATCATCTAGAGTAATTGATTCAGCAGCTTAATTTTGCTGTGACACTACAACATGAATAAATGTGGGTATGTGTTAAAGCATTCAACACAAAGTACCTTTGGGCAAACTTGCTCAGAACTGTCTACCCTGAAGGTTATTCGGTTTGTTTGTTTGCACCTTTTCCTGTAATACCTCCAATACTCGCTGGCACAGAGAGGATGTTTCGGTAAAGGAACATTCCCCTGAATTAGTAGGTTAATTTCTAGGCAGTAGGAAATGTTCTGATGAGTGTTCAGTCATCACCCCAGCACAAGCAAATGACAGCAGAAAAAAAAAAAACAAACCAAAAAACGAACCAAGAAAGCCAGATAAACTACGCAGTCAAAGACCCTGGAGTATTTTAGAAGTGGGTTGAAAACCTACTGGGCCAGATCCTCCTCTCTCATTTACATTCACACAGCAAACCACATCCTGTCATTGAGAACTTGGTGAAAGCGAAAGTTCGTCGAGGAGAAGAGCCTCGTGCAATCATTAGCAGCTCTGAGCAGGGACATTGTCACACAGCTGCTGCCTGAGCTGGAGGAGGGAGAGATAAAGTGCTTTTCGGAGCAGGAGACAGGTTAAAGTTGCTACCTCGAGAGCAACTCTGCTCTCAGGTAGGATAGCTTGAATGGGGGAGAAAGGAAGAAATGCTTTTTTTGATACTTCGATTGACAGAGATGCTTTTTTTACACTTGGAACCCGCCTCCAGCAGGGAATAACATGAAGGCAGCAATGCAAACCGGGCAAAAGGATCGATCTTCAAATGGTATAAGCTGGTGGGGTTGCGAGAACCCGGCTGACTAATCCTTTGGAGATACCTGGGCTGTTTGTTTCATTTTACTGAGAAATTTATAACTAATTATCACACAGTTTAGTGAGGAAATTTTTCTGCCTTCCTCTTCCTCCTCCAGCAAATCAGGCCAGCCTACACACAAAGGGGTTTGTGTACACAGGAAACTAAGCCAAATTACAGATGTGAATTTAAAGCAGATTAGTTAAAGCACGTTAAATCCTTATATGGAAGGTTTCATTCAGAAATAAAGTAACTGTAATTTGCTTTAGGAATGAATCAAGCAAACTAAAGGCTCCTTTATGCCTGAATAAAAGCATCCACCCAGGGGTTTAATAGGTTTTACCTCAAACACTTTAAATTCACATTTAAGTTATTTTGCTCTATCTTCCATGCAGATAAGCCCAAGCAGTACCACTTTAACTGAGGTTTTGTTTCAGGTGCCAGCTTAACCTCTGCAACCACTCTTAAACCGAAATATGGGGATCTATACAGGGCTTTGCACTAGCTTTCCTAAATTGGTTTACAAAATAAAACTAATTCAACTTCTGTGCGGAGATAAGGCCTAAACAGCTGAAAGAATGGGATTTATAGATAAATGAGGAGGGATGCCATAAAAGCTCCATTGATTTCTGGCTGCGCTTCTATTCTAAATCCCATTCTCTCCTAGTCTGCTGCCTCTGTGGAAGACTGTTGGATCTTTCTTTTTTTCTTTAAAACTTCAGCTGAGTTTCAACTTGCTTCACCAGACTGACAATGAAGACTTAATCCCTCTTGGAATTTGTGAGATGTAAAAGGCTGTGAGTTAGCCCCGCTTGACAGGACTCTGATTGGGAAATTGCAAGCGCTGTTTGCTGGTGCAGGTTGTTCCCATTCATCGGTACCATCCCCACCTTCAGCTCTGCAGAGCCAAGGCCACTCAAAACGGGGCGATGAAATCCCACCCTCTGCATATGAACCCGATCTCCTTTCAGCTTCTGGTTAGATGCAGACTTCTAGGTGGCCACAGTTTCACCCCATGGTTTGCACGCTCTGTGGTGTTCAGGAAAATACTCCAGATTGACACCACAGGCTTTTGGTTCGGTTTTAATCAGCAGAATAAAAACACTAGGAAAAAAATAATTTGATTCCATTCAGACACTTTGGTCATGCTTGGTAGAGATGGAATCCTCATCGCCAATGACACCATGGCTGGTAAAGCATTTAGGACATGCTAACAGCTAACGACAGTGACAAACATCTTTTAGGAGGACAAAATTTGCAATCAACAAAGGCAAATACTCATGCATGCCATTATCATTTCCTGGCAGGATTATTGTAATCCGCTATTTGCAGCCCTCCATGCTACCAAACTTCCTTCAGGGATTTGAATTTTTGCAGAACTGTGGCTCCAAAATGCTCATCCCAGCAGAGATTCATTACTTGCGTTACAGGGAAAGCTCCACTGACTTCCTTTGCAGCACAGAACTGACTTGAAAGATTTTTTGCTAATATGCAGAATCAAATGGTGATTAATCCATCATATCTATAGTGCAAAACTGGTTTGTGTCTGAATTCCAAAGGTACGCCGTAAATTGCTGACATTTTACAGAGCATCTGAGGGTTTGCTCACAATCTAAACATATTAAGGACCAAAATCGATGTTGGTAACACAAAAATGACTTCACTAGTTACAGCTGTAAAAAGTGTCCAGAGCCTTTTCAAGGGACTTGATTAACTGAGAAGCAATTACATTCTGAAAATTGGTGAGTAATTTCACATTTGAGGCACTTAGAGACCGTCCTCTCTTCTCTTTTGCTCTAGTGCAGATAAGTGCCAACCCCGCGCATTTCGACGGATGTCAGGCGTTGCTGCTCAGCACTCCACGAGATCACGCTGCTTCCCGAGGTGCAGTTGTGTGCAATTCCAGAGCCAAAACAGGCTTTGAGTCACCACCGCTCGGCACACAGTAGCAGGAGTTTCAAGACGTTGCCACCAGCTTTTCTTTTCCCACAGCTACAACCTACCGTCTCCACCACAAAGCTGGCGGAGAGGACCACAGGAGGCGTGTTCAGCCCGAAGGACAGATGAAAGCTGGTCTTACCCAACTGCTGAACCACCACAGAGGCTGAGCCCGAGGCTCCATCCTGCCAGCCCCACGACAGGGCTGGTAATCCCAGGATAGGAGTCAGCAGAGAGCTGCAAGTGGGAGATGCTTTAATTTCTGCAGCGAACTTCATCAGGGTTTTGTCTGTCAGCACCTTGATTTTTGCAAACCTCAGCCTGCAGGAATAGCTGATGTTGGGCAAGACAGCCCTGATCTTTCAGCCTGCTCGGCACAGGCTCACCAAGCCCCGCTGAACCACCTCAGCACCTCCCAGAAGAGGCTTTGACAAGGCACACTGCGAGCTAAATACGGAGGGGTTAATTTCCAGGCAACCTCCAGGGACAAATACGAAGCTGTCATCAGCTCGGTGCTAAGCAGATGACTCTGAACACCTTAAAAAGACGACACTATTTCTACTACAGTGGCAGGGGGATAATAGCATAAAGAGATCACCTTTAAACTGTAAAACATACATGACAAACACAACAACTTTTGGAACATCCTCACTGGCATTAGCTAGACTGGGATGAAAACAACATCACTCATCATAACAAATTTTGACTGACAGTCCCAAACCCCATCACTCCTGAGGAACACATAATTTTGAGTCTGAGTAATAATTAGAGCACAACAACGTGATAAACAAAGCTCTTCAGTGCAGTCGCTGCTGCCAGCTCTGCACCGCAGAGCAGCTTTGCGTGGAGTGTGGGTCTTGGGGGGAAACTGAGTCCTTCTGACAACTTTATTCCTCTGAAAGACAGAGCTCCTTACACAAGCACATCTGAGCAGAAGACAGCACGTACTCCAGGTCCAGTCCATAAGGTGGTACAAACCCTCCGAGCAATTATTGAGTATCCCAGACCTCACCACTGCCTACTCCATGGGCAGGATGCCGTTCTTCAACCTAATCTTGGAAGGATGTTCCATGTACGTGTTGGCATGCACATTTAACAAATGCCATTAAACTCCCTTCCAACCCCTTAACTACTGACACTTCTCTTCTCCTGGAAGTTGGCAGAACGCACAGCATGTGACCAAGGGACAGTCCCCTTTGCACAACGCACTACTCAAAGGGGGTCAGACGTGACAGCAATAAGCACACAACTGGTAAGAAATGAGGAGTGGCAAAGGTGGAGCCTAACTAATTTGTGAGCAGTAGTGATGTTTTGAAGTTTTTCAAAGTGTCCATGTCTTTCTTCAAAAGAAAAAAGGGAGACAGACCAAGACACCCAAGGGCTAATGCTACTTGGAAAGAAAGATGGAGCTGTAATCAAGCTGACTCTAGTAGCATGGAGAGCTGCACAACCGCCTCTGTTTTCTACATAGACAGAAAAGGTCAGATTTCTAGCTACTAGTCAGTAGCTAGAAAGCAGCCTCAGGATTTGGTCTTGGCATCATTTCTGGAAAAGGTTAAGAAGCCAAAGTTTATTATTGTGACATTCTCAAATAATTAACTTATGAATAAGACGTGATTTTTTATCAAGTGTAAACTTAAAAGGCATCTTCTTGTACACTCACCAATCCAGAAGTCATAGAAAAGTCTGGGAAATAGTTTCCACTGCCTTGGTGTATCAATCTGATACTGCGAGAAAATGAGGAAAGGGAAAGAGGCAAGGTCTCTCCTGGTACCTGAAGAAATAACAACTTGGTGGAAGCTGTAAAAGATAAATCTCTCCCAGAAGGTGGAGACAGTTTGCAGATGCCCTTTTCCCTGAGGAAGGCAATGGGACAGGGGTGAGGGAGAAATGATTCCTCTTCAGAGGCCAAAATTGGTGAATAAGACTTCAAACCTCTCACCCCAAAGAAGTGCAACTTTGGTTCATATTTAGATGAGCTAAGCAAGTAGCCTGCCATTGGATAAAGGCCACCAGACACGGTGGCAGGTCTTAGCTCAGACAGCAGGAAAGAAACCTGCAGCTGTAAGAGGGATTTGGTATACGAGTGATAGGCTGCACTGCTTGTATGTTGTTGCTCTGAATCCTTTTTGCAACCCTAAAACCTCCCCCGCTTTTCTAGGATCAATTTGGAAGTGTGACTGTCACCATACTGATACCTAGTATTTCACCAAAACCAGTATTTCCTCCTTGTTTCAACAGCATAGCTTGAGATTTGGGACTATTTTAGCAACTTGTGCACGCAGTCCTGATGTGCATTGCATGCGTCTTAGATAAGGCAGAATTCAGCCGCTGGGCTTGGGGTAAATAAGATTTGAATGTGTCTTCATAAGCCTGTTTCACCCACGACTATCTGGCACGATGATGCCAAGGAGGTCTTTAATCATTACTTCTGGTTGCTGTCATTGCTGTAGTCAGTGACTCAAATTTTCTCCTAGGTGAAACCTGACAGCGAAGCAAGTTGGAGAATGATTTTTCTGTGGAAAACAGTAGGGGGGCATAGAGTAAGGTTGTGTATCACATAACATTAAATCATCTCCTGGTGGCAGACAGTGACTCTGTCTCATGTAATAACAGTCCGTTCGGTCTTAGATCACGATGAAGCACTCCACTGTGCTGACAGAAAAACAAAAAACCAAGAGGGCAGGTGGGCAAAGCAAAAGTTCCTCTGACTGCCTGAAAATGAAGCCCATGTTTCATGAAGGCAACACGAACAGTTAACACACAAGCACCGCTTCCTTCTCCCTCTTGCTCTTGACCTGGTAGCCAAAAAACACAGCGCACATGTGGTGAATTTGATCTCTAGATAACTGCACTCAGTAGAATTGTAACAGTGCATTAGCATGAAAAATAACATACTGCACAGCTGCGTGAAAGTGGATCTGGTGCTTGTCACATATATTTTAATAGAAGATGCCTAGAAGGTGATCTCAGAACAAACATGTCAAAAGGCAAAAGACAGAAAGGAGAAAAAACACCCCCAAATCTCTATATGTTCTTAAAGGGGTTTTGACGTACAAAGTGTAGGTTTACAAGAGTTGAAATAAAATTGTTTCAAGCTAGAAATCTCCATAATCCTTTTCATACTGTGAACCTCAGGCACTGAGGGCTTTGGCAGATGGGCTCCGGTGAATCTTGCTGGGGTGGTGTCAGAGAAGAGTGTCGCTGGCACCCCATCCCTCCCCTCTACCCGCCGATGGATGGCCACGCGGGTCGCTGCCTCGACCACCCACCCCATAGTCTGGTATCGTGGGCTGAGCTCGCCCTCCTCGGGGCACTGGGGGCACTGGAGGCACTGGGGGCAGGAGGTGGGAGGAGAGATTCCAGGACAACATCCCTACTAGGGTGGTGGGGTGAACGGCTGAGGTGGCAACAATTCACCATTCCCACAATATTCACCAGAAACTATTAACACTCCTAGAGAAACAAACCCACTGGACTACGTTGGTTTAGACCAGATTTAGGGAGCAACCCTAAATGTGCAGCATTTTCTGTGAGTCCCTAATCAGACCCATCTATATATGAGCTTTTATTTCAAATTCTTGCAAAGCGATTCCTCCCTTGTAAAAGGAAGAGGGATGGTAGCTACATGTAAATAATAAATATTGCTATGGCTGCTTATCTTTGGAAGGTTTCAAACCTAACCTCCTCCAAGGTCTTCCCAGCAAATATTTTAGAGCTGTATCTTCCCCGCAAAACCTTGCATTCCTGAGCTGTTTATTGTCCACGCGCTGATAACCTTGACAGTCCATTTTTACAAGGTCTCAGCGAAAACTTGGAGGTAGGTTTGAGATCTGTGTGAGCTTTCCAAAACTGTTGTCTTCCACACTTGTCCATTTTCCAGCACAACAAAACACCGACTCTTTAAAAATCCCGTGTCATTAGTATTTTGGCATGTTTCACTTCAAGAAGAAGACAAGCCAGGAAAACTCAGTGATGAAGTTATTAACCTAGACAGGGAGCACCTGAGGATTTCAGCTCCTCTGCAGTATTAGGAGAGGTTTTATTTTATTGAATGCCATGAGTGTATTAGGATGAATACCTCTGTTTGCATCCTAGAAAGCTCCCTTAACTACCAGACTATTGGGTAAAACAAAGGCTTTATCTGGCAACTTTAACTCAAGCCCCAGTAAATATTTTTCATGGACAGAAAACTAAGCATAAATGACAGATTTAGCTCAGGGGAGTTATGGTCGGGCCTGAACTGCACTGACAGAGCTCTGCTGGGAAGCCCGAATGCTGCCTGCGTACAGCCAATATAATCAGCCCTGTGACCTTCTCAGTACCTAGCATTTGACAAAGGGAAGAAAGTACTGCGTGAAAAGCAAATCTCTAAAAACAGACCTCGTACGCTCTTTCTAAGGTGCACATGACCAGGTACCTCCATTTGGTGGGATAACAGCCACCCCAGATGGTTTCTCCTGGGGATGCACGCACAGACACTGGGGTGGCAGGTGACCTTGTTAAAGGGAAGAAAGAAAAAAAAAAAGCAATAACCCCCAAGTCTGAGGTCATTTATCCCATTTTTCACTGTTACCTGAAAGGGCCTGATCATCTCCCCTTGGTCAGGGAGATAGAGGGGAGAGGAACTTCTCCCCAGGAACAGGGCTCCCTTGCAGAGGGCAAGCAGGGGAAATGTCTCCCGGCCCCCAAAGTTTTCTTTTTTCTGACAGGGATAGGCTGCAGCCACCGATATTTCCATGAGAAAAGCAAAAAGACCTCCAGAGCGGTGCTTGCAAGGTGGGATGAAGAATCTGCAAGAGATGGCATGGGAGAAGGAAGCAGGCAGCATCCCCTGCCTATACCTGCAGTTGTCCCCCTTTGGGGAGGTCCAGTGTCCTGTCAGACTGTCAACACGATTAGGGCTGTCACGATGGCTGCGTGAGAGCCAGCGGCACTGAGCAGCGTGTGAGCCCTGCCAAACCTATGCCCCTCCAGGGCATGAAGCCTCTGAAAGCTGGACCAAGCCCAGACATCAACATGGAAAGGCCCCATCCTGCACGGTGTGGAGGGGAGCTGGGCAGCCTCGGGAAGGATTTGACTCTTTGGAAACTGGACTTCCACAAGGGATTTAGAAGGAAAGCCTACACTTTTCAAAATGCTCCAGGAGAGGCACTGGAGCCGGAGTGTGGGGCTGGCTGGGATTCATGGCCTCAGATAGCATGGGAGAGCTGGCTCCACCCAGGATGCCAGCAAAGCAGGGGAATGAAAGGGGAGAAGGCAGGGAGTCCACCACACTCCAGCATAACAGTGCCGAAATCAAAGCTTCTCCATGAGGCTGCTTGGATTTGCCAAGTCAGGGAATTCCAGCAGAAAAGCATTGTTTCCTGCATTTTCTTCTGACCCGGCCCGGTGCCGAGCTCTCTCACCCAAGATGAAAGTCCTGCCTGGCCCCCGGAGCAGGGAATACAGTGCAGAAAAACCAACCAGGAGACAGCATGGGAAGAAGAGTGTGGGCATCGTCGAAAGAGTGGGCGCAGGGGTGAAGCCAAAGAGAAGAGCCGAGTGACACTGCGTGAAAATCAGACTACTGATGGCCTCGCTCCTGGTGCACATGCTCATCCCTTCCTTACACAAGGAATGCAGCCGATGCCAATGACCACCACAAGCTGCTGAAGTAAGCAAAATTTATCGTAAAATGAACAGCAAAGTCTTATTCCATGCCCGTCCATGAGTGTGGCTGTGCAGGGAAACCCCGCGCTCTGCTGAGGGACAGAAGCACGGGAGCCTCTGTGAGAGCTGGAGGACCATTTCTGCTGGCCCTTGACGAAACTCACAGTCGCACAACATGAGAGCAGAAATCTGCGGGGCAGACCCTCCTGCCATCTTGGACTATTATTGCAATCATAAACAAGATATCTTAGCCTCCAAAACCAAATGCCAACTACTGCAAAGCAACAGTTATTTTACAAGTTAAAGCCTTTATATCATTGCCTTGTTCCCCCTTCATTTAACATTCGTGATTTCTTTCCAGAAAGCAGCAGGGGATCCGTGCTAGGTGTGCATGTGATGGCCAGCACCTTGGGACTTAGCTCATTTGGAAGATGGGGGTGATTTCAAAATCAGGCTTCACATTAAGCAATAGCATTGATGAAGGACAAGGTGTGGGAGAAGGGGTTGGATCTGTGTTTGCTGAACATGTCAACTAAAGCTACGTTTGCTGAGGAGCTCCAGGGCTCAAAGCCTGAACTTAGCTCTCTGAAGTTCATTCCTGCTCCGGCTCAAGAGAAGAAGGGGTCAGGAGCCCAGCAAGCGCAGGTCCATCTGTCTGCAAAAAGCGGGACACATCCCTACATTTTATGTGCCCATTTGGAAACGTGGCATCACAAAACACCTAGAGCCCAGCCCTACAGGCCTTACTCAGGCAAAGAATTCCTCACAGCTCAGCAGCACACTGACTCGTGGGCAAAATTTTGGCAAAGTAGCTCCTGCAGTATTAAGTGGCATCTACAGTTATCATGCAGCTATCATGTAGTTGAGTAACAAGCTGTTTAATTCCAGAATGAATGCAGGAACTCTTTGTTTCTGGAAAACCTAGACTCATATCCTGGTGTAGGACGCCACATTGACTTCCACGGGAGAAGGATTGTGCTCTTCTCAGCATTTATCCCCGTCACAAACCGTATGAGGAGGTAGTGCCTGCTGGTTTTCGCAGTTCTTCCTCCCATGGATGACCACTGCCCCATGTCTGCATCACTGGGGCTGCCTGCCGGGCTGCAGGCAGCACAGACGGCATCAGCCCTCCTTGCTGCAGGCTCAGTGTTCCTGCACCCAATGCAGGGCTCACCAAAGTCATCTCACAAAATCTCATTAAGCTTGGCTCAGTGTATTTTACAAATGAGGAACCGACTGCGGAGACCTTCAGATCCCTCAGATAGCATCAATCAGCCCCCGAGTCGAACAAGCTGGAGGTCTGGCTCCCAGATTTTTACGAGGCTAAGCAAAAAAGGCAGCGGAGCCAGGGGAAAAGTTGGGGAAAGGATGCCACGGTGCCATTGCCTCGCAAATGCCGGGACTGGCAAGCTGCTGCCGACTACTGGGCTGCACACCAGCATGACCGGGCAGACCAGCACGGCCACCGGGACCAACGGCGGGTCTGCTGAGCACATGGAGATCAGCGTGGATGTTGCTCTTCAGTGGCTTGACCACCCCACAGGTTATCAGAGAGCTCCTCAAGCCCCCCAAACTGTCCCCACTCACGTGGTGCCCAGATAGCGCTTGCCAGCCACAGACAGAAATAGCTTTTATTTAAATGAAATGGAATTGCAATGATTTCTAGGACAAAATAGAGAATAAGCACAAGACAGCACCCAACTCCAAAGTAAATTAAGTCATTCCAGCTGCTTCTCCCTCACGGTAGTTTAAATTGGGGCTGCATTTTAAAGTTATTCTGTAATTAGTAATAAATTTGAAAGTGACCCAGAAAAACAGAGAAGTTAATCTCCTCTCTTAAAGTGTGGGAGAAGGGTATCAAGTTCTGGGATTTTCACGTTTTCTTTTTCTTCTTGTCACCTTATTTCATTCAAAAGTGATAGCTTTAAAACACAGTGATGAAAAAGTTATGTTGTTCTGGTGTCTTCTAAAATAAACTTCACATGAAATACAGTATGTGTTAAAGGCATTTGGATTCCCAGGGAATGTGGGTATACATTTCACTTGTCCTGTTACAACTTCCTATGAATTTACTCAGCTNAAGAAAAAAAAAAGAAAGGAAAAATCTGTGGGAATCTTTCTGTGTACATCACGAAGCTACTAGGCCTTTACACTGATAATTTAACACCAGCTAAGCACATGTGCACAGATGGGAAAATCTGAGTAATTTGGTTTCATGTGCTTTCCAGCTTCTTGCTGTAGAGATGGACACCGAGCCCTGCCGGAATGCTGAACTCCCGAGTACCTCTGCAGGGCTGACAGCCTCTTTCCAAGGACTTAGCGTGGCGCTTGCGGAAGATAAAGCCAGGCTGCGGGTGTGAGTAGTTTGCTTTTTTTTTTAATAGCAGGACCCTTCTAGGTAAGGAACCCACAGGCTGAAAGCTGCTGCTAAGGCTTGTTTCCTTTAAAGGGACCAGCCTAATGCCTGCGTTGTGGAGGTGCACAAGGAGAGCCGTTTCCCCAGCCGTGCCCGCCAGCAGGATTTCGCTCTTGCTCTTAGATGAGTTTTCCAGCGTGGGAGCCGTCGGTGCTCGCCATGACGGGGAGCATCCCTGCTCCGGGAGGAGGCCAGCACGTGCAAGGGGAGCAAAGCCCCCTTTTGTGAGACCCAGCCAAGCAGCCTGGGTTTAACATTACAAAAGCCGCCGAGTGCTGTAGAAGCTGAGGTCCCATGTGCAAAAGGACCTTCCAGCTTTGACTCATAAACTCTGATGATTCGTGCGGGGCTAATTTAGCACAGCCAGCTGTCTGCACGGCCCCCGAGTCCACCAGCGGTGGTGGCTCTGGGGCAGCACTGGTGTTTGTGCCACACAACCAGCCCTGGCTCAGCTCAGGGCATTCAGCTACCCTGGAGTTCACTTTACACTAATATACAGGCAGGGAGCTGGTGGTGCTGGTGCATGGTCAAGGTTGGGCTTAGCCGGAATGGCTGAAGGCGTGACAGTGCCCAGCCTCGCTGACCGGTGCTGCTCTCCAACCACTTCTGCTAAGTCAGATAGGCATCGCGAACCATATCCCTCAGACACTTCAAAAAGATGTAGGAACCTGCAGTGGCAATGGGGGACTGCTGGGTTGTACCAGAGCACCCAGAGAGGTGCTTTACTCTTCCAGTCTGCTGTCCACGTCCCATTGGCTTCAACAGACTTGGTCTTTACAAAAGCTCCACAGCAGTGGGTACCTAGATCCCCTTGGTGTCAACAGGATTCAGCTAAAGACCTCTGAATCCTAGTTGCTTTCTACGCCTTTAGGAGGCTAAACTTCTTTGCGAATCTAGGCTGGAGGAGGTTAAATCTCATTGAAGGGGAGTCCAATTGGCTGTGGAGTCGATGTGGCTAGGACACACCAAATTCTCTGGCTGGTGGCAAGCGGGAGTGCTGTGGTTAGCATCCCGTCGAATGGCAGCTGATTCTCCGCTCCTAATAAGGAGGTGCAGCTGGGTTAATTGGAGGCAGCTTTCAGCACCGAACAATGCTTGAACGTGCTCCATGGTAGCTGCAGCGAGACAGCTCAACTGCTCTGCCCCACGCCACACTCTGCGTGGGAGAGAGGGGTCGTTAATATTAAGGTTAGGAAAAGTGGTCAGCCTGTTACAGGACTGGGTGATGGGCGTTCCTGTGGCAGCTGCCACCTTGCCAGCACACTGAGGACCGCAGACCTCCAGAGATGAAACTGGGAGGCGGTTAACGCTGTGAGCCAACAGACCGAGTGTCTTCTTGCGGTGGCAGCGGCCTCATATGGAAACCTACAGCAGACACCATCCTGGCAATACACTGGCGACCTTCGGCAATGACTTCTAGCAACATGTTCGCAAAGGTTGAAAGCACATCTGTAAAACGTACTGCCTCTGGTTCTGTGCTGCGGTCCAAAACAAGCTATTGAACAGCTGCAGCTCTTGAAGGATCACATAACCAGGTACTAAGCTCTATTTTACCAGTTTTTCAGGCCTTAAAAAGCTATTTATAGATCTCCCATTTACAGAACGTATGATTTCACTGCATAGCGTGGCATCCATTTGGTGGCATTACCATTCCCCACCAATCCTTTTGACATCTACAGCTGTTTTTCAGCCCTAAACCCTCATAGAGGGACTCATCTAAGCTTGGGCAGTGGGGAAGGTCGTTCCCCTTCCTCTGATATTGTTGCAACGTTCACAAGATCTCTCCATTTTGGCACTTGCCCTCCCTTTTGGGAGTATAAGAATCTGAGATCCTCTAAGCTGTGCTTTTGGAGATGGCACCATTGCTTCTTGAAAAAAAAAAAAATCAACTTGTGAGCCTCAGTTACATTTTTCTAACATCTAAGTGGATTACATGCAAGGCTTCTGCTGGCTTTTTTAATTTAGTAACATGTACATTACGAAGAAGACCTCACATGTTCCAAAGCAAATGACCCCCAAATCTTCAGACCTGCTAATTTCTACAAGGAACCTTCTTCTCCATTTCTAAACATGGAACTCCTCGAAAGAATAGTAATACCTTTTTCTCAAAAAATAATAGAAATAAATCGCAAAGAATATTTAGTGTCCACAAAGCACCCTTCTGGAAAAAAAAAAAAAAATTGCATGTTTTTTTCAGCCTTCTTTAACACCTTATGGACAAAATAGGAATTGCTCTTTCATACATCTCTGTCTTTCTGAAGAGCCCTTACAGTGTTTTAGTTGTTATTTGCTGAATTGAAAACATAGGCTTTGACCAGAGGCTGGGTGGTGTCATTTGTCTGGCTGCAGATGTCACAGCAGGGGCCAGATTTTCACTACATTAGCACAACACAGTTCAAACTGCATCTAATTAGTGGCTACCAAACACTGCTGCCCGACTTCTCTTAAAATCTCAGGAAATAGCCACAGGTAAGTGTTTCACCAAAGTACAGCATGCGATGAAGTTGAGTTTTCACCAGCTACCTGGGCCGGTCCCTCTCAGCACCCTGCACCAACGTCTGGGCCAGCTGCAGAGAGCCGCAGTGGCCAGGCTGAGAGTGATGGGCACGAGCCAACCCGGGCACCCAACAATTTTGTTTTTGCTAGCTCTCTGAGACGCAGCTCTTCCTTGCCCGTGGTGTCAGAGAACGAAGAAGCTCCAGTGGCAATCTGAAGGTGTTTGATGTTCCCTTCCTTACCCAAACAGCATGTGCTGCCTTGCAATCTCCACATCTCTCCAGCTTCCCCTGGGAACGTGTTCATGTCAAATTGTGAATACTTCTGGGGCTGGCGAAACAGCGGCAATGATTACTGTAACCTGAAGCTTTGCAGAACGGTGAGCAACGTTAAGCTGTGTTATGCTAACCATGTTAATGAGCTAAGTCATTTTAAATTGGCCTCTTCCCTCAACAGCGAGAAGTGGTGTTGCGTGAAACCTCCCGCAGAATGTTCCAAACAGGGTCACAGATTACTTTTGAAAGGTAACAGCCCGGCCTCACACATGAAGGGCACTGTGGTAGGGAGAGGACAAGTGAACCTCCATACAGATAGAGAGAAAGGGCAACAAGGTGGATGAAAAGATGGAAAGGAAGGAAACTGGTGTTCTTCAGCTTGGGAAGAGAGGACTGGGGCAGTATGTCTTCCAACAGTGTCACCAAATGGCGTTGGCAGGACAGGTATCATTTCTAGATTGTTACTGTTTGATAACATAAATAGTGCAGGAAAGCTAAAAGGTTATTAACCTCTAAGGTACGTTTTTATTTAAGTAAAAAAGCAGCAGCAAGAGTTCACTCTGGGGCTTAACAATCGCTGAAGCTTCATCCACAGTGTCTCACTACTGGTTAAAACTTCCGGAGCCTTTTCTGCAGACCCCTGTGAGCACCTCCTTCTCAGCAGCTTCCTTGGCACCCTCCTCTTCAGGAGCTGCAGCCTTTCTCATCCCCCTCTGGCCACGTCCTCTGCATCTCCTTCCCATCAGAGCCAGTTCTCACTAAAGTCCTGTTCCCAAAAGACACGCTCTCCCCTCCAGACGCCTTCCCAGCACCAGACTTCCACTTTGGGTCAATAAAAGCTTGGTCCATGCTAAGTAGGAGTCCTTGAAATAAGCATTGCCAGTTGCAGAGCTGACACAACCCAAAAGCTGCTTCCACAGGATCCTATGGAAGTGCAGTCATCAGAGCAAGTGTCCTCAATTCCCTGAGCAGATAGCTGATGGTTTCCTGAAGAGGAGACCATTCAATCCCTGGCTTACCAACATAGTGGGGCTGGGGGTGAGTCCGGGAGCCATAAAACAAAGAAGGGCAGATGGTGGCAGAGGATGCTGAAGGGTTTTTTTGGGTAAACCTGAAATTTCATGGTAACCACAAGAGGACTGAATCCTCCTCTGAACACCTCCTCACCAAAATCCAGAGGTATTTCAAACAGCTTCAGGAAGGAAAATGAGTAACTTTGTATATTCCTAATCAGAACCTGCTTTCATGTTAGCGCTACGCAAAAAAAGGTATGAGGTTTGCAAATGACAATGCCACAGCTGTAATTTAAGATAACTGTATGTACAGCCCTGCAACAACATATGTAGCGCTACAGCAAACACAGCTACCTACTCATGGTATAATATCAGTGTATATTTCATAAAAATCAGTGATTTGAAAATCTGCCTCCCAGGGCTGTTGCAAGCCTTAATTTAACCCTTGAAAAGCCTCAGAGGAAAGAAGCTTTGCAGTGTTTTCATCCCTTTAGACATACAAGTCGGAAAAAAACCCCCAAACCACTAACTGTGCAAATCAACCAAATAGTAGACAAGTTATCACCTAACACTTTCATGTGGAGGTGAAACCATTTGGATTTTTATCTGTCATGCATGTGCAAGACAAATAATACTATGCATGTATACTGTGCCTTCAGGGAATTAATAAATCCTCAAAACACCTTACAGTGCTCATGATCAGCCCTGTGGAAATGATATTACAAATTGTCACAGCAAAGAAACATTTCAGACATCTTCATGAGAAATAAAACTGAGTACCAGCACACAATGTGGGTTTCGTTATTTAGTTAATCTGTCTGCAATTGACCAATTTTCTGCCCCTGAATAAGAAACACACAACTATTTTTAGGTCAAACACTAACAATTGGGGCTACCTTATATTATGGGTGGGAAGACAACAGATCAGTTTTTAAACAGAGAAAATAAGAAACTCATGTTTCAGTCACATTGTGACTCAAAGCCAAGAGAAGCCAAGAAATTCAAATATATCGGCTAACTCCCACAGATCTGCTTGAAAAGCCAGCTTTTGGCCCCAAGTGAATTTCTTCAGCGAGTTACAAGTCCCTAAACTTGGCTTTTAAATGTTACTTGCTGACACAACCTTAATCACAATGCTGCAAAAGCTGTATGTACACAATAATAATGTTAAACTAAATGTTTCCAGTGTTCAGAACTTTTCAGGACTCCCACAGATAACCGCATCTGAAGCAAAATATTTACGGAAGAGCAGTTTAACTTGGATGCGATCACTAAAGGTAGTATATGCAGCGCTGGTTCTGTCTGAATATCAAATAAAAAATTCAAAGGTCGAAATACATAGAGTAAGAACTCAATTCTGATGAGAATAAATATTTGTCCACCCGCAATGCTTGGTCAGTTAAATGTTAGTGCACAGAGCAAGGACCACGTATCGTAACTCGTGGGGTCTTGGTCTCAGTCTCAGGCAGGTCTGTTCCTAGTGCTAGGAATTATTATAAAATGCTCTAAACCCCCTCCTTGAAGGGTCCTAGGTGCAAAGCATTACTGGGATAGACTGATATTTTTAAAAAGCTTAAGAGATTTCCCCCAAACAAGGAGATTGTCAGGCCAGGATTTTCTCCTTGTCTGAACAGGACTGAGAAACCTGCACTCCCATTACACTGATACTCTGCCACTGACAGAGCTGGGATTTGCTTGGTCACACAACCAGGGAGAGGCTTTGCACCCCAAAACTGATGATTTTCTGAGCACTCTCAGGCCCCTGGGACTTTACTGGGGTCCTGCTTCCCAAATACTTCTGAAAACGAGGCTTCTTTTTGACTGTATTACAGCATTTTTCATGCCAGAAACATCTGGGAAAGGACGGCGCTGACAAAAAAGCACCAACATTTTTTTCTTTCACTCTCTTGCACATTGTTTGAAAAAGGTTTTAAGCTAAAATAAACTTCTGTGAAGCAGCACGCAGTTCACAGACAATGGCAGCAGCTGCAGATAGCAGAGGTTCATTCCTGTTTATTATATTCATTAAAACTGAAGGGAGAACTGTGGCAGCACCAACTTAATGGTCATTTGAGCATAATTATTAAGAGAGCATTGTTCTTTGGAAAGATGCAAAGTGTCAGACGGAACTTCACACCCTTGTCATAAAAACTCCACTTATTTCCTACCATTAATTGGATAAAATGGGCATTGTAGGATTGGAGGTGGAAGGAAATGGGTTAATGAGCGTGCGTAGGAGGCAAATGACACTGGAAACTCAGTTGTCTACAGAGAGTGGGCAGAGGAAACAAAATCAGATGTGAGCAAATTTCTGGAAGGGAATCGGGTTGACAAAACTCATGAGACAGCACTTTGTGTTCTGATCATCCTTGAACAGTACGAAAAGCAAAACTCTGGCCAGTTTGCACATGTGTTTCAAACAACAAGTCAAGAGAGAAACAAAACCCAGCCATGAATCAAGGGACTGTATCGACAGGCACAAAGCAAACTCCTTTTGGAACCCAGCCACATCCCTGCATCCTACAGCATGCGCTGTGCTGGCGTTCGCACATGCCTTTCGCTGCCATCGCACTCCCTCCACCTGGCTAAAAGCTGGGACAATTCCTCTCCATAAGCCCCGCTGATCCCCCTCAGGGCTGTCTGTCAGTCTGTCTTTCCTTTAGTTGTCTTTCTCCTTTCCAAATCGACGTTGACCGCCTCGCAATAGTTGTCTGATATCAAATGGGAATTTAGTTCTCGCCGCTCCCTGTGAGCCCGCGGGATGCCAAGAGCAGCACGGGGGTTGGACTCCACCTCCTCCATGCGTGGGCTGTGGGCAGAGCTGCTCTCCAGGCTCTTTGGGGGTCGCTGTGTGAACTCCCGTGACTGTGCCTGGAATCTGGGTGTCCTTCCATGGGCAGGCATGGATGGTAAACTGTTTCTGAGTCTCTAGGCCATCGCTCAGTCCTTGCACCAGCCAGCGCTCTCCAATGGGTTTGGTGGACGTATCGCTGGCGCAGAAGTGTGGCGATGCACGTCCAGACCAAGTGCAACACCATTAGTCTGTATGGACCATCCAATCCCACCCGCCCTGGTTCAGGATCTGTCCATGAACCATGAAGTCCATTCTGTGCTCTCGCCTGCCCAAGTGCAGATCTGCAGCACGTTATGTGCTGGAGTGTTGTATGGGGCTAGAAGCTCAACCAGGAATTCTGCTCCCTTCTCAGCCAGGACCCCCACTGATTTCTGTGAATGTTTTACGCTTCAGGGAAGGAACTGTTGAGTTGTTCCTGGGCTGTAAAACTTATTTTCCTTAGCTGCTAAAAAAAAATGGCCTTCATACTTGAGCTGGCCAACACCAACCCCCATTCCATAGCTATTCCCAATGTTCATTGGTATAAAACTGCAAAGGCAAATTATTGGGCCCTTTGGAAAAATACATTCTACCTTTCAGCAGAAAGAACAGTATTCTTTAACAAAATGCAGTCCCTCTTTCTGAGACTGACCTTCCTTTGTACAGAGCTGTGAGTCTTTAAGTACCAGGGGTTTTTGGTACAAGGACAATTGGTCTCACTTTTCACTCTTACATTAGCTGGTAAATTTTTGTTTGTTTGTTTAAATTTACTCCTGCTAGTTCTCATGCACAACCAGTTTGTGCATCTAAGTCAAAGACATCCAAAACCCTGGTCTCCCGCTGGAATGATGTTTATATGACTGTGCAGCCTGCCTGCCCGTCTAATTGCCTTCTCCATCCCTTCCAGGAGTTTCAGAGCAGTTGGACAATTTCAGCTTAATGGGGGACTGGAGTCTCAGAGGTCACAGCTGAAGCTCTAGGAGGGCTTCCAAACCCCTGTGAACGACCATCACGGCCCCACCTGACACTGAATTGAGAAAAAACCTAGGCATGCATCATTCCCCACTTTCCTGCTGATCCCCCAGCTCTACTGCAAGGGCAGTAGGCTGTCCCCAAACAGGTACCTTGCCAGGTGGCTGGAGAACCAGGACTGCAGGTTGGCTCCTTGGGTGCTTTACAAAAACTGATCAAATATAACTTTAGAGTCTACATTTGATTTGGTTCCATCTCGTCCAGCAGTTCAGACTGCATGGACAAAACTGTTTGCTCCAGCAAACCGAGGGAGGAGGATGCATTCCTCCGCTCAGCTGGAGTTACAGGGAATCTATCCGTAGTCACTACTTTTGGCCTTCTGGCTAGATCTCAGGAAGTCATTATATGTTATACAAGTAATTAACTGTGCTACAAATGCCAGGTGATCCCTAATTCATTGCTGCCTTTTGCTTACTGGGCTGGGTGTTGACAGCATTTGGAGGAAGAGGCCCACATATAGCGTGTAAAACTAAAGCAAAAGTTCTGGTTAAGGTTCAGACTTGGGGAAATTTTAGATAGCGGTCCAGAATTTTGTGCTTTGAGCTGCTCTGTAGTCTGTGTGTGTTTCACAGCCCAGGGGAATAAGAGCTCCTTCACCATACTTCTTTCATACAGGAAGAAGTGGGAAATTCACCTCTTCGTCCTTTTGAAAGCACACTCTGTGCTCAATGCGCTAATTAGCACTTCTGAAGGCAGCAATAATGCTGGAAAATTGCCAGTCAGACTCGGAGAAGGGCATCACCTACAAAACAATTTCAAGGTGACCAAATCTTGCTAGAGTAGGTATGTACTCGTCCTCCTAGCCAAATACCTTTCTCAGATTGCATGTTACAGTCTCCATCAAAATTAATGCAAGTCCTTCAGTGACATCCAAAAATCTCTCAATGACACTGTGAAAAGAAGTTTATCTTGTGTATTTTACACCATTTAAACCATCTTGCTCACAAGCTAACTAAATTGCACACAGGGCTGAATGGGAACTTGCTGCCAAAAGAAGAAGTGGGTTCAAAAACCGAAGAGACAAGTTCATGGAGGACTGGTTCAGTGGTGTTCACATCTGGTCTCGCTACATTGGTAGCCACTGCAAACTGGCAATGTTTACCAGGTGAGTGACCATCTAATTTCCTGCATTCTGCTCTAAACATCCACTCCTGGTCATTAGTAGACACAGGGACCAGGTTAGACAGATTTTTGCTTGCTACCTCTAGGGATATCCTTGCGTGCAGTAAAGTGAGCCCTGCTGGAGGTTGTCTTAGATGAGTTCATGACTTCTTACCAGAAAAAATTTCAAATAAAAATCTAAATTTAGGGTTCACTTTCAGCACAGGTAGTGAGGGGAATGTTCTTCAAACTATCATCTGAATTCCCCAGTAGTAACATCTTAATTTTTTTTTTATCTACATGTGATAGCCAAGAGGCCTCTGGGTCCTTCAAAAACTGAATTAGTATTTTAATAATGTATTCATAAACTGAGTAAAGGAGATACAAAATTCTTCAGTAACTCACACATTCCTTCTATTGACTTAAGTAAAAAAGGATTACATTTTAAAGAATAATTTCAAGAAAAATGTTATTTCATTTTCTTTTCTAAAATCAGTTTATTCAGACAGTATTGCTATTTTAATCCAATTTAAATGCAGCGTGTTTTTCTTTAAGAATAAATTTAAAATCTTGACAGCCTTTACGTGAGACTTAAGCAATCCATTTCTGTAATTTAAATTAAACACAAAGAGTATTCAGGCAGCGCACGCTGTTACTGAAGTTTTAAGAAAGTAAAACAACAGGCTTCGGGGAAGTCACTTGCTGCGCACCTGGAACAAGAATTTGCTGAAGTGATAAACCAGCTCTTGACAGCTGCAACTTGTTCTGCAGGTGCAGAAAGCACTTCTTCTTCCTCTCGGTTCCTTCAGCTTAGTTCAGTTCAGTAATTACTTCACTCAATGCTAAGACACCACTTGAGAATTAAAAAAAAAAAACCCAAACCAAGATTCCCTCTCTACTCTAGGAATAAAAATTATATACAAGATGTTTTCACCCGCTAGTTCAAAACCGAAGGACAAGATGGCCTGAAATAGCCTGCCCAATCCCATTCCTAAAGATGGTTTAGCTAACATTTAATACATCCAGTAGTTTTTAAAAAAATAGATCAATGTTGACGTACTTATTTTTGAATTACCTATCATATTCAATTATTAACAGGCAACTTAACATCATGGTGTTCTTAATTTATTTTTTCATTCCAACTCCGTACATGTGCAATCGCATACAAATTACCAGAAAAAAATCAATAATAAAAGTGGCTTTATTTTGTAATGTTATCTATTATAGGTAATATTAAAATTTGAATATGTCATAAAATATGCCATGGCTTCAATGTGTATGTACTATATATCCCCTAAATTGTTAAAACCACCCCAATTTTACTGTAAAATCCGTTTTTAGCTGCAAATCAATATATTGTAGTTGTTATTAAACAATAACTTCAACTTTTCCTTCAGAAAATATCTAAATTATACAGAGCAAACCAAGGGTTAAAAGGTTTATTTAAATTAAAGTAATTTACTTGCTGATTTAAATCACAGTTGTGACCGGTACTTTAACTTATTCTGTTTTACATGTGTACATTAATAATGGCATAACTTCAGCTCACAAATGAGGCCAAATTTCCAGTGCAGCCAACAAATACATCAGGCAAAATTTAGAAAAAAAACCCAACAAACTGAGCTCAAAATTGTTGTGTCTTACTTTCTACCACTGGCTATGAAAGAAATCTTTTAAAGAATTAATTTATGCTAATACTGGAAAGCATATGAAGAATAAAAATTATGCGGTTGATTCTCCATTAAGGTTTAAAAAAATGAAAATGCAGAAGAGGGGGAAATAATGTTTTCAAATGTATTTGGGGAAGGCGGAAGTGCTGGAGTAAGGAAATAAAGCTCTACACGCACTTTGCTTCTGTTGCACAGAATTGTGAGTCAACTCACACAGGAAGAAGAAAAGCTGGGGATTTTAAAAATGATTGCCCCGACGAAAAAAGCTTTATAATCTAGAAATGCGTGCATGAGAATTTAAAGCTGCTACATCTTTTCCTTTCACTGTTTCGCAAATCACTTGGCTCTCATCTCACAAATACTTCTTGCTTCCTCACGAATTGCAGCACTATTTTTTTTTTTTTTTTTTTTTTCACTGCAGCTGCAAAATCTGGAACTCCAAAGTCATGGAGGCGCTGCACTTTGAGGGGCGAGGGGGAGGAGGGAGGGGAGAATCCGTTTGCTTTGAAGCCCCGTGCTCCAGAGGATGTCATCCCCGTTGCTCCCTGGCCCATCTCTTAAGCCTGTTAAAGGGTACTAAAAGAACTGTCAAAACTTCCAGTGCACTGCGGCAGCACTTACTCCAAATCCCATGAAAGTAACTGCTCTGGTGTGATAAAACAAGCTAGAAACAAAAATGCTCTTAGTTAAATTGAGCTGAGGTTGATGACGCTTCACGTTGGCCCCTTTCCAGGCCACAAACATACCGCCCTTTCCTGCAAGTGCTGGTGATTTTAAAGACGCCTCTTGATTCACCTAGTTTGATCTTCTGGTTTATGGTTGCCTAGATCCTCCTGCGCCGACACCAAAGGTTCCAGTTCATTGGTGTCCTCGGGAGAGACCGGCATGTCCCCCAGGTGGAGCACAGAAGAAAGTCAGATGCTGCTGGTGGCCACTCCTGAAATGACACCTTCCCTCGTGACTGCATGATTCAAAAAGCCATTTGGACCTTCTCAGGCTGGAGCATCAAGTCTGAATATCATAGTACTGTTTTTATCCGTCTCCTCCTCTCTGCCATAACGTCACATACACATTATGGTCACCAGTCTGCAAGGTGGTCCCTATAGCACTCAGGAGGTATCTAGCAGATAGATACAACTCAGGGTTAGAAATAAAACACGGCATCAAGAACAAGCAGCATTTAGCAGCAAGATGTGGAAATCCATCACAAGGGAAGAGATACCCACTGCATGGGTTAAAAGTGTGAAAATACTTCCTCTTGCAAACATGTACTCAGAATTGCCCAGCGGAAATTCAGGAGAGGAAATGCACGGGCAACTGCAAGTGTTCACAAGGCAAAGGATAAAGCCCCCAGAGTCACAAAAATATGTAGGAAACCAAAGGTAGCTGCAGCGTAACCAATTCAGGATTTTTTTCACTGGCCTCCTGGGATGTATTTGCACAAAGATCAAGTTTAGGTCCTATTTTGCCTCCTTTTTTCTGCTCAAAATTTACAGCTACAATGACGGGCAGAAACCAAACGCTTCACAGCATACTTTGTAAACGCAAGTTTCAACTCTGGTTTACAGAGTCAAGATTTAGTAGGTTTCCTTTGCTCCTCACACCTCCCTGTGGCACCTCCAGGTCAGATCACAGTGGGCTGTGCTAACAAGAGCCTGACTTGAAGGTGAGGTGAAGGAGCATTGCCTGTGTTACAACACCCAGCGCAGCCCCATGCTGATTTCAGCCCATTTTGGGAATTCAAAGCCTCAGTTTCTTGTGGAATCACCATAGCAAAATGCTGTGGGCCTTCAGATTAAATCTCAACTGCTGTTGACACCAGCATCCAACCTCACTCGGGAGTGCTCAGCAGAGGAGCACACGGGTCCTCGGAAAGCTGTGGGATCGCCACCGCCCTCCTCTAGCAGCATGTAGACTCCTTTCAGCCCCCATTAAAAACTGAAGAAGACATGTAGATATGGTGCTGAGGAACGTGATTTAATGGTGGTTTTGGCAGTGTTAAGTTTATGGTTGGACTCGATGATCTTAAAGGTCCCTTCCAACCTAGATGATTCTATGATTCTATACAATTATACACTCTCCATAGCACAGTACCATGTTCCTCTTCCCATTAAATAACCCTTTAGGCAATAAACATTTGGTGCTTGCCGGTCGCTGGGTTAAAGCCAACCGGCGGACTTCCCCCTCCATCAGCAGGCAGCAAGGCACGCGTGGGGATGCACCTCAGCACAGTGGGGCTTTGGGTCGTAAAGTCAAATTAAATGAGCTAATTAAGGAGGCACTTTGTTTCGCTCCATGGAAATTTAGAAAGCACCTCCGCTTTCCGCAAAGCTGGAAATACGTTCATAAAAGGGACAGTGCTGGTATCCTCGTATTAAATAGCGCATTGGCCATAAAACAAAGAAATCAATGCATCCTCCACCTTTTTATAGGGGAAACAGAAGTCTCTTAAAAGTGTAGTTAGAGTTGTTGTGGGGAGGGAAGGAGGGCGGTTTTACCACTGATGTCATTGCCAGCATAAGCCTTTTATGGTCAAGACTTAATAGTTGTCTCTCTGCTTCAAAATCAACAAAGAGCACAGAAAAAAGACTCGCTTCCTCCTTGGGAAATGGTGTACATTCAGGGAGGAAGCTGTCTTCCTGTTTTCTCCATAATTGCAGCTTTGCATGGTTTTAGCAAGTTCCACAGCTTTAAGCCTCTTCCATATGGAACGTGTTCCTCTAAACATCTGGCTCCTTTTTTATGGCAGTGATAAAACAGATTTATTTTCTACAAACCGTATAAAATATTACTTTCTCAGTGTATGATCTACTGTGCCTTTAAAAGTAAAAAATATACAAAGAGATCAATAGACTCACATGTTTTTCTTTTACTAGTGACAAAATGCTTTTCTAAACACAACCCAAGGATTAATTCTGAAACTGCAAAGGAAGAAAGTCTGGACACCTACATTTTATTATCTCCGTGTTTCTTGATGCAAACCAATGATACAAACTTGTATCTAAAATGAACTATAAATCCAGCCAAAGTCCATTTCTTAGATCTGGGTCAGGTTTGAATGTGTATCTCTATGACTGGTTTTTAGCCTATACGCTCTGCCTTGTAACTATCACTGGAAGAGAACAAACCACTCTGATTAGTTTAGAAGTCATCTTTCTAATTTGCCTGGATGAGATTAGGAAAGAATGGCTCATGCCAAGAAATTCAGAGGACTATACAGTAACGAAGAGAAGAGCATTCGTTGATTATCTAATGGCAGTCTGGCTGCAATGTCAAATTTCAGTGGGCAGGGCACTCAAGCAATAAACCAGGAAAAAAGCCATTATAAATCAACAGATCATCTTGGCTTCCCATTCCATTAGCTGTTATTTTTAGATGTACTGCATGCATGGCTAAGCAACAACGCTGCAGAGTGCTCCTCCAGAAGTTTTAATCTTTTTCGCTCCTCGGTATTTCACCTGCTGCTGCCTGAAATGACACAAGCATCCACTGCATGCAACAAGCCTAAAAATGAGCTATAAACAAAATTGTGAAAGATCTGGCCAACACTCCCTACAGCGATGTAGTCCAACAGTGGCTTCTTTAGAGAAGTGGAAAAAAATAAATGAGTCATTTTCTAGAGGCTTTGACAAATCCTGAATTGAGCAAAGTCTGGCTTCGTGCATCAAAAAGAAATGGTGATGCTTTATACTTTTGCTTGCAGCTTTATACCAGTACCATTTCCAGACCCTGCTGCTTGCAAAGCCCATCTGCCCCTGGGAAGGGACCAACAAGGGGAAAAATGACCAGGGGTAGGTCATTTATCTGGGAGAAGAGTTGGGGTGAGAAAAAGGATGGTCAACAAATAGGAAAAGGCTTTATAAGGCATGCAAGCTGTGTGAGAGGTGCTACCTGGAAGTCTTTGTGGTGCATCCCTGTGCCAGACCACCACAGCCAAAACCAGGACAATCAACCCAACCGGCTGTCCTCACCACACCACTCGTGCCAGACCTGCTCATGCGGTCAGGAGGACCAGGGCTGGGATGCCTCTCACCAGCAGGACAACACCTGGATGGGACATATCAAGCATCCTGGTACCACCCTGGCAGTGCCCTTTCCAGGTCCATCTGCACTAGCATCCACCACCTCCTAACAGAAAGTTTGATGCAATGTGTTAAGGACAGAGAACACAGCTCTTCATTTACACGAAGACTGCATCCTTGAGCATAAAATGGTTAAATTTTCATCTTATGGGTCTACAGTCAAAGCCAAATCTGTGCCATCCAGACTAGAGACTGGCTGGAAGCTGAAGTGAAATCAACTGCTCTGTGCCATTGCTCAGCCCAAAAGAGAAGTAGCTGTAACCCTAAACCAGCACAGGAAGGACTAAATCCTGTGTGAGTGGCACAGGTCCCATCACTGTGGCTGAGCCAAGGCTCTGCCTTCACACCAGATGACAGTCTGTGCATTTTTAGGACCAGCTGGTGGCACAGCCACAAGCCACCAGTGCTCCTCAGGCCTCCCTGCTCTCACTGCCCTACTGAAACGAGGAGACAGAGCAGAGACCTGGCTTTGCTCCTCCAGCAGCATGTGCCAAGGAGGAACCCTGGTGACAGATATGGACCTGCAGCTGCTTATGTCCTGCCTGGAGGGGTCTCAGGCTCCCTCCTGTATTTCTCATCAACAATTAATTCCCAGTCTAACTCAATGTAAATAAGTTTTCTTGCGAGTACTTGCTATTTTTTGGTGTCTAACAGTGCCAGTGTAATGCAGCAGGATAATATGAAAAGTAATTCACCTGAAATAAATAACACCTTTCTCCTCAAAATGGCATTTTCTACCTTCTCCACATAACTAGCTTTCTTGCAAAATGAATGTATATATTGAATGACTTACTGGAAACCATTAGACACCTTCTTGCTAAACACATCCATTTTTAAAACTACCTCAAATTTACTTAATTTCTGAGTACAGTCCAGGAAGCTGTTGGTGGAAAATTACCAGACGTGGAGAGATTTCATTACAAAGTTTACACCTATATTTGTCATAATCACTTTAGATATCAATGTAACTTTTTCTAATGTCCATTCTGCCTTCTGATCAAGGTAAACGCAGGATACCCAGAAAAAACACACCTACACCTGAATGGTTTGGAATCACCAATGCCTAGAGCCTTGTTTCCATGTGAAATAACTGAATGAGTTAAATAAAATCACATAATTCCTGTCTGAAATGTAATATCCTATAATTTCTTTGAACGTGGTCCCAAGCCACCAGAGGACTGAAACACAGTAAGGACCATAGGGCAGGCTGCCTTCGGAGGATGAGGAATCTTGTCGGAGTTTTGCAGGAACAGGCTATACAGGTACCTGATTCTGCAGCTGATGATCCTGCCTTGAGATAAGATGGGAGAAGCTGGAGTTGCACGTCCTCCTGAGGTCCTTTCCAACCACATCTGCTATTATGCTAGGTGAGCAGCTCTATTCACATTGATACAACCCACATGCCACAGCTAAAGCTAAGCATATGCTAAAGAGTTTTGCCAGACTGATGCACAAGTGCAAAGCAGATACAATATCTCTCGTGGCTTTAGGGCATACACTTTGTTTTTCCAATATTCAAACTCTCCCACAGCAGTAGGAGGGCACAAGCTCAAACAAGCATGGCTGTTGGGAGAGCAGCTTCCTTGCACTTGCTATCCCTCACTGGAGAGACAACGGGCAGAGAGAGATTTCCATCTGTTGTACAGGGCACACAACTTCCTCACAATCTGAGTTGGAAACCTTCACTGTGATCAGAGAGGAATCACCCAGGTTAATGTGTGTTTCGGTTTAGACTGGAACATTTTAACCATCAGCTGCAGTGGAGAGGTAGCACCCATGTTCCTGACCCACTTTCAAAGGCAGATGTGCACACTCTATTTGATTACCAAGAAGTACGGATTTAACTCCTGAACCTTCCCTTCTCAAACAAGGGAATTTCCTGAAGTCATACAAATCATTTCCTACCTGACACAAAGCTTAGATCCCACAAGAAAGCCCAAGTCCTCTTTTTCCTCTCCTTTGTCCTCAAAGCACAGCACTGCCTTGAGTCCCAGGGTGGTTTATGCATTTCAGAAGCAAAACTACATGTGTCATCCTGAGAAGAAACCTAAGAAGAAATGACTCAGCTTGGTGTTCCAGTGCGCCAAGTCCTTGCTAGCTACAACTGCAAAAGACCTGACGTAGCAGACAAAAAGTGATCCTCCTGAACATTAGTAGCATTACCATAAAAAACTCAACCAAACAAAAAACAACAACAACAAAAAAATCCAATGGAGAGCTATATTTTTGTGTGCAGTTGTGTTACTTTAGGTGGGGTGGTTCCTAACAAGTAGGGACAAGGTAGGTGGCATTTGCAGTTCAATGCTAGTTTGCACAGGGTGAACGTGGGTAGGTCTTTTAGGTTCTCCGTGCCTCATTTTATGTTTGGGCAAACTTGCTCAGAGGGTTGTCACGCTGATTAACTCATTAACATTAGGAGAGAGCTTTTTATACCTTGGATAAAATGACTGGGGAAGTGGGAGCGTGCCATTACAACGTCTGGGTAATGAAGTAAACAGTCCTCATCTGGTGTCAACGGCAGGGATTAGCTGGTATATGTAGAGCATCTGTTATATAAACTGGATCTCAGAAGCCTATCAGTCAGATGCTATAAATCACTCCACTGTATTTGAGATGTCTATTTTAATTCTCGTTCAGTGAAATGCAGTTAAGAAACTCAGTTTAAAAGGCTGGATCCTGAGTCTTTGCTGCAAATGCAAATGGAAAGCCAGGTGTCTGTGCAGTGAAGCCCTCCACTTGACTGGTGCTTCCTATTTCCACAGTACCAGCAACAGTGAACTGGGTTTTAAAGCCAAGTGAAGCAGCTGCCCAAGACCCTGATTTCTGAACATGTAGGAGAGTTTGGATGGACCACACGAGCGGAAACCCAGCTGGTGAGACAACACCAAGCTGACCAAGTAACTAAGAGGTTAGTGCATGGAAGAAGTCCCTGAGACCACAGCGCCTCCCTGCCCTAGGACCAGCGTTGCCCAAGCTTTTTCTGCGAAGCAGATCATGGAGGATGAGAAAGGCCAGTGTCTCCTCAGCAGAGGTGGACAATATGGGCCTCACTGTGACACAGGTGTCAGCTTTGAGGACACATGCTCCAAAGAACCCTTGAAAGGGCTACAGAAAGGATGGCAATATTGAGGCTTGTGTTGAGCTTTGTCATCTTGGCATCCTGCCTTTACTGCTTCCCAGTTCCTTTCCCCATAACTAAACAGCCCTGCATGTTGTGCTGATATCTAGCATGGGATGCAATGTTCATCCCTGCTCCAGGACTACAGCCCTGCAGTCAGTGGGGAGAGAAGCACATCCCGAGGGCAATTCAACCCACCCAAAGGCCAGGACAGGCACTCTCTGAACAAGCATCCACTCTGAACTCTGGACAAGCATTCCCTTTCTGCTGACTGCAGAGATAGTCTAGACCAGCAGCTGAGACAAATGGCCCAAGTTTCTAATCACTAAAATGAAGTCCCTCTTCCCAGGGATGCTGAGGGGAAATCTGGCTTCATAGAAGTTCATGGGGTTGCAATGAACAGGGATTGCTGTCATCCCTGCCTGGTGCTCCACACTTTGCTACTGTTCAAGTATAGAGAGCTTGACTTAAATCAAGCAACAGATATTCCGTGCTGTTGCAGGCAATGAGTGACTGTAGGTTTACCAATTTATTTGCGTAGCAGACCAAAGGTTTTTATTCAAAGTGCTAAATCCCTCCTCAAATTAGCTGCTTTGGTGAGGGGAAAAAAAATGGCTTTTTTTAGACACTCCAGGATTTTATGAATGTAGGCAAATTAAATCACCTTAAAAATAAAGCCTGTGGAGTCTAAGGGAAGTCTGGAGGGCAGTTTAAGTGCTGAAAAGTTGTGTTGGTTGGTTTTGTTTGGTTTTTTGGTTTTGTTTTTTTTTTCCCCTCAATCATTTTACTAGTTAATCTTCCTGGGAACAGACTGATATTTACTCATCCCACGAGACAGTGGAGTTGTCAGGAATCCAAATGATACCAAGGGATAAGATTTAAGGAACTCTACCATTAGTCATCAAATGGGAGGAAGTGGCACGGTTCTTTGGTAATGGACGGTGCTATTCTCCTCTTGTAGATTTTATCTGAATTTCTCCACATTAAATGGGGAAATGTTATGAATTGTCTGTAGGGGAAAAAAATGACAAGCTCAGAGAATGATCCCCCATCACTAAGGCCTAGGGGAAAGTCTGTGGCCATCATGGCTGTATGGCATCAAACAAAATGGAAATGTTCTGTTAGACATATTATACATGGAAAGGGTCAAACACCACATTTTCCATACTAGCTTCCCCTGACGTTCTCATGGCTCCCAGCTGGCTCCCAGCATTGCTCCATGCTGTGCCATGCAGAGTCACCAGCACAGATCTCCAGAAGCTTGGGCACCACTGTCCTGCACTGTTCTCCAAGGGGAGGAAGTGCTGTGGATTTTTCCATCTCCTTACGAGCCATTTTCATCTCATTGCCAGGTATATTAAACTGCTGTTAAGGCAAGGGTTTAGAAGGCACAAGATCTGAGTTCATTTCCTCATTTTGTGCTCTTTGTGCGATTTTAAGGACAAGCCATATACCCGTGTCTCTACTAGGAAATGAAATACCCCTGGGGTTGTTCTCTGGTGTTCAACATCACCAGCACACCACAGACCACATCCAAATCATTACACACTTCTAACTTCCAAAGTAGGGTCTAAATACACATTCAAATTGTCTAATTGGAGTGGTGAGGTATGACAGTGAAATGCTGGAGTCGGTTTGAGACAGAAATCAGCCATGGGCCATTCAAACAAGTTGTATGGGCAATCATGTCCCACTACCTTATGACATGATTGCGTCACCACTTTTTGTGGTGCTAGGTCTCTGGCTCTCTGTGCTCCATCTATCAACGAAGAATCATAGCAGTTCTTTCCCTATTACATGGAGTTAAGATGTTATAATACGTCATCTCTCTGCGACAAGTAATCACAGGTAGGAAAGATCAATATGAGTATAACCTTATGAAACGCCGCATTCTTCCAACATGCCTCTGATTTGTTCTATCCAATGAGTCAACAAAGGCTGGCACGCATCTTGCAGTTTTGGCTCCAGAGGTGCAAAGCACTGACAGTATGCAGGTCTTTGGAGACAGCTCAAATAACAATACGAGTGTGCCCTGACACAGTACTTTGCATCTCATTATCTCAGAGTCTTTGATACCCTTATCCAGGATGTATAGAGCCTTGTTCCATAAAGGGTCCCAACAGAAGTCAAGTGACATGCTACATGCCATGAACAGACAGCTCAGAGTTTGGGCAGGCTCTAACACGCACAACATGCTGAGATGGATGAACACAACCCTATTCACATATAGGAAAAGGCAATGTTTGGTCAGCTGAAACGCTCCCAGCACTCTACTGATTGCATTGCCTAGGTCTCCGCTGAGTAAAGAAGGACTTTAGATACTCCAACGATGTATTTACAATCTGGATCTGAATCCTACCACATGCGTCAGCTGAGACATGGTAGCTCGCCTTGGACATACTGGAAGACTGCGGCAAGGTAATTAGTCCTATTTTAGCCTGTAATTAACTAGGGTTGAAATAAGTCTTTTATATTGATTCTAGGCTAAGAGCGTGTATGCACATGGAGAACTCCATGCCTCAGCTAAGGTGTTGTGGCTTCAGTCATGGTAATTTGGGCCTAAATCTGACGATAGCATCTTTCAAACTAGATCCAAGTAGAAACTGCCACTCATAAGGGGTAAAATTTTTGCCTAAGTGCTGTGGAAAACAAATGAGTCTTGCATTCATATGTTTCTTACTCACCAAGATTTATCCTGCTTATTACCATTTCATTGCCTTCCACAGAATTATTATTAATTCACAGTAGCATATGTCGGAGAAAAATGAGGAGTGCTGTCTTCCCCTTATACTTCTCAGCTACTAAATCATTGGTTTTAAACTTTGAAAGGTAAGAGGCAGAGAAAATAACCCCTCTGCGAAGAATAACCTACTGGAGGATACCTGTATTTCATAAACCTATTGTATTTGTAAGTGAGCATCCAGTAAATCAAGATAAAGCATCCATTTAAGTCATGTATGCAGTCCAATCTGAGAGACAGAGGTCTGTACAGAGCTTGTGACAACTCAGGCAGCTCAGTCAGTCTTATCACTACTCTTGTTCAATGTATATATATATGCTGTCCTTCCATAGGCCTTTGCTGAAGTAGAAGAATATTTTTGGGCATGTATATATGACTGTGTGAAGTGAGGCCACTCTGAGCCGAGTGGATGGGAGCCAGCTCTAGTCCAGAATTATGCCTCAGCTAATGCGTCCTGCTGATCTGCTGACAGCAAGGAGGAAATAAACGGGAGGTGAAAAAGAGAAGACCCACAGAGCAAGGAGGCATTGGAGAAGGAATCCAACCTCTGAGACTAGTTACACATGCAAGGAGCCCCGAGTCAGTCCTCAAGCCACACAAACCACCTGGACGGAGCTCGTCAGCTCCTACTACACCTACGTTTGTCTAGCACTCTCCGAGAGGCCAATAACAAGATGGGAATGAAGTAGCCATACATCAAGAGCATGTGCAGGAAATGCAGCACGCTGCTCTTCCATAGCACAGCTGTGGAGATCCAGCTAGCGGAGGCATGGAGCTCATCACCAGCTCTCCAGTCTGGTCCCACCTGAAGGCAACCAGGATGTGCAGTGTCTCCTTAAATGTCAGATTCTTTTCAAGAAGCCCTGTGCCCACCAACACTGCCGAGAGGTCACTTCAGAAGCTCCCAGCTCTTGGCTGGGCTGACCCATGGAGAGAAGTTGCACTGCTTCAGCTAGGAAGGAACACAAATAACCATTTCAAATGTGCATTACAGAAAGGGTTATATCAGGGCAAGTTGCTTGAGCCAGGACATATGTCCAAGCTAATACATATGGTGAACAAGTAGTTGAACATTGGAGAAAACCCACTCAGAGCCAAAGCAGTTTAATGGACCCCTGGGAAATGTCTCACCATCACTGAAACCAGGATAAGGTCTGCACAAAAATCAGCCAAGCTTCCCTTGGGAGACAGAGAGGAGAAGCTCCCAGCACGCCGACAAGCATGAGGTCCACAACAAAAGCAACAGCTGCCTTCCCCTGTTCATGAACACACCAATACTCAGATCCTCAAGCAGGAGATTGGACAGAAAGCCTACACCAAGCTCTGCAGTACCTTGGGGAGTCCAACATGGGGCCACCATGGGGTTGTCACCTTGTTAACCTCACACAGGGAAGTAAAATAAGTAAGTGTAGCTGCAAAAACTGTCCAGAGGCATCCTTGGCTTGTGAAACCACACCACAGTGTGACCATTTTCCTCTTAGCACCCTGGACATCATTGCAGACCATGCTGACCAAAACCACCCTCTGCACTTCACTGATCTATTCAGAAAGGAGCCCAGGGATTCATTTCACACCATCATGGCATGGTAGACAGCAAACAGCTACTGAGAGCACTGTGTTGGTGCTTGGCACTGTCTTTCCCAACCTCCTTATCTTCTTTTCCTCTACTTAAGGCAACCAGCTCACCCTCATGGTGATGACAACATCACACTGATGCACGGAGTTACCGTTACAGTCTTCTGTCATGGTCACTGCTTGTCCCATCATACAAAGTGGAGTCTGCATGAACATCAACAAGTACTTGGAACAGGTTTCCTCTGCACAGCTTGGCTTCCACACAGCTGTAGAGAATGAATTTCTGTAGTCCCTTGCAGGGAAGCAGTATTTTTCCAAAACAAACAAAAACCTCAAATCAAATGAAACCTAAAAGATGAGGTCTTTCCCCCTAAGTAAACCCCAAACTGGAAACTTGCATTGTCATAACAGAAGTGCTGACTGGTTCCCAAGCAGGTAACAAAAATGTTTACCCTCCGGGAAATCGGATCATTTTCATTGTGGAGTAATAGAGCACAGCACAAATTTCTTCTCAAGGTCGGGTCCCTCCTTCCAGCATATTTCTTCTCAGGGCAGGCATAGCACTGCCTTAGACTCCTCTAAACTTTCCTGACAGGCCCCTAAAGCTTCAGAGCTACCCAAATGCAATGCAAAGGCAAACACTTCCCCACGCTGGTGTCTGGCTGGCGAGTGGCATGTTGAATAAGGCAGAGTCACAGAGCTGAGCAGCGCAGTCCTGCAGAGGACAGACCCCTTGTTAGAGCACAGACCCCTCATTAGAGCACAGCCATCCCCCGGCAGCTCCCCACACCAGGGACACACCAGCTCTCCCAGCCACACGGGATGACCGGATTCAGCTTCCCAGCGTGCAGATGGCATCCCTTGGGGCAGGCTGCTGGGGACTTGTGGGCTCTCAGTCCCGTGTCCCATTGTCCCCACGTACGGCCCTGACGCTGCTCCACATCAGCCCAGGCACTGCTGCAGCCGGTCACTGCGAGCGGTCGGAGGCAGCAGGCATTGTGAGGGCTGTCAGCACTGCAACCAGTTCCAGTGACTCTCCTTTTGATTTACATTTTCTACATCCTTTCTGAGAAACCTCAATTGTCTATTTAATCCCTTAGCACTGGAGCAAAAGCATTCAGCTGTGCAACCCAGTATAGCGGGCGCAAATTTGATACCCATTAAAGTTGAGGAGTTACCAGGCATAAAAACCCATATGGGGACAGTATAATCCCTGGTGTAATTCCATTCATTTTCATGTACCAGTGATGAATCTGACAGCAATTGGGATTTCCAGCTTCCCATATCCCTCTAGTGTGCTCAGTAGAAGCAACTCCAGCTTGCATTCATAGAGGTGGGAGCAGAATTAGTTTTATTCTGACGATGTTTTCTGATGTTCCCCTGCATGCGCCAGTCACAAGCAGGGACCTTGCTCTCCCGGTACAAAGTTTTCCACACCAAACAGATCTCTTTACAACCACACCATTTTTAACTCTGCTTGCTTCCCGACAGCAATGGGAGCTGGGTTTAGGGGCAGGCACACAAGGCAACGGCATGAAATGCATCCAGATTCCATGAGGGCACGACTCAACCTCGGCGCACGAGTCAAGCACTGCTTTCTGCAAAGAGCAGAGATGAGCTTCAAAGGACTGTCAGACAGAGGGCACAGAGATGACAACACGGGCCTGACAGTTTGTAATATACTTACAGTGGGTGCAGCCCAGCATGTGTGTCTCTTGTGAAGTTTTATTGTCCGGATAACAGATTACACATCAGGATGTATGAGAGTCACAAGCATTATACCCTCACTTTATAGGCCTGGCACTAATGTATGCATTTGGGTTTAAAGCACTTTCTTGCAAGTTAAAACCCAGCCCCGCTAAGAACTGGTGTAATTCAATACTTCCTTTGAAAAACCTCCCATAGGAAGATTAGAACAATCTTAGTGATTACAGTCTATCTGGGGTCCACAGATGCCAGTAATCTATGGAAATTGTGAACTCAAAGGATTTATGTCTAAATGTGATTTAAAATCCACTACCAAATCTCCGTCGTGGTGGGGTTGGGGTTTTTTTAATGATTTCTTTCTTTCTCCTCTCTCTCTTTTCTTTCCCCCCTCTCTCTGCCTCCCCGACTGAATTTCTCTAAGTGGCTGTAGCGTCGGTCTGGAAGACAAACAGGCGCAAGGCGAAGCGCAACCCGCCGCCTTCACCGCAGCCTCTGCCCGCCGCGTGCCAGCACCGTCCTCCACGGTAGTTCCAGCAATTGCCCCAGATGAAGGCTCCGCTCCGGAGCCTGTCCGCAGCCTGATGAAAGGCAGCTGTGGACGGGTTTCAGTGTATTCTGTTTAAAGACCTATCACGGGTTCCCACGTGAATGGGAATGTAAAGAGAAGTCACAAATCAAACCTGAACTGCGCAGCCCACTTAGGCGAACGCTATTTGCGCCATATGTTTTGCAGGTTCTTTTCATTGGAACAGTAAATTGGTCTGAAATTAGGGCCAGATTTTGGAAGGCAGCACTGAAGATGTGTCCGCTGAGCACGCATGCACGTGAACTCAGCCGAAGGGACGGGTCGCTCCCAACCTGCAAAGAGGCAGGGTAAATGGACACCGACATGCCGGACACGGGGATGGGCACATCCGCGGACTTTGTGTACAGGTGCTTGTGTGCAGCTCTTCCAGGTGACTCCTCAGGGCCTGTCTTCGGCACTTTGACCTCGACACCAAATATCCCTGTGCAGATACGGTTTTTACTTCCCGACATTGGGTACTCCACAGGCAGATCCTCACATATTTAGGTGGACATACATCCACAAATCTTTAGTATAAGCTTTTCAATTACAGGGCTTTCAAACAACAACAACAATAACCTTGTCTTCCCAGCCTGTTCAAATAAACTGCTGCAGATTAAGGGCCTGAGTTTTTGTCAAGTTTAAACAAATATGTAGAGCACAAGAGCTCTGCAGTATTGCATTCCCGTGACAGCCAGCTCCCAGCAGCCCTCCAAGGCAGAGCAACGCACTGATGGGATTTCTTGCCCATCAGCTCCCCTCTCACCAGCTCAGAAGATGCAGATCCAGCGGGTCCTTAATCCAAACCAGGGTTTTGGTTTTACAGCTCTGCAATAAGGAGGTTTTGCTTACCCCAAACCTGGCTTCAATTTTATCTCATTTCCATAAATAGCACTAGGAACCTTTGGCAATGTTTTGCCACATTTTCCAGTGGAGGACAGGCAAAGACTCAAGGCCAGTGCTATGTTAGGGTGTCTGAACAGTGTTTCTCCTGCCTCTTTGCACCTAAGAGCCCCCCAAGTCTCCTGCCCAGATGTTTTACCCTCTTCTGCTTTTCAGTCCATATTTTTGAACTGTCGTTCCTGTGTGTTTCACCTCATTTCCTCCCAGTTTCCACCTCCATTTTGTCACTTAATCATGTGGGCCTCTGTAGCCTCTCATTTGCTTGTGGTAAATCTGGCATCTTTATTAAATCCAGACTGTTTCACTCAGGGGGCACATTTACAGGTAAATCTCCTTATAGGCAGCCACCTCTGACTCAATAGTACATTTAATCCTGCAGCTGTCAAACGAACAGTGATAAATCATCTACCTCTGATCAAATAAATCCTGCCTCTTTTCGTTCAACCGTGGTACTTCTCCTGCATTACTGAGGACAGGGTGTTGGCTTGGCCTGTGATAGCTACGGACTGAACTTTTCAACGTTTAAGGATCAGCTCCCTCATCAGCAACATCTAAATTTGTTCAATTTGTGCTGAATTGGGGCCTGAATAAAGTGATTTTTTCTTTGTTTGGGGGGTTTTTTTGGAGACTTTTGGGTGGGTTTTTTTGGAAGGGGTCAGGGATTTGGGGGTCTTTTTTTGGTTGGCTTTTGTTTCCTGATGCTGGAAGACAGCAAACAAACCCCCAAAAAAGCAAGCTTGGGTCAAAACCCTGCTGCGGAGCTAGGAAAGAGTTAAAGGCAGCCCGTCTGCTGCTGTGCCCGGGCAGCCCCTGGCTCTACACAAAGCCCCATTGAGCGGGGCAGGATGGGGCAGGAGGGCTTCACCGCGCAGTTGTAACTCCACAAGCCCGCTCCTTTCACTGCAAAGACCCAGCAAGTCCCGTTGGCAGCTCCCGCCGCGTTCGCAGGCTCTGCCAGCCAACTGCTGCCTGTTTGTTCCTTTTTCTTAAAACAACAAGGCACACAGGGAAAATAAATACAAAAAGCCCCCGGTATGCATGTAGCATTAAGCTGCGAGAGCCACTGCTCCAGTCCAAGGATTTCACAAACCGACAGTTTCTTCTGCCGCGTTAATTTGGCCGCGGTGCACCTGCAAAGTATTTTTTATTCCAGCATCCTTCTTAAACACAGATGTGCATGCTGAGCCGGGAGCCTTCTGAAGTGCTCTGTGTTGACTTAACTCTTTCCCTCTGGACTCCAGCGACTTCAATAAGATCACTTATGCCAAGGCTGAACACTTTGAAAATCCCCGCTCTCAGGTGCACAGCTCATGTGCTCCGATTTGCGTGCCTAAATTTCAGCTACCTATATCTGGCCCTTGACTTCCAAATATAGCCTGAGCCGTACAGCCCACAAGTCCCTCGACTTCAGTAAGGCTGTTCAGTACCCGTAAAAAATCAGGGCACTTGTTTTGAAGTGCTCGGACATGGATTTAGGCCCCAGATGCTCAAAAACTACAGCTTAAATTTAGATATCTGCATCTGTACCACTGGCAAAGTGTTTTTATTTTTGGAAGCACTGAGCTCCAGCAGCTCCCATTAATTTCAGTAAGAGCTGCTGGGAGCAGAGTCTTGGAAACCTCTTCTGGGGAAGCTGTGCTAACATTAGACTCTTGTTTTCAGAAGCATTGGCTTGAAAAGAAATGACACACAATCAGGAGGAAGGAAAATGTTTGTTTAGCCTTCCTATTTAATAAAGTCGTTCCATGAGCAATGGATCTGGTACACTCCAGTTTCTTGGGGGCTGGTGCCCAGTGTCCTCAAAATCCCACCACCAAACAGCAGTTTGCTCAACTCCCTCTCACGTTCCCAGCCTGTTTGGTGGGACAAACTGCTGTGGCCAGATCCTGCTGGTGGGCTGGGCAGTTGGCTGCTGCCACTGAAAACTGAGTGACAGCTGCCTTTCCTCCAGTGCCAGCTTAATTTCTTCCTCTTTCTTCTAACCAGACTAATTTTCATGGAAACTGCCGGAACTTATGTGTTGCAGACCTTTAACCTTCTATCAAATTTGGTTGAAAAATTGCCCAGAAGTTATTATGGGCAAGAAACACAACTGGATGAGATTTGTTTCCTTAGGAACCTGGGCTAAAAGGAAAAATTAATCAGATACTCGTGGATATCTGAAAAACTCAGGCTAGAGAACTGAGTTATAACCAATTAAAAACATCTACAAAAGACAAAGCCAAAAAAGTTTACAAGGCTGTGAGACCTAAAGGCAATTAGAAGTTTAAATGCAGGCACAAGCCTGAAAAATGCATACAATAGACAATATATGGCATTTTCTTCCATTTTAACCGATGCCTGTGTGAGACAGGTGAGACTGGTGGCGTGTGGCTCCTCTGTATGGAAAACACGTGTCTCACATGAAGGTATGATTCGAGTAAGTGTCACTTTCGGGTAAATCTCTGTACGATGCATAGAAGTGTCTATAGCTATAAAAGCAATAATTCACACCAAGCCAAATATCCTTGCCTCGTGTGCCGCAGCAGTTGCAAAGTGTGTGGTGCCTGGGGAAGAAACAGCCTAACAGGAGTTTTTGTAGATGACATTTGCCATGCTTTTAAAACAGTTACAAATACAACCCAAAAAGCTATAAATTCCATCTGTGTTCACAGCTGAAGGAGACACCAGTAACTCAGTCTCCTCTTCCACGAGACAGGAAAAAATGTCAAGGGAGAACACTGTGATTTTCTAGAAAGCAAGACAGTGAGGAAGAGAAATTCACAGCAAAAGCAGTTCAAGTATTTTTTAAAAAAGGATCCTTGGTAAATGAAGCCTATCAGGGCTGTGGAACTGTATTGAAAAATGTAGGCAATGCCCCATCTCAGGATGGGAGGAAGAGGTGCCAGGCTGAATCGGTGGCTTTGTATTGCTTTTTGAACCATGATTGCTCCACTTGTGGTCTCTGGGACCTGGTTTTGTAACAGGCACCCCAAGTTGCAAGATGGGAGAAGATTTATTCTCCTTCCCCTTTTATCTTGCACATATGAAGAAACTGTTGATATAAAATTTTGCTACTACATCTTCCAAAGAAGTTGTATATGCCAGACATAAGGGCTCAGCTGCCCTTGCTGGCAGGAAATATCATTAACAGCTTTGGCTGTAGATAGCAATGCAGTAGGCGGTTAACAAATCTTGGGGGATGGCGGTGCAGAGATGTTCAGGAGAGGAACTCAAGGCAAGTCCTGGGGTGGTCTGGGACAACATACAGGAGTTTCACAAACTCCTTGTGTGACCCTTCCAAACTCTTTTCTCCAAGAATTGTGAGGAAAATCCTCAAAGACCCCATTTTTATGGAGCAGCAATCTTGCAGTATTTCATTTTGAAAGCTGTCAAATGCAATGCTTCCAAACCGTGCTGCCGTGGCTGCCAGGCATGGGTGACCTGGGCACTGGGTGTCCCGAGTGCTCTGGCTGATGGGTGTGGTGCCTGCTGGTACCGGGTAGCAGGGAGGCTGCCAGGGCTTCCCTCCTCTCTGCCCATCTGCTCACTGGAAGCTGGGAGAAGCTGGGAAAGCCTGTGGACAGCCTCCCAATCTTTAAGGCTCCCTGAAACCTTCCATTTTGCCCAACGAACGGGTAGCATGCAGCTAAAGGCAGCCTTGGGGCACTGGCTCCCAATGGCCAAGTTTCCCTAGTCAAGCAAGAGGTCCCCCCCATCTGCAGGAGGCCAGCAAACCCTCCACCACTGCAGCACTGATGCCTTTCCTACTCTTCTCCCATGACTGTGATCAAGGAACCCAGTGCTAAAACTGGCAATAAACCCACAGCAGATCTCCACCCTCCAGTTTTAGTAGCTGGCCACCTTTTAACCCCTGTCAACGTTTTAGGTTATCAAATATCACTCGAAACCTGGCAAGAACACATTGTTTTCCCCCATCTTCTCTCAGGGCTGTGACGGTGGTGGTAGGAAACAGGACTCTGAGGGATTCTTGCCCCACTGAGTTTTCCTACCTGCTTGTGTTTGTTCAGTTTGACAGCAACATGGGACAAGCTTTGACCACTCTCAAGTGACTCACTAGATTGCTGAGAGCTGTTCCAAGAAGATAACTGAAGGAACAGACAACAGGAAAATTTTCTAACTGTGGCAATGGACTAAGCCAGGTTCTGAAACAAGTGCTGAAGTACCAGAAAGTGAAAAAAGGGCTACATGGCAATAATATATGGCAGTGAATTCAGAGCGTGAACCCAAGATTTTGTCTCACTCGGGTTTTGAACGCTGTCCTCAGAAATGCTTAATGTAGGGTTAACAAAGAGCACTGTCATACAGACAGACCCTTTCTCTTGCTGGGGGCCTGCACCCTGCCATCCTGATTTATTCCTTATTCATGGGATGAAAAACCCCATTGGTTTCAGGAGGAGATATCTGAGATCAAGTACTGAAGCATTTGTGCCTAAATTTTCAGTCCACGTATTTTACACACTTCTGAACACTAACAACAATGCTGTGACTCTGTAGGGATACACGCATTTAAATCAGCATCAAAACTCCTTTATGGCCAAGATTTAAAATGTTGAATGCATTACAGAAGAGAAACATTTGCACTGTGTTTCTTATTGTTGGTTGCCTTTCTGTAAGTGCTTTCAACACCACCAAATTAGTCCAGAAGTGGTTAAAAGCAGCTAAAGGGAGCTTTGGAGGACTCAGTGTCAGCTGGCATTCTAATGAGAATTAGACAATCGGAAATAGACAGCTCCGAGGCCAAACAATTAGCCAGACAATTAAAAGGCTCTACTGTACAGGGTTTTATGTGGGATAGGATAATGCAGCCGCAATATTTGTGCTAATAAGGTAGACGGATAAGAATGAATTTCCCTTCTCAGCAGCTAAATGAACAGATCGCTCCATTTTAGTCCAGCCCAAAAGGACGTGATTTTTCCCTGATCAGAAAAAAAAGTAATAGAAATATAGTTTCTGGCTATGGAAATAAAGCTGGATATTCAACTGGTGCGGAGCTTGCAGAGGTCCAGCGCCAATGCCACCCTACTCTGCTCTGTCTTCTGCCTTCTGCAAATGCCTCTTTTGCCTTTGTCATCGCTAAATCTCTCCCCATTCTCATTCTGGATTTTTGCATATGTACAGGATAAGACCATTATACCCATCTATTTTAATATTTTTCATAATATGTTGCTCATTACAGATCAGAGGTATAACAATTTCACGTAAAAAATGAAAACAGGGAAGAGTATGAATGCAAACTGCCACTACCTCAAAAAATGCAGGTAATTTTCCTGTGTTTGGAGAAATTGCAGGGTAGGGCACACCATGGCAGGGGGAGGATGAGCCTTACCTTGGGAAAACCCCCTTCCATGTTCCCCTGTGAACACTGTACACCAGCTGTGGAAGACACATGGTCTGGAGGCCAGTGTGACCCCAGAAACATGCCCAACTCCAGAAGGCTTATCTTTCCCTTATATTCTGAAATTCTCTCTTTTTCTATACCTCTTTAACCCTACAGCGTAGCAATGACATGCCAAGAGCCAGGCAAAGATCCAAGTCCCATTAGCCATCCTGTTTTATATGGGACTGGCCCAGTTATTGCAGCAGCATCTTGCACTGGTGCTTGCAATCGCCCTCAAGGCAAAACTCTCAGAGCTTTAACAACCACCTGGGTTATGCAGAACTGCACCCAAACCCCATGGCACAAAGCAGATGCTACCAGCTTGGTGCAACGGACACAGTCCGTTCACCTGGACATGGTCCTGGGCAGCTGGCTCTAGAAGGTCCTGCTCGAGCAGGGGGGTTGGACCAGATGACCTCCAGAGGTCCCTTTCAACCTCAACCGTTCTGTCGCTGTGTGGCTCTGTGTTGTGCCATGCATCAATAACATAAAACACCCCTGAGGCTTCGAACTCTTTCTCCTGCACTGGAAGCGTCACCTCAGGGAAGGAGGGCTGGAAGTTTGCAGAGACACATCTAGGAGCCCCATTCAAAAAACACACACACGCGCGCAGAGCCGTTTGAGGTTTCACGTTCCTCACGCTATCTTCCCCTTCCTTCAGGCAGCGCAGGCTGCTGCCAGAGCTGGCTGTCACGCTTTACATTAGGCTACTGGCTTCTGTGGTGTACCAGCAGGCATGTGTTGCTATTTAGCAGAGAGCACCACCAAAACAGTGAAAACGAGCTATTTTGGTTTGGTGTCTCCTTGCAGTTATAAAAGGCCAGAAGCAAGTTGTCATACAGGGGATAATTGAATCCCAAGGAAAACAAGCCATTTGGAAAATGAGACGGTCCATTTTACAGCGGACACGCTGTTGTTTGTCTGCTGTGATGGTCGGGTTTTTGTATCTGCAAGGTTTACCGCACATGCAGAGGACAGGTCAGACGTGGTCAGCTTTCCACGCTGCCCCTCTCTCTCCTTCCTCTTCCCCAAAAAAGCCATCTGAATGGACACGTGACAATATTGCACACTCAGAGGCAAATGTATTTACAATGCATTGGCATGGCTCAGTTCAGTCTATAATTACCACATCATGGCTTCAACCAAGCCATTTCTCCAATAACGCCCAGATGTACCAATTACTTCTCCTCTATAACAAAAAGAGATGAGAAACAGGTGACAAGCCCTGTTTGTAGCAGGGACTTGGTTTTGGCTAATCAGAAGATGGCCCTGACGAGAATCCTGTATAAGAACAGCGGGGTGAAGGTGCCTTACAGTCACTGCTGTCTGGCAGGTCCGATGCAGAAGATCACAGAGCTAACTATCACTTTAATATGTCTAATACAGGCATCTGTATTATTAACCAAAATCTCTTCTTGGCCACTGGAAACTGGAAGCGTGTGTTTGAGGCTGCGTTCCCATCTCGCCAGCCCTGGCACCATGAACTCTGGCCAAGTTCTGCTCTACCAAGCGCCTCATTTTCCAGACCAACCCTGAGCGGGAGGCCCCTTTGGAGGATCAGGTGTACGTTGGAGTTCTTACCCCTTCCCTACCCTGTTTTTAATAAGGCTTTCTTGTACAATCGCTCCTTGGTGCTTGCTCTTTTTTTGAGCAGGCGCACATGGAGTCAAGGATCTCCATGGTGCAGAAATGACTGTCCCATTGTCTCTTCCCTGGGCACACTGACACAGAGACCAGGGCAGGGATGTAAGATGCAAATAGCATCCCTCTGGGTGACTGGAAATTGCATTTTTGACCAAAAAGCATTTCCCAATGACCATTGTATCAAAATCTCGTAGGCAAGCAGTTTTGTCCCAAAATTCCTGACCATATCAAAACCCCTGGAAAACAGGGAATGTCTTCCTCCAGTTGAAATCATTCTACATTCACAAGCAGCAATAGGGGAAATTTTACCAGGCTGACATACAGAATGCTCATATTGATACTAGTACCGCTGCCTACAAACCACCGCACTGGAAAAAGAGTACTTACAGCTTCATCAAAGGGTTTCAAGGATGCATTTGCTCTGTCTGGCGTATACAACTGAAAGCTACTTAATTTTAATTTTGTGCTTCGTATACATAACATTCTCACTAATGACAACGAGGTAGTGCTGGTGGGAAGGTTAACAGACTTACACTAGTCTGTAAAAGAATAAATTCTTAAAGCCTGTGTACAATAGCCATTGCGTCCCAGCAAACACATTTAAGTAAATATATTAAGTAAAGTGAGGGCTTTTTCCGCTATGACATCATTACTATTACAAGTGATGCTGTAGCACTTTTGCTAGTACGTGGGGAAGTATCATTCATATATGACTAACAGACAGTTGTTAATCATTTACATGATTAACATGTTAATGCTCTCCCCCACGCTAATTCCGTCACATTTGTCAGCTTGCTTTTGTTTATTTTATTTTAAGCAGCTCTAGCCACACAATGTGTGAAGCCGTGCTGTGGGTTAGCAGTGCAGTTATCCGAAGGACTGAATCCCAAGTCCTCCATGCGCGCCGCTGAAGGATTTCGCTGCAGACGCCGGTGCAGAGCTCAGGGGATCAGCAGTGGTTTCTGGATGCATTTTGACATGCTGCCTGTAACCAGATGAGACCTGAGTCCTCCTGAAGTCAATGGAAAGTCCTGCCACTGCCACAATTTCACCCCGAAAGATCCAAGAATGCCTGTTACGCTAGGATGTTTACTACAAGGAGGGCCACGCTGCCCAGCTTTTGTTTTCTATTGAATTTAGCTATCATTTCCTAGGTTTCCCCATCGTGTGGCTTTGGCTTCTGAGCCCATCTGCTACACTTCAGGGTATGTTTTCATTGTGGTGCGTGGGCTCTTGGCTCATTAATGTGGTGTTAATGGAGTATGGCAGCTAGAGCCTTCCTCCACTCACTGATAAGACGCTCCTTTCAGAAGGAGGTTTGCCCACAGCAGATTCAGCAGCCGAAGCATTTATCTGCCATGGAGTGTTAATAACTGTCGGGTTATAATTACCAAATCTCAATATTTACAGAAAAACAGCCTCTCTATTGTGCAGCTAATAGCACAATCTTGAATGTACGAAATGCCAATTTGCTCTGAATGAGGAGCTGCTTGCTAAAATTCAAAAGCAATTAAACCGTAAGCAGTAGCTGACATTTAACGATTATACTGTTTACCAAGGAGCTGCCACTTACTGGGCGTGATTCTGGCGGTGAAGATGCTCTATGGGACAAACGGACCTGGGGAGCCTCCTCCCCAGCTAAACCACAGAGAGGATTAGTGCATGCCATGCCTCAGTTGGGAGACTGGAAAACTCAAACCATTTTCAAACCTCTAGATATAAGGAAGAAATTTTTTATGCTGAGGGTGGTGAAACACTGGCACAGGTTGCCCAGAGAGGTGGTGGATGCCCCATCCCTGGAAACGTTCAAAGTCAGGTTGGACAGGGCTCTGAGCAACCTGATCTAGTTGAAGATGTCCCTGCTCATTGCAGGGGGGTTGGACTAGGTGACCTTTAAAGATCCCTTCCAACCCAAACCATTCAATGATTCTATGATTTGAATTGCCTCAAACAGCTGGCTGGCAGCAGATCCTACCGCACCTTCTTTAGCTGCTGTGATGTGGGATCAGGTTGTGCTCTGAACAGATGAGGCAGCTCCTCTGTTTTCTACTACTAAAGAGAGGGAAGGTACATTTAGCTCCCCTGTCTTTATTCCTTAGCTCAACTGGTCTAGTGTATAGGTTCTTAAACGTGTTACCTGTCTTTTCCACATGAGTGAGGGATCTGGCCCTCCACATCTGATACGTTTCCTCATATCAGTAATTATATTCTATACTCCAATAAACAGAAATAGGCAAATAATTTTTTTAGTATTACTCTTTAGACAACCTTTTTTTGGTTTTGGGGGCCCAAAGCCCCTTTTTTTCTTCCTCGAAGATGTTAAAAGTTCTATTCAACTTGGGTTGAACAGGAAAAATCTTCATGCAACTTCAATTGAGACATTTCTGTTTCAATTTAAACAGGGATTTAAAGGAAGGATTTCTCTTTCTTACTGTTTTTTATTATTACAAAGCTGAGACAAATTTCAAAACAAAACTTTGTTTCCTACTGAAAAAACAAACCACTTCAGTTATTTCGAAAATGTCGAGATATGCCCGCTCTGCCGTTGCCAAAACCACTTGCTAAATTTCACAAGTATTGGTAAAAAGTGTTGGTTGATTCAAACCTGTACTTTTCTTTTTTTTTTTTTTTGGCAAGGAAAGTCTGTGCCCTAGAATTTCATCCCAACCTCCAGAAAGTAACCTTTATCCGCGTTCTCTGGGAGCACCCTGGAAATCATGGCTGCAAGGCTTCCCCCAGTACATTTATATAATGAGCAGGTCACCTGTACAAACTTACAATGGATTAAATGCAGCAGAGAAAAGCGGTAGATGTACAGATATTGTGCTTGATCCAAGGACCAAGACCTACACAGGAGACCCTCGGTGCGGGACGGGACGCAGATCCACCCGGCAGCCAAGCCGTGCTGCCTGCACCCCCGCCGAGGAGGAAACCTGGCAGAGTTTAGTGCCTCAGTGTCCTCATCCCTTTCCCGAAAGCCTGGCCAACGGGGGCGGAGGGCAGCTGATTTCTGTGCATGGGGCATACCCTGGTTATTGCTTCTTGGCTTCAGCCAGGTCCTGTGTTTGCCCCGAGAAGTGCAAGGACTGTGACCCTGGTCTTTAGGCAGCTTTTGCAACCCCTCTTTCCCATTTTCCCTGCTCCCATACAGCCTGCAGCCCAGTGCTGTGTCCCAGGAGTACAGCCCGGCATCCAACCCTTTCTGATGAGGAGCGGTGTAAGGATAAGCTGTTCAACACAGTTCCTGTGTCCGCTCGAAGTGTTTGGATAGGAAAAAAAATCCACTTTTGCTAATACTTGCTTGAGCGAGGGATAAAGTTTTCTATCTCTCGGCACATTTGGTAACTATTTACTTAACTAAATGGTGAAAAAGAGAAGCCTCAATTCTCCAGAGTTGCCTCCCTCAGCTTGTTTATCACTGTGTTGCAATGGCTCTGTGGTTGTGAAATCTTGAGCTGAAAACTCCAAAGGAAATTTCTAGTGACAAGCTTTCCTTGAGGCAGTAAACAAATAGAATTCATTAGGAGGAAGGAAGAGAAGCATAAAACATCAAAATTAACACATGCGCGCACGCGCGTGCCTGCATATACACACACACACACACGCTGCTTTTTCAGAACTGTGCTGAGGAAAAAAAAAAATCTTGATGCCAGGCTTTTTTTTTTTTGCCCAAGGATAACCAGCTTGATCTAACGCTCCCTGCAGTCCGTAGGAAGCTGAGCTTTCTCAGACCGCAACAGAAGTCAGCTTGTACTTTTAGGCAGCCTATTTCATCTGCCATGCCCTGAAAGTGCTTTACCCTTTCTACACCTGCTTGTGCAAACTCCAAAACACGGCTCTCTAGGAGTTCTCAGGTGTTTGCTGATAGACAACATATTTGCTTAAAAGAAAAAGAATGAATAATGAATTAAAAAGAAGCCTCTGAGCCAACTGTACTAATGGCTTTTTACCTGTAGCACCAAGACATTGTATATTCTGGCTTCGTGTTAAAAAGCATGCTGATTAAACCATAATATTATGTTTTGATCTAGCCTACAGCTGAATGAATTACTGGCAGGAAACACAGCTCATGAATTCAATCAAAAATCCTTTCATTTGTCACAGCCGCTTCCTGTCCGTCTTTTAAACATCTGCTTCTCTTGTTCGCGACAGAAAAAGTCTTTGTTAAAATAATAAGCATTCACCGATCCTTCCCTCGAATAAAATGCACAGTTTCTCAATGAAACACGCTTTCCTCCCCCCTTCAAGTTTATTTTACATATCTTTAATAGCTTCCTCGTACCCCTCTCTTCCTTTCCGCTTTGAAATTCTGGAAAATCTCAAGCTGACAAAAGAAGGCATTTCCAAAGCACGAGCTTGAGCTGCCCCCAGCCTTTCTGCCAACGGGACCCAGTGTTTGGGATGCTTTGCTGGAAGCCCTGCCAAGAACCTCTCCAGCTCCTTAAATGGAAGCCACTTCCTTCCCAAGGAGGCCAAGCAGCCATCCAGCCTCCTGGGGCAGAGGGGTTTCTCCAACGTCTTCGCTCTCCCATATGTGTGAAGCTACAGCTGGGACGAGCACAGGCTTGCGGGAAGCATCACCGGTCCTTTCTCATCAGCCCCGGAGCACCGCAGGTCCTCCCGGGCAGACGGTCGGGGCTAGGAGAGAAACCGAGAGCAACTCCCTTCTTAACTTTCCATTTCCAGAGCCAGTCATTGCAATGACCGCTCCGTGGTATGTTGGATCTAGGCTATTTATTCAGTTATTTGTGCAAGTGACGGATATCAGCTGTGCAGCCCCCTCCTGCTGTCCTTAAGCATCTCACAAATCCACACTCAACACGCTGGTGTTTATGTGCATGTTTGGCATTATCAGCGACTCCGCGTTTCCTTCCAAGCTTCTACAGGGAAGAACACCAGTCTTCCAGTGAAATTTACTTTGAAGTAAACCTCTTTCTTTGCTAATTACATCTTAATATTAATTACCTACTTCCTGCAGTTCTTCGGAAAGCACTCTGGGTGTTCGCTTCTAAACGTGGCAATCCATTGCCCAGCACCAAAACGCAGCGAACTCCAGGGGGAAGCTGAAGAGAGTTGTCTGACAAACCTTAACAGTGCCCAGAAAACTCAACAGCATTTTAGGCTGGAAATTTGAGGGCTTGAGAAGAAGCAGAAGCTGTATTAGAAAGAACCAGTGGTATCTCCACGGGTCTGGCTGCAGTATCACTCACACTGTGTGCCAACCCTGCGCCTCTTCCTAAAGCCCCCAGGATGACCCTAAAAAGTGGAGTTGAAGTATTCTTCCGCATTCTGAGGAGCTGGAAAAAACGAGCCCGTCCAATTAGCACATTTTCATGGGTTTTTGCATCATGCGAACTTTCAAATTGTGAGACGTTGCTTGCAAGTGACTGAAAGCTAAGATTGCATGTTAAATAGGCTGATGACAGACAGGAGCAGAAAATGATTAGGGATACTTGCATGATGCTTTTCCAACACTCAAATGACTATTTTTTTAATTTCCAATTTTCCACTGTATGGTTTTTAAAATTTTTATTTTAATGTAATAATTTTTGAAGTATAGATTACTCTTCTTGCAGAACTTACACTTTCGCTTTGATTCTTCATTACATTACAGCTTGACACCATGATCAATGTTATATGTCACCATGTTATATCTGAATAAAAGTGATGTACATTGGGCTTATCCCAAACTTCTGAATTCCTGCAGTGGGTCCGCCCAAGGGTCAGCCTGTCCCTGAGTCCTGTCTCCAGCTTGGGCTGACAGCAGGTACACGGGAAAGAGGATGGGAATGGTGTAAATGAATAGGAATAAATCCTTTGCGTTTTCCACCAATTGCCAGCTGTTTGTAGCTGAGGGATCTCCCGAGACAGAGCTGGAGTGTTTGCATTTCGTGGCTGTCAATGGATTTTTCTTCCTGAGATATGTTTAATTGCTTTTTCTAAGGTAAAATCTTCAGCACGTACAACATCATGTGGCAATGAGTTCCATGGTTTAACTGCAACTGCTCCCTCTGCCCGTCTGGAGCCCAGCACCATCTCGTCACATGGGATGTCCCATAGGTCTTGTATTGAAAGAAAGAGCCCAAATTGTTTCCTGCTGACTCGCTGGAGGGCATTCGTGGTTGTCAGCACCTCTGTTGTATCCTCTCATTTATTCCCTTTTCTGACAAGGGTGTCCCAGACATCGAGAAATTGTCCTATACTTTGGGTTATCCTTGTAACATTGGCACATTTTTATTTTTAATATACTCTTTCTGAGAAGAAAAGGCAGAACTAGTGAATTCATACAGCTCTGATTCTCCTCTTTTTTTCCTAAGAACTTCTGATGTTTGATTTGTTTTACACTGCTATCAAGGAACAAACTGCTGTTTGCATGGAGCTATTACAACTCCAGGATCTCGTTCCTGAACAGACAGGGCTAACTCACACTCTGTCAGCTGGCATCTACAGTTAGGAGTTTTTCCCATGCACGGCACTTCACGTTTATCTAAATTAATCTCGTCTGCTCTTTTATTGCCTCGCTCCTAACTAGTGAGTGCCTTCTGCAAGTCTTCGCAGTCAACTTTCATTTTTATTACCCTTAATAGCTTACTATCAATAGCAAACATTGCCACCTCACTATCCACCCTCTTTTCCAGATCACGGGAGAGAAGAGCTCACTCCAGCCCTGCCCAGAACCAGCTGTTTCTGGTGTAGTCCCAGTTACAGCGACAAACCCCATGCTTCTACTGGTAGAACTTGTTTTGCTTGTGGAAAGAGATTTTCCAATACTGGTACAGCTCTGCCAGATGTGTCCACAGTAGGAGTGATTTGCCAGCTTAATCTGATTGTGTTTTTGTACCAATATAAAAAAAAACCAAACTGTCTTATGGTTTATAAGCACCCCTTGGACACAGTGTGAAACCTAGGAGTGGAGTAGTGCATTCTTCCAAAAAGGAGCAGGGCAGTTTAAGTGGGGAGACATCAAGGTACTACATAACTTTGGATATTTAACCTTGGGGTCTAAATCTGCTGGGTATTTTCTACCAGTCGATAAGAAAATAACTCCTCCAGGGGTATAAATTAAGAAAGAAAAAATGGAGCTGACAGTGAACGTAGGAGCATAAATTATTTTGTGTAAGTAAATAAGCAGACAGTTGCTGTCAGAGCTTCTGCTGCGCATCCCCACACAGCCACATTAAGATTTCTGTGGTGGCCCATGCAACTGTGGTAGTGAATGTCAATAGGTACTTGGAGGGCTTCTGAAAATCAGTTACTTAAGATCTGCAATATCTTTTTGTTCCAGTTGACCCAAGCTGAGAACTTCTCGAGCATCCCATTTTCATGCCCTCTGCATTACTGGGCCTCCAAGGGGTGTGGGGCAGCTGAGTGCAAATGCATGCATATGAAAAATCCTAGCCAATATCAACTTGATTTCAAGCTAGGAATAACAATAAGAGACAGGATGGATGAGGTGAAGCATGAGCTGGTTGCGTATGCCTCGAACCCAGGCACCAGCAACCTGGCGACTTTGGAGCCTCCCACCTCTCCTTTTTTTGTTTTTCAAAAAAAAAAAAAAAGAAAAAAGACATTAAATGCAATTAGCAGGCAGCAGGTTTCACGCAAATCAAATTTAGCACTTTTCCATCCAGCGCAAATTAAACAGTGGAGCTCATTGCCATTAGCTGGTACAGAGGCCAGAACTTAAAACAGCGATTACACAAACTTGTGGAGGGGAAGTCGGCTGGAATTAATAAACACAAAGATACTGTCTCTGGCTCAGGAGCTCCCAGACCTGTGATTGCATTGGGAAAAGGACTGTGCCATGTTTGCCTGTTTTCATACATTTTTCCTCCAGCATCCACTCCTCACCAGAATTAGGACAGGATCCTGGAATTTAGAATAGAATAGAATAAAATAGAATAGAATAGAATAGAACAGAACAGAACAGAACAGAACAATTCAGTTTAGTTGGAAGGGACCTACAACAACCATCTAGTCCAACTGCCCAACCAATTCAAAGCTGACCAATGTAAAGCACGTTATTAAGGGTGTTGTCCAAATGCCTCAAACACTGATGAGCATGGGTCATCGACCACCTCTCTGGGAAGCCTTTTCCAGTGTTTGACAACCCTCTCAGTAAATAAATGTTTCCTAATGTCTAGTCTGATCCACCCCTGATGCAACTTTGAACCATTCCCATTTGATACAGCCCTTTCAGATCCCACATGTAAAAGTCCTGCGGCCCATTTTAGAATAGCGCGTGCTACTCCAAGAAACCCCTCCTGCTTTTGATTTTGAAGGCTCAACTAATAGACCCCAGCAAAGTAAGCTCCACAAAATCCAATTTGTCTAATGCACAAGGTCCTACACATATCAGTCCTGCCAGCATTTCTTCTTCCCAGCTGTTCCTGTGCTGTGTATCACCTGATTGAGAAAGGCAAGGCAATCTCCCGGCTGAGCACGGTGCAGTGCCAGGGCAAACACAGGAGATTTAGAGCATGCAAGAGTCTGGTCTTTTGTAGCAGATGTTTTTATGTCAGCCTCGGGTTCAGAGGTGACTCCTCAGACTAAAGAATTACCCCTCTCTGGCCTCTCTGTTAAGCGTCTATTTTGCCTCACTAATTGTTAAATGCCAGAAACTAATTTTGTTTTAAATGATCTTTAATATCATGCCTTTTAAAAAATGCTATGAAGCTCCTACGCTTCAGAATCGCAACTTGACACCCAATTCCCATCTGTCTCCTATTAACAAAAACAACCCAGATAATCAAGTCGCCTGTGGAAAGAGATACGAAAAACTGATAAAGATGATCAGTGTGGACCACCAAGCAGTCAACAGCATCTTAGCAGTACTCATCTGAGCTGGTGGCTAGATTAAGGAATGACTGAATGAAGCAGAGGAGATAAAATGAGCGTATAGGGCCACTACGTGCATCGACAAAGTGAAACTCCATTTAGAAAGGTGTAGAGGGTGACTATACTCGAGTTCAAGGCCCTTCCAAAACTCTGTATCATTATATAAGGCATCAATTACATGGGCAGTCTTGGCCCCAGATGCTCATCCTAAATGCCTGAATGAAAAGAGACATGTCAGGAATAGTTTGGATGAGACAGGACACGTGTCCACGATGAAGTGTAGACTGGCCTACCATCTGCACCGCTGCCTTGCAAGCGTGCACTCCGGCAGGGACTTCAGGCGAGATTTCTTGATGGGGCGAACCTGAGCAGCTCCAGGGAATTCCTACAGACGTGGAGCTTGTGCGACCCGGGGGGAGAGCAGATGCAGGTAGACCAGCGCGAGAGGGCTGGATCCCCCAGCAGTCATCCTGCAGGGTGGAGGCTTTGGGCTTGGGCGACAGCCAGGGACATGGTAGAAAAGCGGTGGAGTCAAGGGGCTCCGTGACTTTCAACTCCCTTCCCTGGAGGCACCACGCTGCACTGACTGTCGAGGGGGAGGAAGAAGGGAGAAACTTGTACAGCGGAAGAAGAAAAAGCTGGATTCCTGATCTGCAGCTCCCAGAAGAGCTGGGATGGGCGCAGAGAGGGAAACCATGAACAAAATCTGCTCCTGAAGCACAGCACCTTGCCGTATTTCCCATCAGGAACCGCGGAGCTCACTTTGCTGTCGCTAGGGCCCAGGGTGCCTGTTGCTGCTGTTGCTTCTATAAATAAAGTTTCCATTCCAGGATAAACTAAACAAGGAGTGGCCACTTTTTAGGGAGATCCCCCCTCCATCCCCTGAACAACACAGAGAAACAGAGGATTTCCACATCCCCCGGCCGCTCGGCTGTCCTGAAGGCAGCGAGGAAGCTCGCACAGTGGAAGGCAGTGGAGGAAGAGCTCCGTGGGGGCAGGCAGGGACCGTCCCGGGCTGCAACCAGAGGCTGCCGGTCTGCGGAGCAAATGGGAGCTTTCTGCAGGCACACAGCCGGTTCCTCACGCCGGGAGGATCACACGCAGTTTTTTTCTGTTCAGAGAATTCCACTGCGTATAATTATTCCTTTGATCATGTTAAAAGAGCAGCCACCGTGTGCTTGAATCGTGGCTTTGCTGTGAATTATCAGTTTGGACAGGGAAAGGAGGCTGTGAGAACGGCCGGTCCAAGGAACGGGCCTCTCTGACAAGTTCCCCTTTTATTCCTTTTTTTTTTTTTTTTATAAATTGTACATATTTCAACCAAACTATGCTGCTGTCAGGACAAGAAAATCATTCCAGGAACAGCTTTCATTATCATTAGCAAAGTGGAAGTCCTGTGCAGTGTTTGCTTTGGGCCCAGGCAGCTGCCCAAAGACTGCACTTCAAAAGTCTCTCCTCAGCTCACATCGGAGCACCACCCGGTTTCCTAACCACAGTCTCCTCCCGCTCGGGACCTGCTTCTCCTTTCATTTCTCCACTCAGTTTAGGCTCACCAAACATCAGCGGGCTCTGTCATGCGCGAGTATCTCGCAGCACAAAATGAAGTGGCTGACTTTCATTAGCCTGATGAGTTGCTAATCCAAGAGGACATTTTGTAGCTAGCAAATGGCAAGAATTGGACTCTATAGAAAAAAAAGCTGGATTTCCCTGGAAGGTGAGGAAAGCTCCCTTCTGGGGCATTCACTGAAGTCCAAAGGACTCCGAGCCAACCAAAGATCAGATGCTACCAACACCCTGTGTGCAACTTAGCCAGGAGTCCCTAAGTGCCATCACCGTCTCCCACCACAGTCTATCCCAGGTAAACACTGAGATAGAAAAAGATGCTTCACCATCCCACACTTGAGTCTGACTATCCAGCTACGGGAAAGAGAAGAATTCAATGGCTCTGGCTCTCAGGGCTTGCCTGGTAACCTCACTGCTGGCGTTTGTACCACCAAGGCTTGTCTCTGACACTGGCACTCGCTGCACACGGCCGCTGGAGAAGAGTAAACCAGAAATAGGGGAGCATTTCAGCTTAAGTACGCCCAAATATAGAGCTAGGCTGGCTTTGACAAAGTAGCACTGACTCCAGCAAGCTCTTTGGGAGATTTCAGAGGCTGCCTTCACTTTTGCTGCCTGCCGACCCCCCTTGCTGTGGGGCACGGATCTGCTCTGCGCCCGTGTTTGAGCAGCACTGCATCCCAAATGCCAGGGGGTCCCCCTGGGCTTAGGGGTGCGTGAGCTCTAAAGCCACTACGGCCTCTGCCACAGTCACATTGCTACAGACACTGCTCTGCTACTGTGCCAGCTCCCGGCTTATATTGACTCCGATAATTAATTGCTTTTTCTATTTTTAAATATGAAAGGGTCTCTGTTTGGCTGTCAAGTGCAGTTATTGCAGCCATGAAAGAGTCAGTTTTGAGCTGAAATTTATCCAGAGGTTGTTCGGAATTTGTACAGTAGATCTAGGGGCTGTGCTTTTCTCCCGAGCACAGTTCCTCTGGGCTTTTGTGCCGATTTGCTAAGTCTCACACGACTCCAACCTCCCTTTCCCTGCAGCTTTAGGACTGCAATGGAGTGCCGCAACACTGGGTGCTGCCCCGGCTGGGCTAACTGGAGCTGTGCCCCGCTGCGCTTGCCTGCCTTGAAAGGCGGATCTTTCCTGCTCATAAATCACATTTACTAGAAGGGGCAAAGTAGGTGCATTTCCTCTCTTTGTGCCAGGCTCCATTTGATGAAGATGAAGGCATCACCCTCCTCATCTGGGAAGCAGCAACACTTCCTTGTCTTTACTGAAACAGGATCAGAGCCGCCTCTAGGGATGGAGGTTTAAACTGAATTTTTTCTAATGGGATGGAAATAAACGTAAGCCAGCAACATCAAAGTAATAGCAGAAGCAAGGCCAGGCGGCCAGTGCGAACGGGGGTGGCTGGAAGCTGTGATGAGGATGGCCAGAGCAGCGCAGGAGCAAGGTAGAGCCTTCACGGCATCTCCCTCCCTGTTGCTGTTTATTGAAAGTGATACTTGGGCAAGTAGTTAAGGGTATTTCTGTCCTATTAAGTTAAAACACTACCTATTTTTTTGATTTATCTTGACTTGTGAAGTGAATTGACCATAGACTACAGGCTGTTTTCCCTGGCTATGTTGACAACATGGAGTTTCTCTGTCCGGCTGAGCACTGACCTTGCTGCACTGCAGCACCGTGGCTACGGCCAAGGTACCACCTCCTCCCTCTGAGGTGTGGGGTTGGCATCAGCCATGGTGCTTGCTGGGTTAGAAACCATCAGCTGATGGCTTGGGGATCTAAATCCGTTTGGGTCACAGAAACACTGGCGAGGACTTTCCATCATTATGGCATACCCCAGCACAGTGATAAAACCAGCTTCTGCTGGCAAGGTTTTGTAGGGCAGGCCAGGTCTCACCATGGACATCCACCTGACACCACCTTTCAGCTGGTGGTATTCTCACTCAGCCACTCATTAGCTAAAACGCCTTTCTCAAAGCAGCTGCAAGTGGCTGTACCTACTCCAAGGAACAGGCTGAGGTTAAATCAGGTTTGCTAGCTCATGTTAGCCAAACCCGATGGAAGACTGAGTCACTTTTGGTAAACAGCTGTGGTTGTTTAAGATATTACCACCCGGGTTGTTTGACTCTGTCGGAGTCACAGCCCCTGTAGCAGAACCGTCCGGAGAAAACAAGCAAACGTGCCTTGAACTTCCCAGTTAGCTGCCTGGCATCTTAGTGTGAAGCAGCCTCCATGCGTTCATCTCAGTCCTGGGCTGCAGGGATGCTGGTGGCTCGGGTACGTGTTGCTTTCTGGGAGGCGGGGGAGGAATAATCTAGCAGAAAAGGGGTCATGGATGGCACCGCAGCCTGAATTCCTGGAGCTAGACTTCCAGAGCAAAGGTGGTGCTCGGCAGGTGATTCAAGCCACCCAGATGCAACATTTCTCTCTCCACTCAGCCTAGCGTTAGGGGGAAGGCAGGAAACAGAGTCACAGCCAGGAAGTCAGAGGGACATCTGTGTTCTGCATAGGTATCCCCATTTGTGTGCGTGATGTTATGATACTCCAGAGCACACCCGAGGGCTCACACAAACCAGAGCAGGCTCCAAAGCTTTTGCAGTATAATGGGGGAGAATTCCTCCTTCCTTTCTGGGAAACCTGGCAGCAGGGATAGGAAACCAGACATGCCACGAAAGTAGCAATCAAATAGCTTTCTCAGTCAGGGCTCACTTTGTAAGAGCTCCAGCACGCTCCTGAATTTTGCTGATTATTTTGGAGGGCCAATATTTGGTATTGCTCTGAAATCTGGAAAAAACCCTCAGCAAGGAAGATGGGTATGCATATTTCTGAAGTGACATGCAGTACGAAGGATTTCTCCAGTGTGACAGTGTGTGGTACCTCACTCTACCCCAACCTGCACAAACCAGGAGGGATTCCCACACCAGGCAGCGGAGACTCACAGCCTCTCATTTTCTTTTTGTTTCACCCTATGGAGATAAAGCAGGCATTGCGATATCAGTCCTTACATTTTTTCCCTGAGCGGAATACTTCCTTTCCAAGACACTTATGCACCGACTCCTGCAGAAGCCAAAGCCAACAGTGTAATAATACCTGTGCAGCACTGCTGAGCAAAAGGTCAAAATCAGGCTCACTGTATCACTCATGCTCCCTGTCTGAGGAACCGAAGGTAGCCTTAAAGATTATGTTAGGGCTTTTGGAGATTTATGATATAATTCCAGGCTGTCTATGGGCTTTCCCCCCACCTTGTCTAGCTGCCTACAAATTACAATAAATTGGAAACACTGAATGCCTGTATATCCAATATCCAGGGTCCCTGACACAGCGATGGCTGATGTTTGGATTTTCACCTCTCAAAGTGAGTAATGTCAATGTGTGTGACCACGATCAATTTATCACCGTGGCAAAGACCCAGCTATAGTGACTGGGGACAAGAATATGTCAAACCCCGAAGGTTTCTGATTCCATGATGTTAAACTATCGTAAAATGGGAGGGCTGACTCTAGGGGCTGGAGACTGTGATTCCATTATTGATCCACTCCTTCTTGTCCCCTCATTGGATTTTTTACCTGAAACATCACAAGAGTTTTGTGGGTTTTATGAACTATGCATTTTATGAACAAATTTATGCACCGTGCTCTGCTCTCAGCCACACCGTGGTGATTCTGGAGTGATTTTTTTTCAGTAACAGGGCAGAAATATCACTACAATCTCCCAAATTTCATTCTACCTTCAGGGCTGCAGCGTGGTGGCTTTCATAAGTAAGTAAGAGGGTTGCAGGAAAATAAAAATGTCGACTCTGGTGGGAGAATGTAACCAACCAAACAAATTCCCAGCAATTGATCATGCTTGTAAGGTACCAGAGAGCAAAAAAAGTTGTGGTCCCACACAAACAACAGCGGTATTTTCAAACATGATACTGAATCTGAAGTTAAAAAAAAAAAAAGAAAGAAAAAAAAGAAACCAACAACCTCAGCAGCAGCACAAAACATCCTTTGTTGCCGGACGTGAGAAAAACACTACAGTTCTAAAAAAAGCCATAGGAAGGAAGTGGAAGAACCTCAGAGGCGAGTGGGAGTGCGAAAGGAATGTGGCTGCATTTTTCACCCTCCCTGCATGTAAGCTCGCTGTTCGCAGGCAAAGGGAGAGCTATTGGGGGAGTTCTACTATTTGGGAACTTCACTGTTCAGAAGTGCAGTGCATACTAAAGCAAACAACTCTTCTGTGCTCTTTTTCTGGACTTACTAGTTAAAAAAAACCCACACAACATCCCAAAGGACTAGCAGGTTTAGCATCCAAGTTCTGTTCTTTGTTCTACTATTGTAATCTCAAAAGCATCCCCTTTCTGATGATTACTTTAATTCCTGCATTGAGTTTTACCACCCTGTTGCCCCTACTCCATGCAGCCTCCTCGGTGCACCCCCAAACAATAAAACATGGGAGGGAGCAAGCACTGACGACTTCGTCATTAAGCCATTCAGAGAAGCTCTGAAGTATAATCTTTGTAGCTCCCAAGCCACTGAGATTGCCAAAAACTAAGCAGAAGAAAACAGAAGAGTCATTTGAAAACAATGTCATGAAAAGGAAATCAATTTCATATGCATTTCTGAGATTAATGACCAGCATAAAAGAGAAAGAACGCGTGGACCGCAATCTTAGGAGGTCTTTATATGGCAGATACTTGGGGGCAGATGAATACGTACTCTCCACTTACAGCTACCTACATCTTTAAAACACCTAACTGGATCACTGGGCCAGAGAGTAACCCGATGGCCCTGAATAATGAATTACTTGCTAAGCCACAGTCAGTGCTGGCAGTATGTCTCCAAGAGGCATGCATTTGCTGAGCAGTGCTATATGAGCCACATTTGCTTAACCTCAGAAAATGCCTTATCGCTTCAGCACGAATTTGAATTCTCTGGAGACACGGCAGCAAGAAAGAAAATTGGAGACTTTGAACTGAAATAGAAAAAAAGAGACTGAGATAATAAAAATCTCAATATACAAGGGATTTCTTTGTTTATTTGTTGGTGATGTTTGTCATCCCACTGCCTGGCTAAATCTTGCAGTAACTGTGAAAACAGCCCAAATTTTGTTTTATGGGGGGAATGATGTAAACTCTGAAAGGCTTCACCTCCCAAGTTCCCTCTTTGCAGCGGTGCAGTACGTTCCCTCTCTTCCCAACAAGAAATATCATTTATATTTAGCTTTTCTCTTCACTTGCTCTCCATTATTAATGAGGTTTGCATGAGAACATACTTTCTGTTTTGTTCCAGAGCTTGTTTGCTCCTCTGCTGCCCGCAGCCACTCTCTGTTCACTGCTGTAGACAGCAAAGGCAGTCAAGGGGCATGGGGAGGACAAGGAGTAGTAGCAACAACGCTCCTGACAAGCCAGGCTAGCCAAGGGTCTGTCCCGCTTCCCAGGAAGGTGAGAGGGGAAGCAATTTTGCTTCTTCATAAAAACTGTGACAGAGCCCCCAGGTACCCCGTGGCCACTGCGGCTGCCATACTTCACGTTCCTACTTGCTAGAGATTTGCTGTTATCTCAGTGTTAACGCAAAGGAGCTTATCTCTGTGTCCAGTGCTTCCTGTGGGAAAGCATGGACCCAACTGCTGCCTTGCATTTAGCAGAACTCCTTATGCCGGTGCAAAACAGGTAGGAAAACCGTGTCCCACTAAAAGACTTCTCAGCCACCTCTGTGTGACAGTGGGGAACGGGGAACCTCATGTTTTTTCTCGCCGTGGGCTTTGCCCCAAATACTGAGACCAAGCAGGGATCCCCAAAGATGGTTTGCTCCAAGCTGAAGTATTTAAAATCTCTCGCATGAGCAACCACGAAAGCCCCTGCAAATTGGAAATAGACCATCTTTTACAGCTCCCTGATGAGGCAAAGTAAGACACCACCTGCCTTTTACACAGGGGACCAACAGCCAAAAAGACCTGAAGGATGTGCCTAAAGCACATGTGGGAAGTCTGTGGCAGGGCAAAAGGAGACCTAACTTCCAAACTGCCAGGATAAGCTGTTTCCAACACAGATCCTTCTTCCCATCCTTCATAACAAAGGCCTGACTCAGGCCCTTGGCTCTGGGTACTCTGCACTGACCCACTCTTCACCCGGGCCTTTCTCCAGGGCTGGTCAGAGCTCTTGAGTTTTTGTGCGAACTTCTCAGTGCTGGTAGCTGACAGCAGCTCAGGGCATACCAGATGCCAGCTTGATGAGTGCCTTCCAAACATACTGACAAACAGTTTCTGTGGTTCCGCTTTTTTGTTTACGCACGCAAAACCAGCCCTGACTCTTCTTCGGCTTCTTCTGCACTGAGAGACATCTGGAGCCCTGATGGCCAGGGAGAGCCACAGGAGGACGGTCCCGGTGGAACGCGTGGTTACAGCACTGAACTGTGATGGAGGAGCGTGGTGCCCAGTGCTGTCTTCATCTGCCTGAGTGATCCTGAATAAACCTCCATGGACTTGATCCACAGCCCCTCTGTTTTCTCTGGTTGCCTCCAAAGTCTACCAGGTCAGGATTCAGGGTTCTCTAAGGCTATGGGCCACAGTCATCATGACCGCTGCATCTTATCACCAAGCTCAAGAAGAGATCCAAACTTCCTGCAAATAGGCCACTCGTCACTCCACCACTAACGGAGAGGGACAGGCTTGACAACTAATGAGCCTTTCTAGTGGGCAGCATGAATGCTGCCTTCAGCACCCAGCTTGCTTACTGTGTAGAAACATAGAATTGCCTAGGTTGGAAGGGACCTTTAAGATCATCGAGTCCAACCATAAACTTAACACTGCCAAAACCACCATTAAATCATGTTCTTCAGCACCACGTCTACATGTCATTTAAGTACCTCCAGGGATTGTGATTCCACCACTTCCCTGGGCAGCCTGTTCCAATGTTTGATAACCCTTTCGATGAAGAAGTTTTTCCTAATATCCAACCTAAACCTCCCCTGGCACAACTTGAGGCCATTTCCTCTTGTCCTATTGCTTGTTACTTGGGAGAAGAGATTGACACCCACCTCTCTACAACCTCCTTTCAGGTATTTCTTTCTCCCACCTTAGTTCTGCAGCTCTTCAAGGTAGGACCTGTCTCCTACAGCCTTTGGTACAGCAGGGACTCCCTCTGGGGTGGGGGCCCACCATTCATGCTGTAATACCGAGAGCCATAATAGGACACCAGCTCCGTGGTGGGAGGCAACACCCACACATGCAGGGAACGATGCTTGGAAAATTCCTCGACGCTCCTCCCACAGCCCGTGTGCCCCAGCTCTGCCAGCAGATATCCGCGGGGGGCACCGGGCCTCCTGTGCACCGCCTTCCCCACAGTCCTTCTGCTCCCACCGCTCCCTCCGCCGCGCAGCGAGACCAGTACGACGCACTGGTGAGGATGCAGCTATGGTGGTGTAAGGCTGCTCTGCATCGCCTGCTCCTGTAGGCTCGACAGCAACCAGTCAGGGCTGTTCCCAGAAATCATTCTGCTCTCACATTAATGAGATCATTTTTTATGAAGCAGTGTGAAAAGTTAGATCAGATGTGTTTTTCTCTGTGGGAAATGCATTGCTATTTGTCATTCATAGGATGACAGCATGAAGAGCTGCATGCACTCTTTCCCTTCACTTTCCATCTCCACACTTGGGTGAATGGGGTGTTTTCCTTGTGCCTTCCACCATCACCAGAGTTTATTTTTAACTCACTGACTGTCACTGTGCCTGTTTGGTGACTTCCAGTGCTAACAACAGCTCGAAATTGGCTGTTGCAAAGCAGACGCTCGAGTTAGTACCAACTAATTCAGCTTTTGGTTCCTCCTCAGTGGCAGTGAACAAGGTGAAAGTGCTGTAACCCATTACCCAGCTCCTGAGTCAGCCCAGGCCATTTTTTTTTTGTTTGTTTTCTTTACAGCGATCTCTTGAGTAGTTGCAGAAATGCAAACAGAAAGCACTCCTGACAGATTGAAAACAATTAGGAACGTCTCAGAGTCACTGGAGCAGAGATTTTGTTATGATAATCAGGAATGTTCTTTGCTGGTGTATTATTTTAAAAGGAGAAAATTAAGAAGAAATATATCATGAAGGAGCTGACAGTGCTCAAAACCCACATCCTGTTGTTATCCATGGGCCTGGTACTATATACCGCTGGCAGCTGTGAGATGAACTTTCCCATTAGGCCCCTTCCAAGCCCTTAACCCTGACCCAAAGGGACCTTCTTTCCCTCTTTTAAAGGGAGAGAGAGAAATCAATCTCCCTGCTGATTCAGCTGTGGGCCTCTTATGTCCAAAGAATATTAGCACTGCAAAAAGGAGAGAGAAAAAAAAAAAAAGTGCAGATTGAGGGTTTTTTAATGATGTGGATCGGTGATATTTATGGACTAAGGTTCCTATCCCTGGGACCCATTTGATGCAATCAAATTACTTTCATAAAGCATCAAAGACTCAGATTCTAAACTGAAAACCCTTGTTTGGTCTTAATTCCTTCCAGCATGCTTAGAACTAATAATTTCCAAGACCAGATTAAAGTCACGGATACTACTACTCCTAGCTCTTGTAAACTTCCTCCTGCAGGACTGCCTTGCTTGAGAACCGTAGACACTTTTCTCAGGCTTTTTAACAGCTACACACATGTCTTTTTAATTTCCTAAGACAAGGCTAGTTCCTTTCAAGATGTTCCACTGGCTCACTGCTATTACTGTCAAAACTTGCTTGCTTTTCCTCTTTTTCCTGTTCTTTCTCTGCTTACAGGCTTCTAGGAATATATTAAGCTGTATTTTTTAAAACAGCAGCATTTCCTTCTTCTTAGCTGCCTTGTCTTACAAAAAAAGAGAAGAGAAAAAAGTTGAGAAAGACTCAGAAAGAGAGAAAGAGAGAAAGAAAGAGAGAAAGAGAAAGAAAGAAAGAGAGAGAGAAAGAAAGAAAGAAAAAGAGAGAAAGAGAGAGAAAGAAAGGAAGAAAGAAAGAAAGAAAGAGAAAGAAAGAAAGAAAGAAAGAAAGAAAGAAAGAAAGAGAGAATGTCCCACCACACTTAACCCTAAAGCTCCAATCTTTTCAATCTTTGTAAAAAGCTAACAGTGCCTCATTTAGAGGCAGAAGTAAAAAGTTCACCAGAAATGCCCCCATCTGGAAGCATTTACTGGCTTAAGGTATCTCTGTCTTTTGCCATGTTTCTGTGAAGTCACATTTACAAGCTAAACCAGCCTTTCTGCTCAGATAGTCAGGATACAGAGGCAAAATAGACTTTAGCCCAAAGCCTTGAGGATATTCATAGTGCCTTGTAATATGCCACTGTCATAAAAATCCTCTTAGTGCAGCCCTGCCTGCAAGACATGCTCTGAAAGGAGAGAATGCAGCCATTTCGTGAGGTGTCATACCCAGTCAAAGGTTTGTGTCTGGTCCTGTACACCCAGAGTGACTCCTCTGAAGCTACTGAGCACAGATTTCAATGATCTTTGAGTGGGTTCCTTAGCTTCCCCCTGGAGAAGCCGGGGCAGGTCCAGGCAGGGAAGCTGGAGCTCGATAAATGGAGGCTGGAGAGCTCCAGCCAAGGTGACCATCGCCGATGGCTCAGCGACAATCAGCAGGTTAGCACACCCCAGGCTTGCTGCACAGGCAGCTCAAGGAGCCCTGCAGGCTCCTTGGAGTCCCCGCTCACAGCTCTTGTCCCCAGCATGATCCTAGGGTAACTCACTTAACTTCAGCTGGTTTCACATGGATTCCCACTGGCCTAACTGTGTTCAAGTCACTGTTTTGTTTTGCAGATTCATGGCGACTCTCATATCCCTTGTGTGCAGATGGTGTCCATGGATGGGGTCAGCTTCTTCAATGCAAGAGCTCTGAGAAGTAGGAGTGAAAGCATGATGAGAGATGTCTCTGGAGCTGCAGGTGCTGAAGGCTCCAGCATCTCTAATGCTTTTGCCGTGGTCTTGGACACAGAAAACCAGAGGGAGAGAAGAAGAGAGAGAAGAAGGGAGGATGCTACTACTTTGTATGGTGAGAAGCCCTTTCTTCAGCAGAAGACAGCAAAGCCGCCTCCTCTTTAACCTTTCCTAGATAATTCTGGTGAGGGCAGAGGAGGTGTCTGCTATTACCAGATCAGAAGTAGGCTACTGAATTCAGAAGCCTGGTTAAATCCAAATTTAATCTGGATAATTCGTTGATACTGTGACTGTGGAAGGATGGATAAATGCGCTTTAAACCCACTACATTTTTATGTTATTTCTAGCTTTGGTATCGAACACGAAGTATCCAGGTTGGAAAACTCTGACCTAAAGGTTTTCTCCATTTCATCTGTGAATGAACTCAACAAAGGTTTTCCTGGCCTGAGTAGGAAGTGGTGAAATTTAACTCATTCATATGCCAAAACTACTTTAAGATCCTTGGTGATGAAGCACTATGGAAGAGCTGAGTGCTCAGAAACTGTGACTCAGCTTTTCCTCTCTCCGGTCCCACCCCCAAAAAATACAATCACGTATTGGCTCAGAAAGTGCTAATTATTTATAATTTTTTTAAACAAGCAGTAATGGAAGGGGGAAGTATTTTATTGGACTCCTGGGTTTGAAGTGACTGTGTTCATCTTTCCAAGCTCTTCTCTGCTCCTGAGAGTGACAACTCTGATTTTTTCTTCCTCTTGGTGGAGATCTAGATGTCAGACATAGGATTTGACCTAGGAGGAGCCCCTGTAGCTCCAGTGGCTGGGGAAGGGCTGTGCAGTCTGTCTGTCTCCTAAAGCACTCCCTGTCATGATAGTGCAACTTCACAACTTCTCTTCTTGTCTGTGAACCCTGAGCGTGCCACGGACCAGGGGTGAGCTGTGTGCAATGCAGGGATCTCAGAGAGGGCGGGAGGCCATGGGGCTCCAGTTGCAGGGCAGAACGGACCATGGAAGAAGACCCACAACTTGGAGTAATCACGGGACTCAGGGACCTGGAGACTGAAGTGAGACCATCCTCCAAGGTGAGACTGCCACCGCAGTCAGGCGAGCTGGCAAGCCGCCAAGGATAAGGTGTTATCATCATTCTAATTAGCTGCTGAGTTACGATCCCCGATTTCATCATTTTGTGGAGTGCGCAAAGAGGACTCCAGGGGGAACGAGCCTTAGCACAATGCACACTTTCAACACAAAAACGGGGCTGCCAGGATCACATCATCTTTTGGCTTGTGGACTTACACAGTGGAGGATAGGAATGTGCTGAAAAAGGAAAGCCCTCTCGACTTCTGAGCAGCCCCTAAGGTTAGGGATGTGACAGAAGCTTTGAGGGGAATGAAAATTTAAAAAGAGCTAGCTATTCATTTAAAAAAAAAAAAAAGACAAAGAAAAAAAAAGAATATAACCCTGTGCAATCGTCTAATTGTATGAGCACTTTTCTGTTGCCATCAGAGACAGAATTTACAAAGAGAACACTACTGCACATCACAAGGCTGATAAAAATTATTATAGGAGGAGTGGGTTTCTGTAGGCTTCACATTTGGAGGGAGGAGACCTAGAAGAGAGAGTGAGGAGCTGGTGATAGAAAGGACAGTCTGGAAGTTGGAAGTTATAGACATGTGACGTTGTGACCTTTCAGGCCTTAGACTTCAATTGAACCTTGGCAAAACAAGACTGTGTCCAGAGGGCCAGGCATGATGGCAACAGGGTCACGTCACATGAAATGTGAGAAGACTCTGTGTTGGGCAAATAAGCAGCAGTGAACTCTGCAGCTGGCCTCATCGGCACAGCTTCCCACCTCAGGGCGAGCACTGGTGCCTGCCACGACCTCCTCAGACCTGCGCTCCCGTTCGTGGGCACCCACAGCTCTGGCAAGGACTTGGAGACCTTTGCTCCCCTCTTTGGCACCTTCTTGCCTTGTCCTAACTATAACGCATGATTGGAAAAGGTTAAGGTGATTCACCCTCTCTAGTGCCTGTCTGAAAAGAAAATTAGTTTTCCTGAAATATGAAGATATGGAGCCTTATCTGTCATTCTGTAGCCTTTTAAGCCTATTTGTCTTTCCTCCAGAAATCCCAGTGAACCTGGGGCCCTGGTGGCTCCATGAAGACACAGGCACATAAACCACCAACGCCAAAGTACTCTGCTGCTCTACCTCACAGTCGCCAGAGGCTGAAGAAAGGATCTCACAGGATGCTGTTTCTACCACGTTATAATCAGCTGTTGCAACCACCAACAGCAGCTGTTCAACACCAAAGGTACAAGAAGCTCTAATAAAGCGCTTAGGATTGCCTTGGGGATAACAAACCTTCCTGTTATTATCAGTGGGGAAACTGAGGCACAGAGTTGCTCACGGCCACACAGAGACCGAGTGGCTGGACTCCAAGCTCCTCCACCGATGCCGTCAGCTGCGATCACCCCTCCAGGCCCTGCTGCCTGCCACCAGGAAAAAACAAGAAGCAGGTCTGCAATCCCGCAGCTTACAAGACTATAAATATAGTTCAAGGTTGTGGTGATACAATAATTATCCGCAGGAGTGAAACCTGAGCCGTTTATGTGTGTGTGTATAACCAGGGCTGGGAGATGTGTTTATAAAGCTGCTCAGAGATTTTCTCGCCATTGTACCTTGAGCAAACGTGTACTGTGGCAAACCTTGCTGAAGACAAAATACTCCCTTCATGTGTCTGTGCTGTCTTGGTCCTTTCTCATCTTCCAGATGCAGGTTTTTTTAAGAAAGTGTCTCTCCCTGACACTTATTCTCCTCCCTGCCATCAAAATCCTTTCCTTACAATCCTGCGTTCCTGGAGCAGCCAGCCAGCAGATTTGCCCAGCTGGGAACAGTGCAGAGTCCTTCTCTTGCCGAGCCAGTAGCATGATACAGAGGACTAGGAAGCACACGTAACAGAATGGAAAAAACTAAAGGGAGTAAAAGGATGGTCTAGCTTCCAGAACGCTGCTTGGGAAGTCTCTAAGTTGTACAATTGATGTACAGATGTACACCAAACTGCAACCAAGAGCATGGAGTAAAGATGGCTATCCCTACCTTCCCTCCAACACAGTTTGGGAGTCAGCTGAGAAAAGAGATTACGACCTCCCTTCCCTCATGCACATCCCTCCAGAGAAGCTTATTTCAGCTTTCTTTTCCTCTCTCCCTGGCTGCCTCGCTTTGCTCAAACCACGAGGCCCAGCTGGAATTGGGGACAAGCTGCTGGGCCAGCTCGCCTCCCGCTTTTTTGGTTGATTGTAATCTCACCTTGTTGTGTTTTCAACATACTCATCAATTCTCTTTTCCATAAACAAGCCAAGGCTTCACTTCTAGCCATACACGGTTTTTGCTTCATGAGCTCCTCCTGTAAATTCACCCCCTGTGTCATGGATCACGTTTAATTTATGCCATTTAGTCTCCCCTTCAGACCAGCCTCCCTGCACAGCAGCCCCGGCCTTTTTGTGCCACTGTCCCGGGACAAGGGCTTGGAAACTGGACCTTTCCCTCCAGAGCTTTCTTCTCTTTTCCACTCTCCTTGGCTGAGCTCCTTTCCCTCCCAGCCTACCAGCTGTTCTGGGAACAGCAGCTACACCCGGAGCGCCACGGGCAATGACCCAAACTGCTTCGTGCCCTTAGGCCAGTCAAAGTATGCCCTAGTTTGGGATGCTTTCATGTACCAAATCCCCACGTGCCCTGACATCTCAGAGGTGCTGGGCAGCTCAGGTCAAAGTCAGTGGGCCAAAAAGGCTCGGCATCCCTAGGCATGTGGGAAACCATAGAACCCCAAATGAAGGGACAGATCAAACTGTGGAGCCTTATCCTATTCCCAGGGGAATCAGCTGAAATCTTTAGGTGAAGGTCATAACTAGTCCCAGTAATGTCAAATAAGTAACTCCCACAAGCACAGTTTGCACCAACTGGTTCAAATGCATCACATTCCTACTCTAATCACTGATTAAAGAGGAGGAAACTGCACATAAATTCTGTTATTGCATGGGCTGGACTTAAACCCCTATCAGTTCGTATCTTGTTGCAACCATAAATCTTCTTCAGTGATGGCAAGTTTTTTATCAAGAAGTAACCATATATTCCTAATATCTGGCAGCTGTCTTAAGATCCATAGTTTATAAAACTTGTTTTAAAATAAGTCATAAAAGTCGTTACATATATTACTGTAAACCCTCAGGGTTTAAAATGCAAGAGTTGGACCACAAAATCATGAGACTAGCTTAAAAAAACAATCCAAGAGATTTAAGAAAGAGAATAATGAAAAGAATCCAACATTTATTCACTACCAGGTTTCTGAAGCTATAATACACATTGACTAAATGTTCACAACATTTTTCCCTACAGCCATGACGGGGTCAAGTTTTTTTGAACAAACCTGAGATTTCTACTTTGTCACTTTCTTTTGGGGCTGCTGGTTTACCAAAACTATAGTATTATTAGAACTTCCCATGATAAATGTATTCATTCACTGCACAAACCAAATTAAGATGGTCATTATGGAGTAAATCCTTTTGCTAAACACAACACTGACTATAATGGAGTCATGCCAGAAGTCTGATGCCATCCTGGTTAAGATTAGAACATTATATTGTCCCAGGGATACTAGCAGACATTCGAATAAGCTATCATAGTTGGCAGTAAAGCCAGACCTGCCCAATCCAATACATTCTTCAGCTGACGAAATGGACCAAAATGATACAATGGGATCTTCATGGGCATTAGAAGGAGTTGGAAAGGGTGAGGCAATTTGGCAGGTGTAGAAATAAGATTGGGAAAACCAAGATAAATATTTTCCCTGTGAATAATTGTCCACAAAATCTGCAAGTGAGACAATAAAACCCGGCTTACTGGAATAACTCCGGTCTGTGAAAGGTCGATCTTTGGTGAAGATGATGCAGAACGGTAAGTGAGAGCAAGGGAGCATCCCATACAAACAAGGCTGTGAGGCAGCACTGCATGAAGGCAGGATGTCTTTGGGAACACCAGCGTCTGGTGGGGACTGTGCTGCCCAAATCCTGTTCAGTTCTGGAAGCAGAATGGCACAACCAACAGCTTCCAGGGGTTCCTCTGGGAAAGGCAAGCAGCTTCTGGTGTTTGTACATGGTGTTCCCATTACAAAGGCTACTCATTTTTTATAAATATTTGGGGCTGTAGTGAGACCACCTACTCTAGGTGTCTAATATAGCACCCTTCTGCTTTGGTACCTAATGTCAAAAAAAGGGCTCACGTTTTTTGCTATTCACATTGACAGGCTCTTGGCAAAATCAATACACAACCTGTTCACATGGTACCTTCTGGCATCATGTCTGCTCAGAAACCTCAGAAACCTACCTGCAGAGTGGTAAGGATTTGGTCAGGTGGTGTTTGGATGGTCCAAGCATTTGAGTGGAGAAGGCTTAAAGCTGTCCAGAAGTAATTAGGACATTTAAATAAGGCACAAACCACAACTGGTCTCCTGCTACCCTACTCTTTCTCTCTGCAGACTGTACAAGGAGCTGGAGTAAGCCAACCCTAGCTAGCAGGTGGTTTGAATCATAACTAAAATAATGCCTGCTGCAGACAGCCTGAAGATGACCATTTCATCATCTGCTTCTAATTGACTCTGATTATTTTCATGTCAAACTTGATCTGCAAGTGCCTACAGATCTCTGGTACAAGTGGCATCCAAAGATGGGTAAAGAGGGAAAAGGTTTATAGTTGCTGAGAGAACTACTGATGTATACTTGCACTTATGTCTATAGAACCTTCTGAGCAGTGTTTGGCCCTAACTGGCTGGCTGGGGCTCAAAGCATTTCTAGAAAAATGCATCAAAATAATCTTTATTTCTAGGTGATGAGATGATGGTTGTGCAGCTCCCCTGAGGATGCTGTAGCCATGTAACCGATGAAGGCTTTCTAAGCCTTTGTGGAAAGGCTGAAGCCCAAGCAGAAGGTGAGTCTGGCCTAGGTCTGTTTGGAGTAGATGTGCTCACTCAGGAGGTCCGCTGTTGAAGAAGGGAGAGCTATCCTGCAAGGGCAGCTCCTCAGAGTCCTGTGCCTCTTCCCCCTCCATTGTGTAAGAGCAGCACACAAAGTCATACATGCAAAAGTAAGGATTTTGCCCCTACAGAAAACCTTGAAATCTGTATTGGAGATCTTTCCTGAAGATGACACATTATGAACAAGCATTATTGCAGGAAGCACATAAAAGGGAGTATCACTACCTAGTCAGCTACAAAGGATCTGGGACTCCCTTGCTTTCATAAGGTATAGAAATATTTACTTTATCCATTGGATGGTGCTAGAGGTTTTGGATATTTGGTCGTACTTAAACTGCTTTACTTTTGTAAATAATTGATAGGACAAGAGAAGAAAAAACACTGCTGAATGGCTCTGGTAGACGCCAATGGTCCCTCCCGCACACTCAAGCAACATGAAGGTTGTGACACAAACTGACAAAAGCAAGGAAATTTATAGATACTGCTGTACCATTAAGCCAACCCAAACATGTCCTTTGCAACGAACAGCTCAAGGAGGTCACTTGCACATTTTAATTCCCAAAACAACAAAACAACCCAAACTCCCTGGGCAGACGTGCAATGCCTGCTGATGAGCAAGCCGTGGAGTGCCCTCACGTACTCAGATGGGGCAGGTTCCCCATCCAAGCGAGTGGTCCAGCGGTGCCTTGTGGTGGGAGGAACAGCCTGAATATCTTCTCCTACTGTTCAGGGCTTGGGAGTGAGATGGCGTAAGCGTTGTCTGGGCTCTTATTACACCGTGGAAGCTGTGAGATTCTCCGGGGCTTAAAGCCAGGATTTCCACAGAGAACAGAGGGAGCAGGGTGTATAACTCCCTGAAGCTGCTCTGAACATCATCCCAACTGATGGCTAAAGTTTTGTCCTAAGTTACATCCTCTTGGACACTGGTAAGGGCTCCTGGAAGTGCTTGGTTTGAGTCCGACATTAATTATCAAGGTTTATCCCTTTCTCTTTTCACAGGGAGGCTGTTAAAAAGAAATTGTAGGGGTGGAGTGTGGTAATGCCGCCGCATCTTTCCTCATCCTCCCTTATCTCTGCCCTGCTTCCAGAGCTTCGTTTTGGCAGTCGTGCCTGGTTCATAGAATTGCTTGCATTTCCTCTGGCCTTAAAAAAAATAAAAAAGTAAAAAGAAAAAAAGAAAAAAAAGGCCCAGCGCTTACAGGAGGATCCACAGAGGGACAGAAAAGCCTCTCTTCACCAAGTTCCCAGAGCTCATGATCATCTACAACCTGTATGGACTTACTCGTTCCTCAGGCCAACCCAAACACACAAGAAACTCCAAACTTGTCAACAGTGTAACTGGAAGAATTGGGCTACGGGGCTGTCATGGTTTGGGCCGGATTGACCCGAGCAAGCGGAGCGGCAGATTAGGCATTTAACAGGCACTCTCTCAGACATGCAGATTATTATTTTGATGATCATGCCAACCTACAACCCTCCTCATCTCTGGGGATTTTGCTCTATATATTCAAATGCATCATCATTTCTGTTACCTAAACCTCTCCTCACCAGGGCTTATGCATCCGCTGCAAACCTTCATTCTGAAATTAGCTGTGCAGTTTATTGCTCTGCATATGCTTTAATAATTGAAAAGCAACTACGACCTCCTCAGCCGAGTGGCATTTTGCAGCACATTTGTCCATATTGAGAACTACGTCTGCTTAATATTTGCAAACCAAGATAAACAGAAACAAAAGAAAGGAAAAACAATTTACAGCTTTCCAATGCACACACGTCCAGCAACATTTTTCTCTACCAGCAAATACATCACAAACACAGGAGGTCAAGAGTGGCAGATGTAAGGAGTGCCAGGTCTTTGAAACAGTTTATTTTACAACCAATTAGCCCAATCGTCCACAACCTAAAAATTCTCTAAGTTGGCAGTCGCACCAGGGAAGTAGGGACCTCTGCTAAAACGGTTTACTAAGATGTGGATGTAAACATAATTGCTAAGACTGTTTCTTTTACATGGAAACTGATAACATCTCATTAATCTGTGCACAGAACTCTAATACTTTCTTCTGTTTTTTTCCCCCCCCTAAATGTACTCACCTATATTTTTATATCACGTAGCAAGCTGATCAGTGCACCTGTGTATGCAGTGAAAAGTTTGGGGAGGAAACTACCACCTATACCGAGAGATCTGCTTCGCCTCTGCAGTTTTTCATGTCCATGGGAATGGAGCTGCTTTCTCTTAAAGGCAGCTGAGCTGCGTTTCTAGGAAGTGCTCGCTGGAGCTCCGCTTTCTGCAGAGTGGTTCAGCACTGCCTCAGGACTCGCAGCTCTTCCACACCCTGAAAGCATCCCTACCCCCATGAACTCCTGCCTTTCCTTATGCATTTTTTATCGGTTTTTATGTGATGTTATCATATAAGAAAGCTGAACGCAGAACAGCGGCCTCCCAGAAATTGTTCCTCTTTCACTACCCGAGAGGCTGCATGAGCCTGTTGAACATGGAGCGGCTGCCAAGGATGGCAGAGGCAGGACAAGCGGGATACCATGGTGGACAGCAAAGTGGGAAGATACCTTGGCTTCTTTGTGGTTGTTCCACTCTGTCTAAGCATCTGCCCATGACAGTTTTACAGAGGGTTTGAAGGTAAAGGGAGAAAATTTACTTGATGTTTGGTACATTTGAAAAATCCCTCCCCTAAACTGCAAAGAGACTTCCTCTAAAATTCAATCAGTGGCCAAGGGGGCCACTAAAAAATTCAATTAGTGGCAGCAAAACCAGAGCAGGTGGGGACTGACCAGACAGTCCACAAAGCTGAGACAATTAGCTTATGGCTGGTACAAGTGAGAAGGGGAAGTCAATCACGAGACAAAAAGACGATGGTGTGGTCAAAGCAATGAGTGAGGAAAATTATCTTTTTTGACATCACTTTGAATAAATTCATTTGCCTTTCTGTTCACACTGCCTTTACATTTGGAGGCTTTCTAGAAATGAGTTTTCAGAGTGCACTCTGCACGCTCAAATTACAGTAATTATGAATTACTCCTTTCAGATAGAACTGAGGTTTTACACAAGATTTTTAACTCACGCCTTTGCCAAGTTCTCAAATGTCCACTCTCCAGGCCTGAATATGAAGGCTGGGTCACAGAAGTTGTCCCAGTTGGATAGCTTACACCAAGAAATGCTCACCAGTAGGACTTGAGCTGCATAATGAAGTTCAGAATTGTGAAGAAGTGTTAAAAAACGAAACTATTGCCCAAGTGCTCATGGTGTGACTTGTACTGGTTTTACCAGAAGTTCTGACTTGCTCCCAAGATCAGAAACATTCTCAGGAATGCACATCTAGTGTACATTAGTCACTATTGGGCTAAACAGCAAATCACGCTGTGTATTTAATGAGTTATCCTCAATTTAAGGCCTATAAAGAGTCTACTTTTCCAATAGACCTTTTTTAATTTAGCCCCATTTGCTGAAGATTGCCCATTTAATGCAACACATCATTATGTTTTTATTGTTAGCTTTTTATGAACTGTACCAGATTAGCTGCAGAGAATTTACACTAGATGCCCTAATTAGACCTTTATAGGTAGCCATAATTTTCTTTTCATGTACCCATAAAGACTGATAAATTAATCTGCAGGAACATGAACTCCGTCATCTTTTTTCCCTCTTCACCACTCACTCCTTGTTCTGATAAAGCCCTAATGAACCCACTTGCACAATTCCCTTCTGTTTTGTTTTCCTTTAAAGGCTAATTTCAACGAGGCAATTCAACCAACTGCAATATTTTTCCATATATGATGCCAGAGAATAAGCAGCAAGCATGATACTTTCTTATATGATTTAATCATTTCCATTCTGAGCAGAAAACGATCCATCAACAATGGCAAACAAAGAGGTGTGATCTGCAAGGTTTAACTTCGGATCATTTATTTAACACAGAGGAAAAGCAGGCAACATAATAAACAGTAAACCCCTCAGCTGCTAATTGTCAGTTAATTAGCAAAAAATGTCAGAGTAGGAGTAGAATCTCTCCAAAAAAACCCAGCAGCAACAAAAAGAGTTTACAGTTTTGAATATGCCTCTCTCACAGAAGACAGAAGACTCTTAAAGGATCCAGTCTCTGATTCAGCAAAAACCATTTTTAAGCAGCAAAATCTTAAAAACTTCCTTAAATATATGCTTAGAACTCTGCTAACTCAAGTGAATATGGAGATGGGGATTGGATAGTGATATTTTGCTTTAGATGGGACACCAATCTACCTACCCAATTGTTGCAGGTTCACCATTCAGTATTTTTTGTTCCTCTCAAGACAGAAATCCGTGAAGATAAATAACATGGTCTATTCATTAGTGCAGTCACCCACTTGCAAACTGAAGACCGTAACTTTTGCTGCACTAAGCCCTTATCAATGGCTCATCTTAAATATTGGTTCAGATTCAACAGTCGTAGAAGGGGTTGTTGGTTGCACTCATAGCTGCAAAATGGCTAACTGCACTCCTAAACACACCTACAGTCTCCTTCTTGGGTATGGAAATGAAAGAAGCTATACTACCAGTATCAACCACCAGCTACAAATGTGGAAGCAGCATGCTTGCTAATGAACTATTCAAGATGTAGCAGGCAAAAAATGTGACTTTGGGTTACTAAATGAATGAAAGCAGTATTGGCGGTCTCCACTGATGGAGTGTGGTACTTAAGAGGTCTTGTACATGTTTCAAAAAGGACACTACACCAAAGTGTCTGCTGTAGTCCACTATACCAAATGCTAAGGAAGAAAAATGTAACTTTAAAAAACCCTTGCATGGGGAGGATTCAGCACTGATAGTACCCACAGTGAGTGGTAAAGGAGCTGAGTCACCGCTGGTGCTCTGTAGGATTACAGTGTGTGGAAGTCAGGATGAGGCCCTCAGGCACCCTGGAACCAGGAAGTCCCACCACAAAGCTCTCCTTAACACAGGGCATTGTAGTTTTCCTTGGCCTCCTCTTTTACTAGGATGGGATTTTTTTTTTTTTTTTGCTTGGTTTTCTAAGGAAAAGAAGCACATGTGGTCCTACTCAATGTGCACTTATATGTGAATACTTGCATCTGCCTAGCCTTAACCCCTAATTGTTCTACTTGCTGGCCAATATTAACCAAACAGTGAGATATAAATGAATCTGAAAACATTTTAGGTAACTAGACGGCTATTGACAATAGGCAGACAGAGAGAGAAAGCAGAAACGTATTCATGATCCCACTGAAGCAAAGGTGCAAGATGCCTAATTCTTTAGTAGACATCAGTGAATCCTCTCAAGGCAGCCAGGACTCACTTGTTCACAGCCCACAGAACAACTAGACGTATCTCAGGGGGTTGTTTCCCCCACACCAACTGTGTCAGTGCAAATCTGGCACTGCAAGGTGACATCAGGACGCAAGTCCACCCCAGGGTCAGGTGCCTAAATGGGAGACACCCACCTGGCCACAAGACCTGTGAACCTCCCACACCAATTGAGAGCAGAGGGTGCCCCCTTGCATCCCCCTTCTGACCCCCATGCAGAGGAGGAAGGGGTGCCTCCCACCACGCCGAGACCCTCATCCATCTCATAGTGTCTTCAGGTGCTCATTTCCAGCAGATCTCAGGAGATCTGCTTTTGCCCTGTGCTAAGCAACCAGCACCTCAACTGTCAGCAACACTGCAAAATTTAAACATCCCAAACCTTGCAATTGTGGGTTAAGCAATCTTTCTTCTCATTTGTGCCTCCTGATTATTAAATTTCTAATAATTTTGATCCAAAACAACAAAGATAAAAATGAGTAACAAAAGAACTACATAAAGAAGGGGGTGAAAGTAGAAAACATAGTTCAAACTCCCCCTAGATATAATCATTCCAAGAGTGTAATGAATTTTATACCAAGCACCAGTCTTGCCAGCCTCATTTAATTATGGGGCCATATACATAACCCCATCAAATTAAGTAATCAGGGACACAGTTTGGCTCCTGGACTCAGCCAGTGTCTTTTGATTACATTGGGGGAAAGAATATTAGGCCTTTGGAACAGCTATAGCCCATGTGTGATTTTTCACATTATTACTGGCAAGCACCCAGGACGTGTTTTTGCAAACGCACGGCTCACGAAATAAATCTGGAAGGCCTGTGGAGCTCTCCGCAAGAAAAATGCTCCTTACCCCCATCTTATAGGTAATTCTGAAGGAGGTTTGCTCAAGTGAAGATATGTTCCCAGTCAATAAAAGACAAAAGATGTTTTAGCAGCGCTTGCGTGCATGGCAACAATGCCAGACCTACCACGTGTGCCGGACAAACACTGGCAACACAGTCAATGGCACCATCTACTAGGTGCTGACACTTTGTGTTACAGGGCGCCCAGAGGGAGCAGGTTCATTAGCCATGTACTCTGCTGCTATCATCTGCTTTTGTTTAAACCCAGAAACTGAAAAATGCCGCCCTACCAAAGAATAGCTACTGTTGCCCTCAAAGGCTGGTATTGCTTTCTGCACCTGAGGCATGGCAACGCGCTCAGCCCTGTCCACGTCCCACCTGAACTGTATGTTCACAGAGTCTTTTTAGGGCTGGCCGTAGACTTTTAGAAGCAGGGGTCCAACAGGAAATGTTTGGCTCACAGCCGTGGTTAGACTAAGACATGTACACGTGAGTCACTGCATCCTGTAGCAGCAATTCACACCATACCTGTTTCCCCAGGCAGCATTCCCTACTGCCTGACCGGGACAGTGAATTATGCTGCCCAAAAGGAGCATTTGCACAGTCTTTATGAAATGCCTTAATTCTGAAAGGTGGCTTCTTAGAAAGTACAAAAGCCCCAGGAACTCAGCATCATCCCTAAAGGGACCGAAAATTCATGGGATTGGACCTTTTGGTCAAGCCGATGTTGTGGTCAACTCGGATATTCTCTATGCATACCCAAAAGCACTACAATTCGTCTTTAGGGATTGCATGGGATCTGCTCAATGCCTTTGTGGCTCAGCAGGAACAAAATAAAAGTGTGATCTATATATTTTTAAAGTAGGATCTGTCCTATACTTTTTACAAATTTAAAACATTTCTTTGCTTTAAAGAGCTCAAGCTTTTTGTGTCAGAATCATTCAACAGAGTTGGAAATATCAGCGGTATCCCCAATGTAATAGCACCACTCCCCAAGCATTCAAAAATCATGAGTCAGATGCCCCCTTCTAAAAGAAAAATCACACAATTGGCTTCAAAACATGCACATAAAAATGTAATCAATTCCAAATATGGCTTTGGATTTCTTAGGCTATAATCGGGGTCATGTTTCAACCATTTTTCTGACACCAAAAGCACTAGAAATTTTCTTTGTTTTTCAAATCAGAGCTGAGAGATTCTCACATAATCCATTGTTTCTAGGAGCTGGAGTTTTAAGCAAAATAGCAAACACTGGCTCATGATAAAATCACAGAGCTGGCAACACTGCTAGTGTGATACTTTTCTCCTACCATTAAAAGCCTGGCAAGAAAGGGAAAAACACCAAGATGTTCAAAAGGCTCTAAACAAACTCTCCTTTTTCATAAAAAGCACATTTTCTTCAACCTCCACGCTGTGCATTAAATTTGATAAGGATCAAACTCTTTTTATTAAGCCATCACTGCTGACCAGTAGAGTTGTCTACAGGAAGAGCCACGCTGGAGACCTCTTTTTGTGAAGCTTTCAATGTGCTTCTAGAGGTGTCACCGGGATGTGAGGGCATTCAAATCCCAAGTCCAAGACACTGGGATAAATCCTGAGTACAATACATGCTATGTGGCCAAAGGAAAAGGTGCTTACTTATCCTTGAACCAGGCAAATCAGTCCCTATAGTGGCCTCCTCTCCCTACAGGCAATGGCAGTTCAGACCAGGAGCTCCAGGCCGTAACTCCATACAGTCTCCAGCATAGTGCCAAGTGCTCTGTGCCGTGCCCCATGACCGCCTCCTGTCCCCTCGGTTGGCACAGAGTTTGTCTGGCCGTGCATGGTGGTATGCTGAGACACGAGGCAAGTTCAGGCAGGTGAGATCTCCCAGTCTTTGGAGGATACGTTCTGGCTGGGTCCATGGCTTGTACGTGATCTTGCTGTCAGTACAGAGTAAACCTCATGGGCTGCCTCAGGGCCTGTTTGACTTAGATTGCAGAAGTACCCCAAAAGCTTTCACCGCTATCTTGAATGGCCTTATTTGTCTTTCTCCTCCTCTGGCAAACACTGAGGGGCAGGGCATATGTCACCTATTTATAGAGCTCTAGGCAGAAGCAATTCACCCTAAACTCTATTTCTTTATTCAATGGATCAGTGTAAGCATTTCTAAGGTACAATTTTTCTGAACTATTTTGGATGTTCATGGATCAAATCCTACACAAGGTGTTCTTATTTCTCCCCACAGCCCATAAAGGCATCCAAGGGGATCAGCTCTACCGCAAATGTCCAAGATGTCTTTTGGAGGACTCAAGAGATGCATGTACAGTAAGATCTCCTTATTTAAGCCAAACCTGCAAGGTTTTATGATAAAGACTAGCATCATGACGGAACGAGGAGAGATGACCATTTCCCACATCACCATTCTAACCCTACAGTCACTCCCTAACCACAGGGAAAACCAAGCGTGTAACCACCAACAAAGTATGTTTTGCATCCAGCTCAGATATAAACTGTTTCTGTGCTCAAGAAAACAGCACTATGCCTAAAATGTCATTTATAGCGTCATATGTCTGTTCTTGGACTCTTTGGACAACATGAAAACCACTGTCCCCAGCCAGTTTTTAACAAGAGTTGACTAAAGCCACTGAGAATTTGGCCACAGCTGTGTGAATTATGGGCCCGTAGTTTTTTCCTAATGAAAAGACAAAGACATTTTTGATCACAGCCTCTGCTCCTTGCTGTCCTGGGCATTTTGGTAAGGTTTGTTGGAGTTCTCCACAGAAATAAGCAACCTATGTCACGTCCAGGAGGACTGAATGGCCACAGGAGAACGCTTCCCACCGTAGTGTTCCGAGTCTCCTAACACCGAGCCCCACCACAGTGCTCACTGCCCTGCTCAGCAGCTTCCTAACGCATTCGGAGAATTTAGTAATGGACTGACTAAACTGCTTGATTTTTTTAAAAAAGTCAATTTAAAATGGGAAGGAAGTGGAAGACCAAAGAAAAGCAAGCATAGTACTGCTTTTTGATCATGGAGTGACTGTAGTAATGTAATCTTTTATATCTAGCCGCTCTTCACAGTAATGTAGCGAAAAACGATATCAAGACATAATAATTTGCTAAACATCTAGAGGGCAAATGAAACCCAAATAATACACAGCATAGATTTAAAATAAGTGTTTCCTTTTATGTTAAACACACACAATTACCAATGGATAAAATCTTAAAGGAGAAATAATTCAGTATGCCAGAATAGGGCCACTGTGATGTGGTTTGAAAACTGGCTAAAGATTCATAACCAAAGGCTAACACTCATGTAAATGTAATGAGTTCTGCCCTGTGAGGCAATGCATGAATCAGTGCATTAAGGTGGATTTTTATGTTTTTTTAGTACTTATTAATGGTCTGGAAGAAGAAATAAACAGTTCGGGAATGAAATTGCCAACTGTTAACAGAATGGGAGAAGCCACAAGAAATGACGAAAACAGAGGAATACTGCAAATAGAAAGAAACCTGTAGCTAGAAAGTGTAAGAAGCTGAAATTTAACTCAGGCACAAAAATGACTACTTGTTGCCTGTGGAAAATAATTATTTGGCTTACATACACTCAGCAAGGTGGAGTCCAAGTGCAGATTCTGAGAAGATGAGAGTACAGAGGAAGAGCAGATGAGTGCCATAAACATGCACACCCAGAACCTCAGAGGTATCCAAGCTCTTAGCTCACACTCCTTTTTATGGGAGGTAGGTCCCTCTGTCTCCCTAAGATATTAGTCCCACGGCACAGTGTCACCAACTGGCAGGCATTAGGCTGCAGGTGTGTTAGCCTGACACACCGACAACTGGCTTCCAAGTTTTGGCACTGCTGTGCTGGGAGGAGACAGGCAGGAGGAGACTGAGCGTGGACACATGAAGTGGTTTCAAGTGGTTGAACCCTCCCAATGGTTGGTGCCTGGGAGGGCATCCTCAGCTGACAGGGCTGCCCTGCCTGGCTGTGGGATGCAGCAGGTTTGCTAGGGCTCAGCATGTGCGGCTCCATCCCTGAGGGCTTCAGGTGGCCGATAAGGTGATCCTATACCGGAGGGATGAGACAGGGTGAGAGGGATGGGGACTGTTCATCCCCTGGCAAGCTCAAGATGAAGAGTGGAGATTGTGCCCAGGAGGGAAGACAGCATAATTTATGAGGAAGACTGAGGAGCTGTATGGAGACTCTGGCAAGAAATAAGCGTGAGAAGAGAACATGGATGATAACAACCTGCAAATGCTTAAAGGGTGTAAGAAACAATCAGAAAGGCAAAGAATTTATGGCCCACTTTCCAAGAAGTATTCAGCCTTCTTTAGCTATTTACATCTGCCTATGTCTAGTACTCGCAAAGAGCTGAGCTATTCTGAAAATCAGTTACATAAACGTAATGAGAAATTGAAACAAGAATTAAATTAATGCTGAATCTCAGAAAAGGTCACCCTGATGCTGTGATGCTGTGGGACAGTATCCCAAAGGACGTTTCATCACTTGGGCCTTTTTAAACTGGACAGAAGAAAGCGTTAGCACTAGTCCTGCAGGGAATCTATGCTTCTGCAGGGAAAGGGGTAAGCTGCTTGCACCAGCAGGTGTTTTCCTTGTCGGCCTCAAACTTTTAATTACGCAGCACAGGTTCACTCTTGGGCATGTTACAGGAAAAGAGCATTTTGAGCCCAAACCCATAGTTTCCCAGCCTCCCCAAGCTCTCACCCATTTGCAAACAATTGCGAAGGTGGAAGAATTCAGCGAACAGATGTAGCCTGCCCCCCTAGTCCCATCTGTTCACATCAGAAAACCACCACGCAATCTGGCAGGGAGAGCTCTTTCTGCCTCAAGATAGACGCTGGCCTGGGCTGGGAGGGGAGAGGGAAGCGGGGGGCCAGGGAGGAGCGGTGGTCGTGGGTCGGATCGGAGGAGCGCTGCCCGCGCTGCGTGGGAAGCTTGCACAGCATCTGCCAGTACCGTGTCTGGCTTAAGTTGGAGTGAAATCCTCCAGCGAAGTCTGTCAAAACACAAAGAACCTGCGTGAAGCTCGCTGCAGCCCCCTGCATGCACATCTTCCCACGAACGCCGCCGTGGCAAGGAAATGTCTCTCGCTCACCAGCCAGCCAGAGGAGGCTTGTGAATTTGGGGATGTAGGCATGAGAGGATGTGCCAAATACACAGTGTTGATGGGAAGGCTGAAGTAAATGCATGTTCAAAGGTGCAGGCGTGAAAGGCGGGGGAATGCAGACTGCAAAGCATTTGGATATTTGCTTCCCTGCGCTGCAAATCAAGCACAGCAGCGCTTGGCGCCCTTGAACGGGATAAAATCCCAGTGATTTGGGAGCCTCAGTGACGTAGGCTTAGATTCTGTGTATGCAGCAGTCCCTGCTTCTCCCCTAGAAGCCTGACTCAGGGCATGGCCCGCTCACCCTTCCCTTGTTCATCACCAGCTCCTCCTGCAGCCTGTCTGCTCGGCTGGAGCTGCTCCAGGCCGCCCGGGAGCACACGAGGCAGCGGCGAGGTGATGGAGCTGCGGTGTGACAGCCACCGGCGCCGGGCAGTGAGCGGAGACGGCTGCCAGTTCACGCTCCTCCCAAGCCTCCTCCTTCTCCATCTGTGGAAACAGGCCGACAGCGCTTTGCTCCTTCTCAAGGGTGTTGCAAAGATGTAGATCCATGAAGCGTTCAGCTCGTGCATCTTTAGGCAGGTATCTAGGTGGTAACGTAGCCACAGCACTGCCCCAACTCAGCCATCTTTGGGTTCTCTCTACGACAAAAGTAGCGTAAAACCAGCACGCGGCCAAGGTGCGGCGGTAATGATGAGAAATGTACACAGCCAGCTTCTAAGTAAATAAAGAGATAGAACATCAATGAAAAATAGCAAAGCTGTTCCTCCCCCACTGCTGGCGTAATTCAGCACTTCACATGTGAGATCACAAAATATTAATGGGAAAAGGCAAAGCCATAATGCTCTTCTCCTACTGATAGCTGAGGTACAAACTATTTTTAATCCTTTTTTTTTTTTTTGGTTAATAGATTTTCTTGCCTTGGTGTTTGGGGGTGCTTAATATCCTCTGGGAAAGATAAACATCAGTGATTATTTTAGGCCTGTATGACCTTGCTGAAGAGTAACATGACTCCGTGCAGGGCTGAGAGCAGACTTGGCAGAGCCTAGTTGTAAGGAAGTCTTCTATTGTGCAGGCTTGCTTTGCCTGTGAAGCAATATGTTTTTTTGTCTTGCAGAGTGGAGCTCAGAGAAAAGGCTCAGCCTGCACCAAACTCTTGCAGAAAATGACTGACTCATTTTCAGAAAATCAAACAGGATCACAGGAGGAAGTAATAACTGGCCTTCAGAGCCCAACGCTTTAAAACCCTGCTCTTGATTCACCCTCACAATGGCATAGGAAGAAGATAGCAAATGACGGTGGAAAACAAGGCACATTCTGTTCAGTTTCAATCAGTCTTTATGACAGATTTCACTAAATCTTTAAAAAACACCCACCCTAACATCTCTGGCGATGTTTTCTTTTAAACTAACAAAGCAGCATTTCAAATTCCTGACCACGTCTTGGTTGGCCAACAGCAGAGCCTCTTCCCCGAACAAAATGATTTGTTGTAGCAGAGAGTGGAGTAAGCCACAACAGCTGTAAATCTGCATTTGCTTCTCTGCACAGCCCTGCTGCACCTGCAGATGAACTTTCAGTTCTGAAGCTGAAACAAATAGCCCTCGCAATAAATGAATTTATTAGTTGTCACATGTCCAAACTACTGCAGGGCACTTGAGTCACGGATGGAGTTATGAACAAGGGACAGGTTATAACCAAAGCCGCGTAATGCAATTATTTTTAACGCTGCTTCCACCTAGTCTATTGCTTCTTTCAAGTCCTCCGCAATTTTGTCAGGGAAGCCCAGGGCGCTGTAGCGGTCTGATCCCTTCTCCTTCCCCCCTCCCCTCCCACTCACAAATGGCGGTACGTGCCGCGTACACCTGCACCCTGCGGTGCGCGGCTGCCGTCCTACGCAGCATCCCTTGCCCTTTCCCACCTGGCCAGCTGCTGCACCCAAGCCCTTAACAAAAAAAACAGGCATTTGTGGTAAATGAATGTGGTAAATGAGCTATCCTAACCATGCTTAGCTTTCAGGACAGCTCAGGAACCTTTTTGGATCAATTAAACTTCAGATTGCACTTTTGGGGCGAGGGTCTGTTGTAATACAGCATGAAGAAATGCAGGCTTAGCGTAGCTCTCCCTGAATTCAGCAGGGTCTCCACAATACTCGGAGTGAAGAATGTGGCAGGATCTAAAGAGCTTCAGTTTACACATGGGTTGACCTCTAAGAAAAAACATTACCATGTAGGACAAAAAAGTTCCCAGGCACTCAGGAGCTTCCAGGATATCCATTCCACAAGCTTATCTTTGATTTCTCCTCCCCACTAGAGGGATTTAGGTGATCTCAAGGAGGCAGAAAATCTGCTTTGCTCAGCTGCAGGAGATGGCCAGAAGAAGGAAGGTGCGCTCCTGCAGCTGTGTTGACGTGTGGCATGAGTTATTCTGCCTCCACAAACCTTCTACCTGGCTGGGACAGGGATAAAAAAACCCCATAGGAATTCACAGCCCTTGCGGAAGTTTGTAGTAGCCATTTGGAGACGCAAGGCTCTGTTAGGGGGAGACTGGGGAATATTGGTATCTCCTCATCCCTCATCTCCACAGCCTGTCCACACTATTTCCAGCACCCTTGGTTAGCCCCTGTAATTAGTCTCTGCCTAACCATGACCTTCCTTTCTCACTCGGCTAGCCTGAAACGCTGCTAGCTGTTAAAGATAAACCTTCAGTATTACAAAGACATCACTGAGACAAACGGAAAAGCCTTCAGTGTGTACAGGAGAAGCTTTGTACGCCACTGTCTAATTAAAAATGATGTCAGGATGAGGATGCAGTTAGGTTTCAAGCAAGTTTACAGCTTCACCCCAGCTTCCTCTCTGCCCGCCGTCCTGAAGCTCAGACAAGCCCAGTGCAAACAGAGCGAATTCCCTGTGGCCAGAGGAAGGAGAGCGCAAAGATTTCGTTCCCTTTTCTGTCCACCTCACCCCAGTTCTGCCAGCTTTCCTTCCCCGATGCTTGTAGAAGAACATAAGCACCATTGATACCCGTACCTGGGGGCCGGGAAATGGTATAAGCTGACATAGCTAGACCTGCTGTTGAACATTTCCTTAGCTGGGCCTGGCTCAATAGCTATTAAGACGATTTTTCCCTTGGGGAAGGAAAATAAAACAGGAGCTCCGGAAGGCAACTTCCCAAATTTCTCTGACACCACAGCATGTGTGACCCCAGAAAATTGCTGCTGCAGTTTATGCCAGCCAGCTCCTCTCTGGTTAGTGGAGGAAAAGCTGAGAAATGTTACAGTCCATAGAGAAGGAAATATCAGCAGCTCCTCGGATGGAGCAGCATACCAAAGAGCATGTATTTTCGGGACATGGGTCAGTTTAAGGATGACTCCCTGAAAGATAAACAACTTTGTGGATACTTTCACTGAGCACTCAGTAGAAGCTTTTCCTTTGGACGACAGTGGTAGGGCTGGGTCCAAGTGTCAGTAAGAAGCCCAGCCTTCACACTCATCAACTATTAAAAACAATCCCTCCATTTCATAAGACCTCTCCACTTTTAGATTCATCAACATCTGTTGTCCCCTTGTTTTTGTTGCTGAAAAGACTTGGAACAAATCATCTCCTGGAGTAAACCGGCGCGTCTCAGCTGATGTCAGTAGTGCTGCACCAGTTTGCACCAGTGGCAAATCTGGCCCCAGCCACACAAGAATCAGGAAGCTGAGGTTACAGAAAGGGTTATTTGCACTACAGGAATGAATGACAGCGCAGTTTCAGTTTCCTGTGTGAATACGTTTCTTGCGTCCCTCACTCTTGGTCTTTCTCACACACTGCATCCCAAGCACAGCACGCTGCGAGGAAAGATTAAAGATGTTGCAATTCTCATTAATCTGGAGTGTGCCTGAACACAGCTACTACAGCTCTTTGGGGAGGACATGAATTTCTGTACTGAACCAGCAATGCCACAAAACAAGTAACAGCAAAGAGGGGGGAAAAAGATAGGATAAAAGCAACTCTTTTGAGCAGATCATTAGCTTTAAAGCAACAACTCTTCAACTCCCTGGGTAAGTCCTCTGCAGGTGTGAATTGTCACGGCTCCATCAAGCACAATTATTTAGACCAATTGATCTGTCCTGCTGTATTTGGATCACGAGGTTAGTCCACTTCTTGTTGCAGCAGTGGTAAACTTCTTGAGGCACCATAGCCACCAAGTAACCGGAAAATCAGCTCCCAAGATAAATCCTGTTAAATGCAATGAGATACAGCAAGAGGGCAATGGGTTCACTGAAAAACCATGGCTGGATCCTAAGGAATTATCTAATCCGTAGAGCTCATCCAGATCACAGTGAAATCAATAGGAGTTTCTGTCACCTCCCATGTTGGCAAGATCTGTCCCCAGCTTGTCAGCCAGAGCTCACAGCTCAACCACAGCCTAACATAAGGGACTGTGATGGTACCCAGGTAGTCTTTTCCCTTTAGAAGTAAACAGGTTATGCTGTTGGCTGCAGTTCATAGAAGTCTCACATTGTCAGGTTTTGCAGGAAAGTAATTTTGCTTTCCCCTCTTCTCTTAGAAATCAGAGCTTTGCTAGATGATAATTTATGATGAACGTTTATAACACCTTTCCCTGAGAAATGTATGTTAAAATAGCATTCCTAGATGCAGCTATTATAATACCGAACAGTCAGGTAGGAAATGCTGATTTAAAAAAGAAAATCAGAAAATTACCCCCACAACAGTTCTTTCCTATGAAAAAATGGAAATTTTAAACATCCAGAAGCCCTAAAAGCAAGAAGAGTCTACAACAAAACCCTGCCATTTCCCGCCTGCTCAAATACATTTTGGGAAGAGGCATGTGCCTCTATCTCAATTAAAAACAACATGAGAACATGGCACGGCAGCCAGGGTTGTAGGGGAAAGTTGCACTTCCAACAAGTAAAACTATGCAGCTGTGTTTTAATACTTCTGAATAACCCTGACAATCTATACCTAGTGTGGTGAGAAGCCAGCAGCTAACCAGGGATTTGGGCAGGGTCTAGTCTTCTGCATGAGCCCTCCAGCTCCAGTTCTTCCTTCTCTAATGTGGGAGTAATGGGACTGACTGCTTTAGTAAACTGCTTTAAGATCTGCCCCTGGAAAGTGATTTGTAGAAAGCATGCATCACTGTTAATTCCACCTCCAGGGAATAATGGCACTACTCAAGAGCATGGGAAGCTCAGTATGCAGATAGTTTTTTGCTGGACCTGGGCCTTGTTTCATTTTTTTCCTTGTTTACTCTATATATTTACTTTTTGCACTTCATTCAGGGTAGATAATGAAAACAGTATAGTCTGCTTCCACTTTTGTTTCTGGAACAGATCAAAGACTTTAATGGACTCGGACTCAGCAGAACTCTAAATGCTCCTTTCTGTACAGATACAGACAATTAAACGGCCCTGTTGGCTTCCAGTAGGCTTACTTGAGATCTCATTATTTGCACTGCTCTGAATTCAGTCTGTGGAAGACAGTGGACATATTCTGCCAAAAATGAAAAGAAAAAAAGATATATGGAAAATAGCAAAGGATTCTTTTTGCATCTTCTGTATTTAATGCAATCAGCCTTAGCAAAGTGCACTGCACTCCTCCTTGTTAAAGCAGGCCTGTCCTTTTTTTTTTTCCTCCCTGCCTTGGAATTGCTACAGAGGGATAAAGTTCTGCATGGCTTGCTCACTCACACAGTTGTAATAAGTCAGAGCAGATTGGCTCCCTGCCCGACAAAACACAAACTCCCCTGAAGTCTCCAGCTTTTCCATGGCAACACCACAGTCATCAACACAGCAAACAATCGCTCCAACCCCTTCCACGTCTTCCCTCTTTGCGCAGGGAAGGATAGCATTGCACCCAGCCCATGGACCTGTGCTGACTGTTGGGCATGAAAGGAGACAGCGACGGAGATCGCGTTACCCTCTGCAGGGAGCTCTAGGTGAGATCAAAGGAAAGAAAAGGCACTGAAACACTCAACACTTCTCAGTGTACTTTTGATTAAACTAAGAGATTGCTGCTGCATGTACAAGACATGAAATGCCAAAAAGTGTAAGTGTATTGAGCCTGAGCAGGGGTGCAAAAAGCATTACAAAGCAAGCGTCCGATGCTGATTGAGTCCCGTAGCCCAAGAGAACCACGTGTCGCTCCAAGGTGTCTCTCGGCCTGATCCTTGCCATGGTCATCCAGGTGCACTTTTGCCGGGCCAGTGCCTAGCTTTCAGGGGATAACAGCAGACCGATGGTTCTGCAAATAGGATTGTTCCCCAGCTCTGTGCTGTGAGTCGCGGTGCTCATGATCCACATGAAGAGTGCTGGGTCTTGATCTGCCACTGCTTCGCACTGGTGTCCTTCACACCTGTCCAAATAGGGGACACCACCAGGACTGAACACCACCATCCTCATCTGGTAGCATTTTACTCTCACTTTGCATAGGTACATAAGACCTCACAAGCTGCAAGGCAATAGAAAATGAGGCCCAGAAGGCCCTCAAATATCTTACTTAAACTAAGAGCTAGTGGTTTTCAAGCTGTGGTCTGCAGACCCATGAGGGTCTGAGGACTACTTCTGAAGGGTGTGTGGAAGCTAAGCAAGAAAAGCAAATCAATTACCACAAGGCTTAAATCAGTTGTAAATGAACCTTCATATGCATTGGAGAACTTTTAGAGGATTTGAAATTTGTAAAAGATTGAAGGGTATGTCCACAGGCTTTATATTCCCCTCTAGACATGTCAAGAACCTGCTCTGTGCAAGGAAAGCTGCCCTGTTTTCAGATAATTTGAGGGTGTATGTGACAGCATGGATAAGAGTATGGGCAGTTCTCTGCCATTAAACCTCACCAGTGTAAACTCAAGAGTGGATATAGTTTTCCTGGCATAAGCAATATTATAATTTATTTGGACTATGATTTTGATTTAGTTTTAAGGCCCTCGTTAAAGTAAAAAATCTTTGTAGGCTGGAAATGCCATAGGCCGACAAGGTCCTTGCGGACAAAGTAGAATTTTGAAGGTAAATTGGCCCCAAAACAGCCATTTCCAATTCAAATCCTGGTGCACAAGAATGTCCTTCAGGCTTTACAAAATTATTTAGCTATTTTTATAACATTTGAAAAAATGATTTCTCTGGAAAAAGTTCAAAATGGAAATAATACACCAAGTATTCAGGCTTAAATGGAGGCTCAGGTAGCACTGTGCTTTCAGCATGCCTGGCCTTGGAGTAAGCCTGCCCGAAGGTATGAACCTCTGGTGCTGGACTGGTGACCTGAGCGTGTCAGTCCCCATGGCAAAATCCTGCCACCATTAGTCCTTCTTCACCAACACATGTGTGACTGAGGCACTGCAGGCCACGGTCCCTCGTACAGAAGGTCTGTGGTCTGCCTTGGTCCAGTACAACCTGTGGGAGAATTTATCCATCCTTTGGTGCAGAACCAGAACCACAGGAAGGATTTTGGTGCCCTAACAGCACTTCAGTTACACGTGTTTCAGTCCAAGTTAGTGCGGAACTGCTCTAAACCATGCCCTCAGACAGATTAACCTGTTCAAACCCATGTTAGAGACTTTTGGGTGTGGATAGCTTAAGCAAGAGGGTGAGCTGTCTACACAATAAACATATGCACGGCTCAGGTAGCATTTGCAGCAACTAACACAAAGCTGGATACCCTAACGAACATTGAGTTTAACTCTCATTGACACCAGCAGTACTTTGCGTGATGCCACAGTGTGATGAGGTCCTCCTGATGATATGTTAGATGCCATTTTAAGATTGCTTCACCCTGGCTGCTGGGTTGCATCTGTGTATGTTCGATGCCATTTTAGGATTGCTTCACCCTGGCTGCTGGGTTACATCTGCACAGTCCAGGTGCCAAAACATAACCCGCTGGTCAGTGTGTGTTGTGCATTTGTTCCTGTAGCTCATCCACAGAGGAAATGAATCTCTCGGCTACTGCCCTAAAAAAGCCGGTTCTTCAGCCCACACTATGATAGCTTGTAAATCTAATTCTAGAGGTCCCTGACCTCTAGAATTTGGTGGTGGTGAAAACAGTGGTTAGCACGCAAGTCTCTGTGTGTTAACATGAACAAGGGCACCAAAAAAAGAGATTACCCTATGATTATGTACTGATGACCTGAATAAAGCCAGTCAATCCAAGCTGAGGTCTGCCATAAATATTATTTTTAATTTGATTTTTCCTTAGCTTAAGAACATAACACTTCACTTAAATCTTGGGCCCGTTCCTTTTTTAATTCAGTTGCAACATGACCACCGAGATAGTGAACAGGGTCACTAGCACAACCCCAGTGGCTCGTACCAAGACGCAACAACACAACAACTCCCTCCTGGACTCCAGGGACCATGTGATGCACTGCCACAAACCTACAAAACCTATAGACCCAGAAAAGCAATCTGGAGCTTTGCATTAGTCTGCCTCAGCTGTGGCTGGATTCCCATCAGTAGACTGGGAAGCCTAAGGATGGACGTGACGTTCCCCCTATCACCCGCACGTGTTGCTGGTGATGGCTGCAGATGTGCACCGGGATGTGAGCCCCAAGGGGATGCCTCAGCCAGAGGAGAACAGATTGAATTCCAGCGAGACCAGAAGAGCAAAGATCAAATGGTTTATTAATCAGAGATGAAATTTCAGCCTTCTTGCTATCAATACAGATTCTCTTCTTTCTCTCAGTGGCGTTGATCAGAAGAAAATCATGAGATTGTGTATAAAACTGAAGCGTCCTGCTCTAGCCAAGGGTCTACAAGTTCACTTTCTGCTTCGTGCCCAGCCACTTGAGCACTTTTCTGCATGCAAAGCCATTCCCTGTCAATAGATCAGACTTTTTCACTCTGCAACACCAGGTATTCATTCTCTTCACAGACTGATGATGCAAAAGCTCTCAATCATCTTCCTAGTGTTCCTGTGCAAGCCAATGAATCACTTAGCCCGTGCTGGGAAAACAAACGTGAAGTCCTTCATATCATCGTCCGAGTTTACGGTGCAGCCCTGCCCACGTCACACCAAAGGTGTCCCTTGCCATTAGCCACAACAGCCCCAGGTACCACTTGCTCTGGTTTGCATCTCTGCACCCCCACCACTTAAATGTGCTATTTTCTGCTGGCCCACAGCCTTTATACACACCAGTGGGCAGCATCACCAGTGCAAGCTGCAACTGTTCAAATACGAACCAAACACTCCTGTTTAATTTTGTGTTCTCTTTTTCAGGACAGTTGTTATGAATAAGCAGACCCCCTTCTGTCTGCTCTTGAGCGAGGAAGGCACTGACTGTGTCTCCTGCTAAGCAGCCTGTCCCGGCTACTGCAGAAAGACTTGGCACCACCGAATTCCTGACCTGTAAGAGGCAGGAAGCTTCACACCTTGGTTCATGTAGGGCCACGCTTTATTTCTGATGCTGTGTCCGTGGAGTACAGTCCCCTGTTTGAAAGAGCCTGAGGTCCTTAACAGGCCCTTATAAGCACCTCTGGGTGCTGATCTGTCCTGCGTGGTTTGGGAATCACTTGCTGTGATGCATCCTTCTCATCATCTACTCACTTGAGTTTCTCCTGTAATGCAACTAGACAGTCCTTTGCCTCAGTAACTGCTACGTAAGAGGAATTGCTGGAAGTGTTTCTGTGATGCAAAAGCAGACAAATAAGCAAAAGGAGGAGGCAGTGGGGAAGAGGGTTGATTAACTGGAGCAGCCTCCTAACCATGGGCTGCTGAGGAGTGCCTGAAGTAAAACTAACTGGAAATAAAGCAGTAGCTGTAGCTTGTTCCCCGTAGGTGAACCAGATGAAGTCCAAGGGTGCAGAAACTGCTGGGCCTGTTCAGGAAAATTGTCTCATTAATGATGTTCCTGAGCGAATGATCAGGGGTATTATTGACATCTATAGCCTTGCATGTGAATTTTTGCTGGACAGACCCTCCAAGGCACTGGGAACCTTTCAACAACCCACTCCCGGGCTTTAGGGTCTCAGTCTCCTGCACCAAACAGGCTACGCAACCAGGTCCTCGCCACCGCAAAGTCAGTGGGGTGGGGAAGGACAAGAAGGTCTGCTGTTTGCAATGCTCAGAGCCCTGCTTGCACAGCGCTTTTTAACCTTTGCTCAACAATATGTCTTATTTTTGCCTCTCTGGCTCGTGCTTTTACTGAGGCCCCAATCTCCTTCCTGTCATTCCTTGATAACAAGGTAATAAATGCAGCAGAGATACTGATGTGTTAGATTAGATAAGAGAGGGTTACGAGAGACTCTGACCAGCACAGTTGTTCATGCAGGACTTAAGTGTGTCTTGCTATAGGCAGCTTTGTTTTGCTTCCAAGTCCATTGCTCCTGTAATCTTGCACCCTTACAGACTATTTCAGAAGTCCTGACAGGTAGCTACTTGCTCCGGTGAGAGACAGTGGCTCTGGACTCCCCTCCAAAGCACGCACAGTAAGTTAGTGCTAAGAGGAACTTCAAAGTGAGAATAAGAAGAGTTTTGCGAGGCAGGAAAAGGTGATGGGGAAAGAGGGATTGAGTATTGAGGGAGAAAGCCTGATCTGAGAAGACCAAGCACATCAGGATAAGGAAGGGCACGAGTTTAAGAAACATGAATGTTTTGTTATAGGGTTCATAAACCAGGAAATCTGGCCCACTTGGTGCCTCTTTCATCGCTGCTGTGGAGTGGGTCAAATTGGATCAGTGCGTTTTTTCCTCTTTGGAAAAGAAAAAAAAAGAACTTGGCAGGAGCCAAGTTCTTTTCCTTCTCCTTGAAAGAATGATTATCCTGCTCCATACCGATTCGCTTTCCTATTCCCAGGGTAATTTTCATGCTTCCTTTGCTTACATGTCATAGGATCGTACGGAGAGAGACACTCAGGCACTAACAGAAAAATTTCGCTCTCCTCCTTTGCCCTTCAGCTCCGCTTCTGCCCTCGGCTCCCAGCACTGGCCTCTGACACCACACTGAGACCGATGGCTACCACGTGTGCAGGGAAGTCCAGGCACCCCAGCACCCCGCAAGGACCAAGCACCCGTGAGAAGCAGCGAGCCCAGGAGATGGAGTTTCAGCATTAACATTGGATTTTCTGGCTGGAACCTGCCTGTGTGTGGTATGCCTAGAGTCCTTTATAGGTAAATCCCTTTTTAATAAATTATTGTCTTCATTTTTTTAACATATTTTCAGCAATATATTTAAAGAACAAAAAGACAAAACCAAGGAAAAGCAGAAATAGTGACAGATGAGAAGAAGGCAATGATAAAATAATAATTCAGCCTTCTCTGAAGGAGCAACACTTACGTCATCTGCAAGAAAAGAGACTGGACAGTCTCTTACTAGCAGAGTTCAGGATTTTTCCTAGACCACACATACTAGCAAGGAAGGAAATGGGTCTTTTACATTTGTTCTCTATTATTTCTAACTTTTAAAGAAGCAACAAGGTTCGTCTTTATACAAGGCATTTAAAACCAGTGTTTTCACTGTACAGCAACCCAAAATGTCATGTTAGTACTACAAGCATCATTTCAGAAAGTAAATAGGTAACTACTTCTTGGGTAAATACAAAGAATACTTTGACCTCTGGCGCTGATGGATGACTCATTGCTGATGCACTAATGTCACATCTTGGGTCGTTTTTTTGTGAGCAATGTCTCCAGTCTATATTCTTGATTCAAGCAAAATCTCCTAGGGATAAATTTTCCAAAGCACTCCAGAGATTTTAGGCTGAGATCCAAAAATCCAATTATGTGTCCAGTTCCCATTGGTTTCAGTTCAATACAGGGAAGATTAGATGCCTAGATATTTTAAGTTAAAAAGATTTGAACTCCTAGCTGTTCCCAGATGGATCATTTAGATGCAGGAGAGGAATCCAAGGGTCCAAGAGTCCAACTCACCACCAAGCACAGTCATAGAAATACTGCTAACTCTGTAAGAACATTTCCTTTCTAAGACTTAATTGCTTTTCATTTAATTGTAATTTCTCTAAATAATCTGTACATGAGCACGCAACACAATTACATTACAGAACATTACAGTGGCATGTAGGCAGTAGCACCACCAAAATGCATTTAGACACTCAGATTCCGGCGCATGCGTCAAAATGGAAGAGATGACCAGGAGAGCCTCCTTATTTTCTGCCTTGCCTCTACCACCTTACTGTACTTATGAGTAATTAAAAATACAAGATAATGGACATACTCCTATTCTTAAAAGTTTGGTATGCTCTTAAGTATTTTCTGAATCAGGCCAATAAGGATGCCTTCTCCACTATGGGGTCCCACTTCAAGGAGGAGGCACTCTAACTGAGAAGCATTTAATCATATGCTTAACTTCACATATATCTTTTAGTATTTTTCTAAACTAGAGCCTGAGCATTCACAAGTGCATGCCCAGTTTGTGAGCACCCATGGCCAGCAGTGAGAGGCCAGAGAACCTGCAAATGTATTGTCAACTAACAGAAATGTTTGCTGTAAGTTTCTTGTGACAACAACACAGAACCTTTGAGCTCATCCTTTATAAAACTAACAAGAGGAGGAAAGAATACACTCGTGGTCATTAGATTTCCAGTTGAAGTGAAGAGAGAAGGACAGCTAGAGAAGCAGTACGAGGGAAGATGAGGAGAACATGTGGAAACCATGTGTTCAGCCTCTCTCTGTTAGTCTGGCCCTTTTTTCCCAGTTAGAAAAACAACATTACGAAGCTGTGTCAGGAGCATGAAAGGAGAGAAGCGAGGGCAATAACCCAGGTGAGAGAGGGGTGAATGTGGAGGAGGAGGAGCAGCTTTGGGGAGTGGAGAAGGAAGATAACAGAGAAAGATTTTACCAGGCAACAGGGATGAGTGTGACTTTTGTGACCGAAAGAGGTGGCGTGAGGCTGTGGTGAAGAGTCCTTCTGACTTGTGCCAAAGAAGCTGTGCTTTGATGACAGCCTGGGAGACCCAAGCACAGACAGTGCATCCTGGGAGAGGGCTCCAAGAACTACATCATGGACGTTTTCAGTCAATCGCCCTTTCGACACACCGGTCACCCAAATGCTTAGTTACCCTTCAGGGACTTGACAGAATGAACACACATCCAGGACGCTAACGATGGGGTTATCGACCTCACTAGCCATCCTGGCTCTATCAGGGCCCCTCAGATGTATTGTGTGGGGTACAAATACATGTCAAAGGCCTTACATATGGTTGGCATATATAGAAAGTTTTAGAAGTGCATACTGTTTACTCAAGGGACTACATTAACTTCTGCAGAGCTATTCTGGACCACCTGTAAATACATGGACTAAAAGGTGTTAGGAAAAGTAGTTACTGTGTACTAGCAAGAGGCACTTTTTAAAATCTGACTATCTCGTGTGATGAATACTGGACTTTTGTTTTGTTTTGTAAGTACCAAAAACGACAGGATCGCGTTAGACCATTACTAACTTACCAGTTAATTATTTTTTCCCCAATTCAAAGCTGGTTTTTTCTCCCCAAGGCTCCTAGGGCTAAAAAGGTGTGTGTTAAACTTGCAGCATAAACTGCTGCTGGGAATTACGGCGGTCCTGATGCCTTTCCTTAGATGAATAGCAAGGTCTGTATGGCAGTTGACCAAGGCGAGGAGAGGGGAGAGGACTGTGGTGCTCCCAGCCCTGCTCACATGGGAGCCTCACAGAGTTCAGCTCAGGCGTGTGTCTACGGCTTCGTTAGCTGCTGAGTGCCACACCAGTGGCACCCGAAGAGCTCCAACAGGGAGGATGGTCAAGTGTAGTTTGAGGACAGCCTTTGAGCTGCACCTGGGGCTGTTCTCTGAGGATCACCATTGTGGGCACAGATAGCAGATCGTGCCTTCAGGTTTGCCTCAGGGCACCCCTCGAAGGACAGTCTAGGCACACCTGAAGGGGTGGCTCAGAATAACTTAGCCTGGAATCAGCCATTATCTCCGTTCTGTAAACTCATGACTTTGACGGAAAGCAAGAGGATTTTGTGGTAAAAGGAAAAAAAAAAGCAGGGAGGCGGGGGGATGGGGCCAGAGTGTGTTTGCAGCTGCCGGCCATCAAATTTCAATTCAATCAACATGACTGAGTTCCAGCTCCTGAGAAAGAGAGCTTTTGACGACATATTGACATAGCCTGAACTACAGTGGTCCAAGTGGCAGTGCTATAATTATAAGGATTATATTTAATACTGCACTTGGAAATGAAGGTCTGAAACACTGTGACTCTCTCTCTCCTTAAAAGCTGGCCAAAATCTGTCCTAGGAACCATTATGGTAATACACAAAGTTAGTAGGAAAAAAGAAACGTCGGAACTCAAATCATTATGAAAGGGGATCATGTGGCTGGCAGCTCGGGTCTGCTGGGAGTTGAGCAGCAAGGAGGAAAAATGAGTGTGAAAGGAAGGGCAATTGGATTTGCAGGAAAAATGGAAAGCAGTTTTTAAAAGTACAGAATTAACTGGTGTAAGGAAATAAGTAAATTGATAATTAATATGCTACTCACTTTTGAATTCAGTTTCTTTTTGTAGCACGTAGTGGGCTTCAGCCAGGCTGAGGCCTGTTTGTTGAACAAAACCCAAACCCTGCAAATACTTCTAGACTTGCTTAATTCTACACATCTTGATTTCAGTGCGATTACCCATGTGTGCACAATTAAGCACATGCATAACTGTTTCCGGGAACTGGGCCATAGAGGTAAGCAGCCCCATGTTGAAGACCAAGTGTGTCTAGCTTGGAAGGAGGTCGAACCAACAGCTTTTAGAGAAGCAGAGAGAAAGCGTTTCTTTGGAAAGCAAAGTAATTCACTATAAACTAGCATAATGACCAGAAATAAAGAGCTTGATCCTGCATTAGGCTGATGTTCCACAAGATCTCTGTAGTACTTCCCATAGGTGATTTCAGGAGGGGCCAATCAGATCAGAACTGAGACTCAGCAGCTCAGATGTTGAGATACCATAGCAGTGAGGAAGAGAGGAAAAAGAAAAAAAGGGGGGGGGGGGGGAGGAGACGGAAAGAGAAAAGGGGAAAGGAAGGGGGAGAGGGAGAATTGGAGTGTCTGGAGATGGTTTCTAAAGCAACGGAACCCTAAATAAATGGTCTGATTTTCCAAAGTGAAAAACATAAACTGAACAGCCCATGCAGCATTTTCGCCAACTGTCACTGGGGTGGCATTTGTGAAATCTGGTGGAATGACTCATCCCAAAACAACAACTGTTGCCAACAAGGTCTTTCCTCCAGGTCTAGTTATTTGAATGAGAGCTGTAAAAACAAAATAAACAGAAAAATCAGAGGCAACTCCTTGTCTTGGGGTTCAATTCTGAAGCTTCCCGAGAAGCCACCCGCTCTCTAAGTTGCCTCCCCAGCTGACTGGACAGGAATCCAGGTGATCCTCTGGGCTGAGAAAGGGATCGGCCCTGCTGGAGTGAACCCCCTTGTTCATTAAAACAAATTCCTCCTCTGCAGCCAGTCACCACCTGGCACACCATGCAGATGTGCAGGATGCATCCTCCTGAGCCATTTTGCCCTCCACATTAGGGATTAGGATTACGAATCCCTCCACATTAGGGATTTCACCCAGCGGCAAACATTACCCGGAGAAGCATGACCCTGCCTACAGGTAGCACACTTGTCAAGTGGTTTGAGACAGACACCCTTAAATTCAGCGCGAGTGAACCTGGCCCGAAGAGTACACTGTCACGCAGGAACTGAACACAGCCCCGTCAGCACAGATAAGCATCCTTCTTTGGCTAGTACAAATACAACAATTTCAAAGACGCTTTCTGAAGCAGTGTTGTTTTGCTGAATAATTTATGTCCCCAAGTCCTCTGAAAATGAGCAGCATACACTTCAGCGCTGCAATAGCTATTCAGTGGAGACAGTGCACATTGTGGTCAGTAAGCTCATTGCTTAAACACTGTTGCCATGACTATAAGAAAGTGATTATACTATTGTTTACAAGAGACTCTCGATAAGTCATTACCACAGTAGCCAGAGTTTTGCCTCAAGTCAGAATTTTTGGGAAGAAAAAAAAAAAAATCTCACAGGTATAATTAACTTTGTGATCAAGATAATTCCATTGAAAGACTTTGAAAACTGAATACATCGTAGGGTGAGGAATGAAGATAAGTAAGAATCACAAGTGTCTCAGGACTGTTGACTCTCTGGTTTTCTGACTGTTTCACTGGTAAATTCCACGGAGAAGAAAAGCCCTGCTAACTAAATAACTGTTGTAACTCGTTTTCAAGGCAGAAATAATTTATAGGGCAAGCACCAATGTAGGAGTTCAACTGTGATGAGTAACTCTGTAAAAACAAACCACTTTGTACACAACGTAAGGGAAAAAAGACCAAAAAAAAATCTAACTCAGAAGAAACATTTGGGATTATGAAATATGGCTTTTTGGCGTCCTGGAATGAAATCGATACCTAGACCACTTAGTTCTGAATCCTCTGGTGCATATGCCCAGTACGTGACCTCTTTATCTCAATAGTGTGCCGATGATCAATAGTTTCCAAAACTAAGAAGTAGCTCTGAAGCTGTTGGAAAGTCATCCTCACATTTCCTACGGACAGTAACAGGCTGCAGAACGCAATGCAAAGAGATGATTAATAGAGTGCTGGATTAGGAGTCAGGAAATCTGGGCTCCGTTCCCAGCTCTGCCACTGACCTGCTGTTTGACCTTGGGCAAGACACTTGACCTTTCTGTGCTTCTGTTCCTCCTTCCATTCTTTGTCTTTCTTGTCTCTCGAGGCCCTAAGGTATGCAGGGAAGGGCACGGCTCTCACTGGGTGTTTGTGTAACACCTACTCTAGGGAGGTGCCTGCAGAGCTCTGTAATAAAGCCAGGGTACCACAGGGATGACTCTTGCACAACAGTATGTTTTGTTTCAAAACAGAATGGCCACAATGAACCTTCTTGGGGTTTCATCTGCTAGCCAGGATCTTACTAGGTCTTTCGGTTAGCTTCAGGCTCGGGCAGCAGGTAAATGGGTTTGCAAGATCTGCTTCCTCCCTGTGCCAGAAGCACTTTCATGCAGCTTTCTAATTGGTATTAATTTCTCTGCACTTTGATTCAGCTGGGTTTGCAAGCACATCAGAACAATAACTGAGTGACAGAGATAAAAATAGCTACAGGAGCCGTTTCTGAACAAAAGGAACTTCTCTCAGGAAATGCCAACACCTGTATGCGAAGCCACGGGCGTAACGTATTTTCAAATTAAAACCAAAATAAATTACATTTTTTCAGTAAGTGTGTTGGAACTTTGTGTAAGTTATCCAATTAAGAAATATTTCTGAGTCTTTCTCCCACCCCAAGCCATAGACATGAACCTTCCTGCATTACTACACCATCATTTTGCCAGATGGGAGGCAACACATGCAGGACAAGGTGGCTCCCACCTGCTGCTGCTGGGGTGCAGCTGCAGCCTTGACGGAGAGCAGATGACTCGCATATATGCTGTCGGTTCCAGTCCCAGTTTGATGGAGCATCAAGTACACAAAGTGCTTGGACACAACCAGCTTAACGGGGAGACTGAGTACAAACTGACGCAGAATCAAAAGCAAGTAAAGTGATGAAATATGAAGCATACATTTATGATGATGAATGAAAAGCTGGGAAATGTTTTTGTCTCCCAAAAAGAAGGGGCACTGCCATATCTTGCACTTCTATTGTGAATCTCGGCAACACGGTGCCAAAAAATCCCAGCTCTGGGAATCGTGGGACTATGTAAAAGACTCATTTGGGTTTGTATTTCCAGTACTCATACCTGTGGGTCAAAGGCTGAAAAGGTGATTTGAGTGCACCACAAAGGCTCAAAACACAGAAGTCAAATAAGAGGAATCCATCAACTCACATACATTGCCTGCAGCTTTGCCAAAGCAAACGTTCAAATATCCTGGCTTAAGCTCCATCAATAATGAGTTTGGCTTCTAAGCCTTAAAACTCACCATCAGATCTCAATGCACTTTACAAAGGTGATAAATAGTATTTTTCATAGAGGAAACTGAGGTTTATGGAAGTGAAATAACAGAAGTAATATCTGCTGAATGGATCCTATAGTCAGAGTAGACAGAATGAGTTTTTAGTTTACAGCGCGCTTACCTCAGACCTGTTCCTTGAGAGCTGCAGGTATTTTGTGTTAGGTATTGGTGTTGACACTTCAGTACAATTATGGATTGATTACCTGCATCTAATAATACTTTGGAAGAACTTGACAAAGCATGACAAATTCACAAGTTTGATCTCAAGTAGCTATAGGAAGCTTTGAATGGGAAATCAGGGGCATAAATAGCTTATGCATTCATCTAAAAAAACCCACCAACAAAAAACAAAAAAACCAAACCCCACCAAAAAACAAAACCGGAAAAAATCTGCCTTTTAATACTGTTAAGTTGAAAAAGTGATCCAAATCTGACTTGGCACCAACTCCTTTTCTGCAACAAAGGCCACTGCCTCTTTCACTGCTCAAAGCTGTTCCAAACTGTGGCAGTATGATACGGTTAAGATCCTTTTCAGGTTTACAGCTACTGTTTCAGATTTGTGGAGAACACAGACCTGTCATGAATCCCATCAGCTTCACCCTAGTGCTGCTGGGACTACCATTACTGGGAAGTCATACAGGGGAATGCTCACATGCAGACACCAGAGGGAAGCCAAAGAGCAAAGACCTTGCTCCTCCTCTTCTCTCCGGAGCAGCCGGAAGGCTAAAGCTCTTCCACGTACCATGTAGCTGGTTGTGTGCCCTCTAAAGTGTTGCACAGTGGTTTCTTTAATCGCATTCCTGAACTCCATAGAAGTGATGGTGTCACGTCATTATCATGCAGAGTTGGCCCCTCAGCAGAGACCAGGGTCCCGTGTGCTGGGCAGCGAGACGGTGCTGCCTGAAGAGCTCAAGCACAGAAGGGAAACAGTGGCACAGCAGGGAACACGTGCAAGGTTACAGAGATGTTTGCTGGCAGAGCTGGCATGTCCACGCTAGTGCTTTGTTAGCTGGAGCAGCTTGACAGCTTCCAGCTCCTCCTACGCTGCATAGGAGGTTCAATACAAATGGAGCAGTGCAGATACTGCCCTTCCCAAAGTTGTCAGAGGGACCAGGATGGAGCCCTTCTTTTCCAGTAACGAGACATGGGTGAAGTTTCCGTTACATAAGCCAACAAACTCCGTAAGAAAGGCAGACTATAACTGGACTCCAAAGATGGTATCTTGGTAGAAAGGACCGTTGAAGCAGTTAGGAAGAGAGGCATGTTATGGCCTTTCTTAACCTGCTAACTGACTAACCTAGTTGCTGGTGGTTTTTTCGGTCACTGCAAGCTAACTGAACCCCACATAAAACCTCTGCAGGCAGCGTTCTTTGTGAGGGGAGAAGTAATAATAGTGAAATAAGTCAAAGTTTCAGCAAAGCAGCTTCTCTGACTCAGACGTACCTTTCTAAGGTTCAGATTTCCCCACAGAGCGGCTAACATTTTTGCCGGAGACACAGTTCTCAGCGCAGAAGAAACAGAAGCTGCATACCACTCTCCTTTGTTGTGGTGCTACACACAAGGGACTCAATTTGAGTACCGCAGGGGGTGCGAGAGCTGTCAAGAGGACATGCTGTAATAGTCAGTGAAGTTAGGAAGCCCATGGGTTGGCCTCAGAGAGCACATCAAGTCCCGGCAGACAAACTGTTCCTCTGCTCGCTATCTACAGAAACTTTGGTGGTGGAAACAGTCTGCTAAACAGTTTCAGAAGGGAGGAGACTTTCATTAAATGTATTCAAAGCTTAAAAAGCTTCAAAGGAGGCAAGGATTTGACCGGAGAGCTAGGACTGAAAAGGCTCCTACACTAGCATACATTTGATAAATTCACTTGCTAAACTTTTCATTAAATGTAGCCTTTATGCAGCTTCCAGGGGGTCTTCTCGATTTTGGTTCAGAGAACGTTCTCACAGCCAAGGGGAAGAGGGATTTTAAATGGCACCTATGTCCACCCTAATCAAATGGCTCCCAGCAGGCCAGAGGGCCCATGACAGCAGATCGAAGTTTTCTGTCCACAAAGGCAATGATGTGACTGATTCATTTTACCTGACTTGGCTACATAAATTGTCTTGATCAGAACCCATCTTCGCTCCCACAGGAGCACAAGGAGCAGACAGCAGTCCCTCGCCTCACAAACAGAACATTACATTGCTTTGGCGCCAAACCTTGTTAGTCAAAAGATCCCACTCCAGCTTCGCAGAATGGTTTGTGCTTTTATTCCAGCTGTGCTCCCCACACCGTAAAATCACTTCACCCCCTAGCTGGCCACCTTACGCTGTTCCCTTCCCAGCACTTCCAAAAGTTACGTACATCCAGACCCAGAAAATGCAACCGCAGGGTACCCTGGCAGCCATCTCACAAACAAAGCAAAGAGCCTGGGAGATGGGGGGAAGTGTAAACCAAAGATACCAGAGCACAATCCTTCCTTTTAAAATACTTGAGGATCTTTAATGCTAGCACAGGGGAGCAAGCACACTGTGCATCATAAAGAAAAGTCAGGAAACAAAGTCGGGACTTCCATAATCACTTAAAGGATCTCCACATAAAATAACTGCCTACATCAAGGTTTTACAAGCCCAGCTTGGCTCTCGGCACCAGTCAGGCAATCCTGTCTTCCACTGAGGTCTGCAGGGAACTGGGAGAAACCCATTGACTCTTCCAGATTTGTACTGCCGTTGATGAGAATTTAGGGGAGCAGGAAGAATTAGCCCATTCTCCTCTTCCTTGGCTACATCATATTTATGGGACTGTTCTCCCTTTTCTTTTTCACCTGCTTGCAGACTGTACCTGGGGAGCAGGCCCCTTTCGCAGTCACTCTTTGGAGTACAGAAAATATGAAATTTTTTTTTTAGTTATTTATTTATTTAGGGGGTTTTTTTTAGTTATATTTAATTAGTATTTTTAATTAAACTTCATAATGATAAATTCAGCACAACTTTGAGATGAGTGCAAGTAGAACAAGTCACCTGTGACTGATGACAAACATCGCTTAACACACTCAGAACCACCGGTGTGATGGATGCCATGAAAAATCCTGACCAGAATAATGCAATAATGCCCATGAAACAGAGTTCCCGGCTTGCACAGAGCAAAATGAACTGTGCTCAGCCTCCATCAGAAGAACGAAGGAATGAATCGGCCGCCAGAGATTCAAAACTGCAGTGCAAGAACTTTGGTATTACCAGTTCAATGCTTAAGCCACTGAAGAATGCCCTCCAGAGCTAACTGTTTATATATAACATAAATAATATAAACAGCTAAGTGCTGGAGGGCATATACATACATGTAGATGTATGTATAAAAGAAAGACAGAATATTTTATCTGTTCCACTCTGCACCATGAAAAGTAACACCACCATATAAATAAACAAATGTCAGCTCTTGGGAAATGCAGGGAGGCAGAAAGTACAAAAGCTTTCCTAGCTGTGTCCCAAAGAATAAATTTCTCCTTGACATGCACCCACATCCATTGGTCCAGCTAAAAAATCAGCTCTCTGCTCTCCAATTAGAAAATGCTGCTGCCAAACACGGTTTCTCAAAAATCAAAGTAACGCTGCCAAATTAAGCCCAAACCAAACCCCACTAAAAACTCTCCCTTCTGCTGGTTTTAAAATGTCCACTGGGAAAAGATAATTATCAAATAATAGTATCAACAATGTCAGATAATCACTTCAAGCTCTTTGATATGTTCAAGTGAACGTCGTTTCAAATGTTATCGAGTGTCAAATATTTACTCTTGAGTCCAACTGTGTAAACGACCCATCCAATGCCACTAAACATAGCAGGCGCACTTGTAACGAGCAGTGGGACCTGCAAAGCAAAGGAAACAACCCAGCTATTTTCAGGAGAGGAAGCATGGGCACAATCTTGTTTTACAGAACAAAGAGCGTCCTGATCACCAGAGCTCCCCAAAGAGAGTTGTGACTACCTTTGCCATATCTGTGCAGAGATTTTTTTTAACCGGTGAACCTACAGCAAGGCAGGTGGAACTTTACGGTCCCCCAGTGGAGGCAGAGATGTGTCCAGGCTCACACGCTCAGTGTGAGACTTGCGCAAATGCTCCTGTCTTGTGCTTCCCTGTGCCGGAGCTGTACCTGCCACAACTGAAGCTCAGAGGTGCCCCTTGTTCCAGGACCCTGCACGCCTCAGATCTGCCATCTGCTCCAAGCAAAAAGTCTGGAATTAGAGGAATAACCATCAGTGCAAATAAGGCTTCCACTGGATTTTCTCTTGGGAAACACCCTATAGAGGATGAATTCTGCTGCCTTGGAGGTGGTTCTCTTCCCCATCCATTTGTAACGCACAGGACCAACAGACTTCGTCTGCCTTGTAACTTCCTCTGTCAAGTACCGTTGGAATAACTGGTACATCAAATTCCTCCTCCAGCTGTGGCCAGAGCCAAAGAAAGACCCCTGTTAGTTCCTGGCCCATCCCCGCCCTCTGAATTTTCAAGAGCAGGAGCACAATGCTGCGCTACCTAGTGTATTACCCTCACCCACGTGAATTCATCCCACCCAGACACGGTGCGGTTTGCTTTTCCTTTTTAATATTCGCAACAATATTCTAAGGAGCTCTTGGCAAGTGGAACATGTGCCTCCATGACACAGAGACGTGACTTTGAACCAATGCTTTTCTCTGTTCCTTAATTAGGCAGTCCTACCAGAGCAGCAAATGAGGAATGTCTGTGTCAAGCACAGAGTGGGAGGATCGGCGACGTGCAGCGATACCATTACAACAATACTGCTTCATGAGCCAGCATTTCTTCAGTGTCAAAACACGGTTCAGGGCCCCAAACATCATGCTCAGCGAAGTCACGTACCTTGTCAGCAGGATTACCGAACTCTAGCGTGGAAAAATGAGGGGGACTTTGTCAGACCTTTCCCTTGTCAGAGACACATACGTGCAGAGTTATCTCAGAGGTAACGCAACATGCAACGTGGAGCGAGGGTCGTGCATGGCATTCGCCAGCAAAAGAGCAGGTTACCAATCTTTAGCGGTATTTCAGAAGCAAGGACAACCCCTCTGCATTTAAAAGATGAAAATCTTTCAGTATTTTCTTTGGAGCCGTTTCATTTAGCACTTTCAAACAGCTGCCTCCAGCTATTTCATAATAATAGTAACAACTAGTGAAAAAACTGAAAACAAACAAAAAAAAAAAACCCACCCAGGCCTGTTCCCTGATTTCCAAAAGCAGATTTTTCTGGGACGTACATTATTAGGTGAAAGCCTTTACTTTTTTTTTTTCCCCGTAAGACAAGTGCAAAGCATTTCATTAATACACGCTGGAAAAATAAGATAGTGGCTTTCTTGGTTGTGAGGAGGAGATTTAATCTGAACACTGAGTCAGGTCAAAGCGCCTGAACTCCCCTCGGACACAATGTTATCGCGTAAATGCTGACATCACCACCCTCACGAATGACGCCGAGTAACGCAGCCCCAAACGTCGAGCCACGCACCGCCGCAAACTCCCAGGTAAGAAGGGAGAAACGACCACAAAAGTCCCATTTTAGCATACGTCAGGCACTAAGAAAGACAGGTTTGATGTCTGGAGCGGAGGGAACGATCTATTTTCAGCCGTTTGAACAGCAGCCGTGGGCCTATCAGGACGCAGTCGCTCCTCTTAATATTTCGCATGTGTGCCGAGAATTAAGAGCTGGAAGGCAGCGCAGCACACGCCTTCCAAAGTGTGGTACACGGGCTGCTCGTAATAAAGTAACAGGAGACAAGGCTTCGCCTCCTCGACACGTTCAGAGCCATTTCCAGTTGAGAAAGGTCAACGTATCGTTTACAAAGTGGCAGTGCCCGGAAAACTCTTGTAACTCTGCTCCCCGTGGAACGCGCTGGGCGATGGTAACAAACCCAGCCTTCCCGGCGGAGCCGCTGCCCGGAGGACGGGGCATGAGACGCGCTGGACGTCACCGCCGTGGGCTCCCGGGCAGCGCCGCTTGGGCGGCTGGTGGCTGCCAGTCACCGGGGCCGGTGGCTGACGCGCCCACGCGGGCTCTGCTTCCTCGGCGCTGCCCGTCTGCCTCGTGCCAACGTGCCGGCCAAGCTCGAGGGACACAGCAGCACACGGCCGCCTCCGGTGACAAACAGCCGCCCCGAAGCCCTGCCCGGCGGGATAAAAACGGGGCGATGGGCAACATGGAACACGGGCGACACCTCAGCACCGCTCTCACCCCCTCCTCAGGGGTGCCTGCTGTCACCACCGTGGCACGCCACGCGTTTTGAGGAGTGCGACTCAAACCAAAAAATCCCCAAAACACAACCAAACACCACAACAAAACAAACAAACAAACAACCGAGCGGTCCCACGATCCCCTTTGGAGGAGGACAAGTCCCCCAGCTCGCCGGCTCCAGGCCCGGCAAACCCCCTCACACCTTCGATGCCACCGCCGGGCCCAGCCGCCGCTAAGGGGCCACGGCGGGGGGCAGGGGGCGCAGCGGGCCGCCCCCGGCACCGGCCGGGAAGGCCTCGGGGCGGGGACGGGACCCCCTTCGGCGCCCACCCCACCACCACCACCCACCACCCCCGCCTGGGCGCCTCCCTGGGGGGAGCCGGGGATGGGCCTGTCCTCCCCGCCGCGCGTCGCG
>VZSF01001537.1:366-38450 GCA_013398295.1 Chionis minor | reverse complement strand
CGGGTGTCAGCGGGGACGCGGCGCCGGGGAGGCCGGGGCGAGGCGCGGAGCCTCCCAGCGGCCGCGCAGGGGAGTCGGGCCGCCGCCGCCGCCGCTCGGCGGGAGGTATTTGCATGGGAGGAAGCCAAGGAAATCCCCTTTTCCCGTCCTCGCCCCGTACCTGGGTGCCGGGGAGCGGGCGGGCGCCGCGCCGCCCCAGCAGCCGCCGAGGAGCGCAGCCTCCCGGCTCGCCCGCCTCCCCCGGCGGCGGGACCTTCTCCGGGCGCGCACGGGGGAGCGCGCAGATAAATCACGGCGCTGCGCTCCCCGAGCAGCTGGATTTCTCTGGAACGGGCGGTGGAAAAACAAGCGGCGTCTCCGGCACGGGACGAGGGGGGGACACGAGGTCAGGATGGGGATGTGGGAGCCTCCGGGCTCTGACATGAGCTGCCCGGGTGGCCGGGGCGAAGTCACGTAGCGCCTGCGCTTCGGTCCCGTTCCCCGGGAAAGCCGCAGCCTTGGCGCATCTCTTGCCCGACCCTTCTGCTTGGAGCAGGGGTGGCCGGCCGCGAGACGTGGGCCCTGGTACCGGCCTTGGTGCGGCTGCAGCCCTCAGACTCCGGTGCTGTAGGTGAGCCGTGAAGGAGGATGCAGAAATAGCTGGGAGCCGGTCGGCTTTATTAAAGCAGTGCGCTGTTGTGCCACTGTGGCTGTATTATCCGAAGTTCCAAATACCTCCTGGGGAATGAAAATGGCCCCCAAGCATGCAGAGACACATCCCTGATGGAAAAACCTTTCATGTCTTGTGGCACTGTGCAGCCCCTCATACAAGGGCACATCATCTCATTTGGTTCTGCAGGGGGTCCCGTCAGAAAAATGCACAATTTTTATCGCAATATACCGGGAACAGCAGGCTGAGGATGAGGAGGAACTAACCATAACCCTCTCAGGTGCTTTTATCTCCTTCCAAGGTCACGCACATAAATACTTTGAATGCCAAAGATGAAATGACACATTCCTGGAAATTCCCTCCAAATACATAAAATATATGCAGCAATGGGCATAAGGGAAATACGAAAGCCCGCGTTTTCTTCACCCCCATCTCCTTCATGTTGCAACAAACATCCCTGTGGGTTTCCAGGATCTGGCTGGCTGAGCACCGGCCAGAGTCTCTGGCACTTTCAGACCCACGTTAGCCCCAGCAAAGACTTTGTTCCTTCGCGGAGGGACAAGGTCCGGGGAAGCTGGGCTCGTGGATGTGCTACCCACCCTCAGAGGAAGGCATTACTGCTTACAGGAAAAGGGGATTTTTTTTTTGTTTAACCTTGAACAACTGAGGAAGAGTGGGTTATTATTTGATACGTAACAGGAGCGTGCATCTGTTGAGAACAATGGGCTGGCACAGTTGGGGAAAAAAAAGAAATTTTAATGTTGGTAAAATAAGAGACAACGTTACCTTTGCTTCGGGCCTCTCTAGGGCTCTCACTTGTTCTGTGTAGCTCAGGTGTCCCTGCTGTGTTTAGAGGGTCAGCCCCAGAACACACGTGTGACACGAACAGACGGACCTCATGGAAAATAAACCGGGGTGTTTTAAACAAAGTCTAGTCTGGGGTTTTCGAAGTTGCTGTGAGAATACAAAATTGATGGTGCTGCTCTGGAAAAGAGCAGGGTAGCTGCAGGAGTTCTCTCTTCTCTTACAAGGTTTTGAAGAACTCGGAGAAAGATCTTTCAAAACAAAGAGTTTTGAATTTTAACTTCGGAGGTTCAAGATTCACTTTTTGCCAAGCAGCATCTCATGTGTTTTGTGGTTTAACAGATCCCTTGCAGGGCGAGAGGCAGCTGGTCGCAGAGCTGCACTCCGAGTCCCCGGTCGCTCAATACACAGCAAATGCTGCCCCCGCTGTTTCAGAGAAGGAACTACCCGAAATCCATCCCTCAGCTTTTCAAGTTTTGTCCAGCAAACCTTGGCGAAAGTTACCGGCCCCTGGACACCGCTACCATTTTTGGACTGGCTAGTTGTCAGCTTTCTTAAAAGCAAACGGTCCTTAACATCATCGCAACATCCCCTGCGATTCGTGTCATGGACATTCTAATACACACACACAATAAAACGTTAACATAACAGGTCCTGAATAATTAATTACTTTTTTCCTTCTCTCGACAGTAATTTGTGACCTTTTTACATGATACTGTAATCTCACATAAACCATCCTGCCTGAGCATTTTCCTGTGTGAATTCGCTATTGCTGTCGAAGCTCTGCGTTCCCAAAGTCGGCAGCCCCTTCCAGATCAGCAAAGCACTTATTTGCGCTGGGTTCACAGCCAGGAATTCTCACCATAGGCATCCGATTGTGCTAATGACCTTCACAAAATGGAACAAAAAGACTGTGCTGCACCTACATCACTTAAAAACTAGAGTACGTGCTTAAATCTAGGCATGTATTTTGTTCACCTGTGCTTAGAAATCATGTGTCAAATTACTGCAAAGTTATATTAACTCCACCAGAACAGCACACCCTCGATATCAATCCTGGGGAGGATTTTGCAAACTAGAGCTTTGAATTTTCAGCCGTTTCCATTATTTGCTTTTCAGTGAAGGTTCTTCGCCATTTTTTAATGACTACGGTTCTAAATACCTGTATTCCCAGTTAGGAAGGCTCACACACCATGCAGTTCACCTGGTAAACTGTTTAACTTTTGGAGCACAGTCCGACTGCAGCTGAGTTAGTTTTCTTGTCTTTAAATTTTGGGTATAAAGGTACATGCAATTTCTGCTCTGTGTAAACTGTAAAATAAACCATCTTGAATGCACACGAGGTTTGTAATTAAGAATATAATCCCCAGAGCAATCCAAAGAAACCATGTCTACACATTATTTAATAATCAAAAGGAAAAACACCCCAAAACCCGAACAACCCTGCACCATCACTTATTACCTAGAAAAAATACCAAAATTCACATAAACTGTTCAGGGAAGTAGAGCCAATGAGAGGGTTATTATCAGGTTCTTTCAATACCATTTCATGTATTTCTCATATTATTCTTTGGCTGGCAGATCACACTTTCTTACATTCTTTTGTCTCACTGCTGAATTCAGATTAGAAATCAGTATTACTTATTTCTCAAAGCGGAACCAGAAAGTCAACTTTACAAAGTCTGTTTTGTGTGTGCTGGATATTCCTCTTGGAGTGGTATTGTATTTACACGTGTTTATCTAACACACCCACTCTGTTTATCCAGACAGACTTAAAGAAGGATAAAACTACAAGTCTTTATTTATCCAAATAAAAGTAAACCAGAGGAGTTAAGCATGGGAAATGCCTGTAATTGCCTGCTGAACTGCTAGAAATAGCTGCCTTTTGGAAACAGGAGAAGCCTTCACTGTTAAAAAAAAATGACAGTAACAGCTATCCACCGTTAGCGAAGTTTACCAGCCCATTTGATCCAGAAATGGCTTTCTTTCCAAAAACTGAGGGACACGGGGAGAAAAATCCCTTATTTTCTTACTTCACTGCAAGAACTGGACATAGAATATAGACAGAAACGGGCCTTCTTTCCCTGAAATACATCACATTAGTAAGGCTGATCCTGAGCATAAACACCGTGTGTGAGCTTTGTCATCAGCAGCGTCTCCAGTTACAGAAGTTAAACTAGAGCAGATTATCGAAACATTACAGGAACTAAAGTAATTTCCAAGTGCGGTCATTAATCACCTGCTCCAAGTCTAATCACATACTGAGCTCCCTTCATTGTTCTATTCAGACAGGTACTTCATCTTAATTAGAGATAGTACTTCAAAAATTAACACTGAAGACAATTTGAAATGTTCCTATCAGGGCAAATGTCATATGCTCTCCGCCCCTAACTCCACTCAAATTCTCTAACGTGGAAAAGGAGGGGTGAAAGACTGGTCAGATTTCTGACTTCTCATATCATTAGATATTTGCACAAAATTTTTCTGCTAGAAATATTCTTACTGAGTATTTCTGTATATAGAAAGTCTCAGGGGGTGCGAGTCCTTTTTGTACTTCGTGCTGTACAAGTACTAGCATTTACAGCCTGTCCTGGAAAATTTAATCTAAATTTTTACATATACAGATCTCCTAAACAATCTTTTCATTTCCTGTGGTGAAGACAAATGTAAACATGATGTAATGATACTTCACATTCTCTGTCTTGCAGAAACTCTTCAGGTAAAACAACAGCCACAAAAATATTATCGCTTCCTCCAGTCTCAGTGAGGAGAATATCAAAGTTTAAGAGAGACTATACACACACAAACGTTATGTCAGCCCCTGCCAAGCTAGATCAAATGGTTTCCTGCTGAAACAGAAATCAGCCATGTCAATTCTAAGCATCTTCTTAGTCCAACTGGAGATGTCACAGCCAACATTAGTAAACCTACGGAGGCACTTTCTTCCAAGAAACTCTAACAGCATATTTTAGTATCCCTGTCAGAAACAGAAAAATGTTAGATCTGGAAAAAAATGCCTGCAGGAACAAGGAAGAAGTAGATCACTCACACTTTTTAGGTGAACAAGGAGGAGGTGAGAAACATATGTAGAGGAATAGAAGGTTATCGGGAGTGGTCAACGTGGATTCACCAAGGGGAAATCATGTTTGACCACCCTGATAGCCTCCTGTGATGGACTGACTGTCCGGTGGATGAGGGGAGAGCAGTGATGTTGTCTACCTCGACTTCAGCAAAGCTTTTGACACCGTCTCCCACAGCATCCTCATAGGCAAGCTTAGGAAGTGTGGGTTAGATGAATGGACAGTGCGGTAGATTGGAAACCGGCTGACAGGTAGAGCTCAGAGGGTTGTGACCAGTGGGGCAGAGTCTAGTTGGAGGCCTGTGACTAGTGGTGTTCCCCAGGGGTCAGTGCTGGGTCCAGTCCTGTTCAATGTATTCATCAATGACCTGGATGAAGGGACAGAGTGTATCAGCAGCAAGTTTGGTGATGACACAAAACTAGGAGGGGTGGCTGGCACACCAGAAGGCCAAGCTGCCATTCAGCGTGACCTGGCCAGGCTGGAGAGTTGGGCAGAGATGAACCTAATCAAATTCAACAGAGGCAAGTGTAGGGTCCTGCCCCTGGGGAGGAATAACCCCATGCACCAGTACAGGCTGGGGGCTGACCTGCTGGGAAGCAGAGAGGGACCTGGGAGTCCTGGTGGACAACAGGGTGACCATGAGCCAGTAATGTGCCCTTGTGGCCAAGAAGGCACGTGGTCTCCAGGGGTACATTAAAAAGAGTGTGGACAGTAGGTCAAGGGAGGTCATTCAACTTCCCCCTCTACTCTGCCCTGATGAGGCCACATCTGGAGTGCTGTGTCCAGTTCTGGGCTCCCCAGTTTAAGGACAGGGAACTGCTGGAGAGGGGACAGCGAAGGTGATCAAGGGTCTGCAGCACATCTCTTAGGAGGAAAGGCTGAGAGACCTGGGTCTGTTTAGCCTGGCGAAGAGAGGACCGAGAGGGGATCTCATCAATGCTCATCAATAGCTAAAGGGCGGGTGCTGGGAGGACGGGGCCAGGCTCTTTTCAGTGGTGCCCGGCAACAGGACAAGAGGCAGCGGACACAAGCTGGAACACAGGAAATTCCATCTAAACATGAGGAAGAACTGCTTTTCTTTGAGGGTGGCAGAGCACTGGAACAGGCTGCCCAGAGAGGTGGTGCAGTCTCCCACTCTGGAGACATTCCAAACCCGCCTGGACGCCATCCTGTGCAACCTGCTGTAGGTGGACCTGCTCTGGCAGGGGGGTTGGACTGGATGATCTCGAGGTCCCTTCCAATCCCTAACATTCTGTGATTCTGTGACGTGGTAGATATCAAAAAATGAGTAAAATTAATCACTGGAACAATTTGCCAATTTTTCTTTTCAGTCAAAACGTAGGTACTCTTGAAATATTATCAGTAATCAACACGCCAAAATTTCCTAATCTTATTTTTTAATTTGGTAGCAAACAGTATACATGTGCCAGAACATTTTTAAATAAAAATCATACATTCTCAAGAGTTTTCATAAAATTTGGAAGGTAGCAGAAATTAAGACCAGTCAGGAAAGTTCTGAGAGGGCATACTCCATTATGTGGTACAAACCCCATTTATTTCCGAACAATTTTCCTTTGTTGCACCAAACATAAATGTGATTTCATTATTCTAGAGAAGCCAACAAAAGTGTACAGAGATTTGGTCAGCGGAAAGAAGTGAGGCATCGAGGGGCATTACTTTTCCTAAAAGGGATATATTCTAGATGGATTCCTGAGTACTTTTACGTTGATGGGTATGTTTCCACCAATATTCCCAGCAGAAAAGGGATGAAGAAGGAAAAAGAAGAGAAAATAGAGTTCCTTCAGCTTTGGTAACCAGGGAGATAGGTGTAACAGATAACAAATCTCAGAATATTTACATGTATGTCTATGTTAAAGGAGAAGCCACTGGCGGAGCGTTCACACACCATCCCAGGAGTCGTACACACACTCGAGTCTTCAACTGCTCGGACCAGGGTCCTTTCGCAGCAGGAGACTCCAGTGAGACAAATTCTGACTCCTCATGCATGCACACACACACACACACACACACACACACGCTCTTGGGTGCACTCCCTCCTTATTCAGGCTGGACCCTGGGTTTCCCACAGCAGAGCCTCAGCCATTGGATTTTACAAAAATAAGTAATTTAATTGCAAGGCACAGCAGCAGGGTCAGCCAGCTGGGTGCCTCCGAAAAGCAGGGACCTCAAACAAAGAAATCCCTGGGCAATTACACCCTTGCGATCTCTACACCCGCCCCTCACGCGCTCCTCATGCACCTTTCCACCAACGGTGATTTTTGGCCTGGGGTCTTCTAAGACCTCGCTGGAGTCGGTCTCTGTGGCCAGGCAGGCCGGGCGCCGGCCGCCCTTGTTGACTCGCAGTCTCTGCTGGCGGTTGGAGCCTCCTTATCTTCTGGTTTACGCTTCTTGTGCACCTGCGCTCGCTGGCAGAATGTGGGGGACCGAAGAGTCCCAGACTTAGGGAAAATACTACCAAAACAGCAGAGTGTTATCAACATTTTTCTTATACTAAAAGACTAAACACAGCACTGTACCAGCTGCTTGGAAAATTACTAAGAAAATTAACTCTATTGCAGCCTAAAGGCTTCAGCAACTCTAGCTACTCTTGCCAAGTAAAGCTGGGCAAACAGCATAAATCACACCATAGTATAACCTAAGTAATTTATTCTAATTAAAACTTACTTATTTAAGCTAAACAACTAATATATCTCAACATCTAAGTCACAGTTAAGGTATGGAAATAACATCTTCAACACAAGTTTACTTGAGATTAAGTCTCAACTGATTGTTTACTGGGATTTAGTCTCAATTGATTGTTTAGTGGGATTTTTCATCTTGGTTTGTAAATCTTGAATCCATACATAGTACAAGGAAGAACCGATGATATTAGCTCACTAATAGCGTAACAAACCATTACTTGTCAAAATTCTCAACCCTTTAAAATATAAAAGCAGTTAGTTTCTTACAATGAATGCTGGAAAAGGGTACTGAGTGACAAATCTAAGGTACGGTTTCTATGGAAAAAAGCCAACAGATGTTCCCCATTAAGTGATACACCTAGCAGCAGCATGGACAAATCCAGGAAAAATTTGGTTTCATTAGTTTTGCTTCTGAGAGAACAACATCTTAAAAGGATCTGGAGTGCAGCAATACCTTCCCTTTTACTGAGCTGCTCAGCCACAAAGGACTAATACTATGTGCATAGAGCAGGATGTAGGAACAATTCCTAACTGATCCAAAGCCCTGCGCCCTGCATCTTATGTCAGGCTCTATCTAATTCATTTTATATGTAGCACAAAGTACAGGGACAGAATTCTAGAATGGTTTGGGTTGGAAGAGACCTTTAAAGATCATCCTGGGCAGGGACACCTCCCACTAGACCAGGTTGCTCTAAGCCACATCCAACCTGGCCCTGAACACTTGCAGGGATGGGGCATCCACAGCTTCTCTGGGCAACCTGTTCCAGTGCCTCACCACCATCATAGTGAAAAATTTTTTCCTAGTATCTAATCTAAAAATACCCTTTTCCAGTTTAAAACTGTTACCCCTTGTCCTGTCCCTACAGGTCTTGGTAAATACGTCTCTCTTCATCTCTCTTAGAATCACAGAATGTTAGGGGTTGGAAGGGACCTCGAGATCATCCAGTCCAACCCCTCTGCCAGAGCAGGTCCACCTACAGCAGGTTGCACAGGATGGCGTCTAGGCGGGTTTGGAATGTCTCCAGTTGGAGACTCCACCACCTCTCTGGGCAGCCTCTGCCACCCTCAAAGGAAAGAAGTTCCTCCTCATGTTCAGATGGAACTTCCTATATTCCAGTTTGTACCCATTGCCCCTTGTCCTATCACTGGGCACCACTGAAAAAAGACTGTCCCCCTCCTCCTGGCACCCTCCCTTTAAGGATTTGTAAACATTGATGAGATCCCCCCTCAGTCTTTTCTCCAGGCTGAAAAGACCCAACTCCCTCAGCCTTTCCGCATAAGAAAGATGCTCCAGCCCCATAATCATCTTTGTGGCCCTTTGCTGTCCCCTCTCCAGCAGTTCCCTGTGCTTCTTAAACTGGGGAGCCCAGAACTGGACACAGCACTCCAGACGGGGCCGCACCAGGGCAGAGTGGAGGGGGAGGATGACCTCCCTCCACCTGCTGGCCACACTCCTCTTGATGCACCCCAGGATGCCATGGGCCTTCTCGGCTACAAGGGCAAGAAGGGCAAGAAGCCCCCTTGAAGTACTGAAAGGCCGCAATAAGGTCTCCCTGGAGCCTTCTCTTCTCCAGGCTGAACCAACTCTCCGAGTTCTTCAGCTTTCTCAGACTGTCCTCATTGTAGAGGTGCTCCAGCCCTCTGATCAGTTTTGTGGCGCTCCTCTGGACCAACTCCAACAGGTCCATGTCTTTCCTGTACTGGGGACCCCAGAGCTAGCCACAGTACTTCAGGTGGGGTCTCACCAGAGGGGAGCAGAGGGGCAGAATCACCTCCCTCGACCTGCTGGCCACACTTCTTTTGATGCAGCCCAGGATGTGGTTGGCCTTCTGGGCTGCAAGTGCACATTGTCAGCTCATGTCCAGTTTTTCAGAACAGACAATACAGTATTTAACCCTTCCGCACTCCTCAAAAATCTACTCCCCTGGCCACAAAGAATTCTGATTCAGGTAAGCCATGCATCATGATTCTGAGTAACTCCTACTTCCTGCTAAGTTACACTGGAGTAATTCTTGCTTATCTTGCATAGCCACATTTATCCATTCTCTTATTATGTTTGCACAACGTAATTTGATGTTTAAAATCTCAGTAAATTGCCCAGCTGCTTATCAGAGACAGCGCTGTGGGCCCAAGTGTTCATTTAGATGGCTCAGACAGACTCAGTCTGTGTGACGCCTGTGATGTGACTCATCACCTCCTCTCTAAAGGCAGAAATGGCGATTGTGCCACAAACGCACTCAGGCCTGCAGAATGCTTCCTCTGTTGCCTTGCAACAGTCTATACTGATCCCTCAGAGGGGAAATAGATCTTTGCATTTGGGTCCTGTTTATCGTAACTATCATTCTAAATGGTTGAACTCACTTACCAATAAGGAAGGTAAGATGCAAGTCATATGTTCTTGTATACCTTTCCTTTGCAGCCTTACCTTTCCAAATACACCTACTTCAAAAGGTCTCGGCATCTCCTACCTTCCCTACAACGCAGCTCAATATAAATAGGTGGAAGTTTTATTTCACAAGTAAACAGATATTGAGATGTTATTTTTAAGAATAGAAGGAAACTTAAAGTGACCTATGCAGTAAGACTGGAAGGACTGATTTGGTAAAACTTTGGGTTATTATTGACACAGATGAGAAAAAAAAAGATACAGCACATTCTGAAACAGTAGTTTAAAGGCATATGGATTTAACACAGCCTAAAAAGGATCTTGCAGACCAAGCAGAGATAAAGTGCACGCAGATAAAGCAGGCCATTCAAATTTTAAAAGATGTCTTTCAAAGAGCTCTGTGACCACTCAATCCATTTTCTCTTCTTGGAAACTGTCTGCATCATTCATGCAGTCTTCAAGATCATTGTATCTCTGCAAATAAAAAAACCCATGTATTGTTTTAGCAACGTTTAATAACTGAATTACATAAAGACTGGGTTTTTTTCTTCCACACATTAACAAGCGTGCTTATAACAATTCAGAGTCAATGATACCTGAAAGCTTGCTAAATGCAACCGTACTACAAGTTGTCTTAAAATAGTTCATAAAGTGTTTATGAGTAAGTCAAAGTCCTTCAGCGTAAAGAGAAGAGTAAAATATTCTTGCTGTGCCTCACGTACGTTTCCAATCTAAGTTACAGCTTGAGTTTGTCGTGTTGCTGATTTCAAATGAAACAGGAGCCTGCCCACCACAGCCCAGAGATCACGCAGCTGTCAAAAAGCTTCAAGTCAAAAGCTGACACCAGCTCCGTGTGACCGCAGCAGCACAGCACTTTCTGAGACCGCGTCAGCACAAGCAGATGAACGGCTAACCTGAGTTACGTTACTGAAGCCCAGTAATTCAGAACTGATCAATTAAATCAGACATATTATCTCAGCTTACTTTTATCTACTTGGAAAAGGATGTATCAAATGACTCAGTCATACCTTCTGAATCCACCCACTGTCTTCCAGCCCACTGAAAAGACGTTCGACTGTGTCTTTGACTGGTTCATCCACAACACCATCCAACTCGGTGACGGAGCTGCAATCCACATACAACTTGTATTTGAAGTGCTTCAAATTGTGATAAACTCTTGTACGATTTGCACACACCGTGCCAACCTTCAAAACCTAGGCCAAAGTGAACAAATCATTCTCTCTGATAGGAAGAATGGCTAAATCAGTCTAGTAAGATTTTATCAGTCAGTCTAGGAAGATTTTTTGAATAATGAAATAAACAGAATGACACTACATGCATAAAATCAGCACAAATCCATGTAGTTTTCACAGCCACAGCAGAACAAATTTTGAGCAAGCAGCCAGCCAGCAAGTCTGTGCAATGGCAGGTTATCAGTACTGTTTTCTTCCAAACACAACCATGTTTACAAGTGGTAGTATCTTTCCTAACTCCTGGTGGGACGTTGTTACAAAATCACTAACATTTTAGACAATCATAATATTGTGAAAGCAGACGAAGAGAAAAATTTGATTACTTTTGCTTAATATGTAGTACTTCTTAAGGACATGAAATACCAGTTCTAGCATTTTGTAGACTGAATGATATTCAGTATTTCTTCAAGAAATACTTATTAATACAAATAGACATATGCCTAGAAACATATATTTAATAAGTATACATAGAGACTGGATTTAATAAAAATAATATCTGAAAACCAAGGGTTTATACAATGCAAATGTTAATCTGCAGCTGTCTGGGAGGTACAGGTAGGCCATAGTACTGTAGAAATCAAAGCCTCTGCACCTGCCAGTTGTTACCAGTTTTACTTCTACAGTTCCCACGCAGAAAAGACAGTTCTGTCTTATTTAACAGTTTTCTTTAAAGCAGTATTTATAGGTAAACAAATGGTAAATGTGCATGCAAATACATAATCAGAGCATGGATTAGAGTAGATTCATTATCATCTCTCAGCACTACCGTTAAATACAGGCAAGTATTTGCACCTATCTTGAACTCAGATTTTATACAAAGATGTTAAGGGGTGAAGGTGTTTACCTGAAAATACTGAGTAATATATTGGCAATCCTAAATCTTCACTAAGAGCATGTGAACTCGGAGGTGTGGGGAGGGAGAAAGAGTCAAAGTTCATCTGCATTTAAGGACAACCTGCATTTCACAAGAGTAAATTTTCTTCCATTTCTATGAGAGAATTAGTTCAAGTACATACAGTGGCAAATAAGAAGTGGAACCTGTCCCCTATAAATGACCCACAGGTGCACCAACCCATGGAGACAAAGCCTGTCTGCTAAGAAATCTCTAGCTGGCTGGTTTTTGGACGTCAGGTTTTCTACACTCAAAAGCAACATAATTAATACATATTGCTTTGAATACAATGAACTTCAGCTCCTGATACATACAGGAGAAACTGATTTAATTTTTCTTAAAGAAGCAAACCACCAGCTTATCTTTAAAGGGCAGCATTGTTTTGGACTGGTGTCTTTTCATACCTTTGTGAGTAACAAGCAGGTAAATGGCCAAAGATCGAAGTTCTTGCATCAGGAACGCAAGCTGTGATTGCTTTGCTATTCCAGATTACACAGACAGATATATCAAAAAACCAGCCATGTTATATATTGCAAATTATCCCTTCTGAGCCACAACAGTGATATCCTTTATTGCTGCCATTGGCAATAACCTGAATACTCTTTTAAATTATGAGGAAGTTAAGTTTTAATTGCTGCTTACAACCTGCATTTTCAGGAAGCTTTTCTGAATGCATGACCTAATGTTTGCAACTGTGAGCGGTTCCCCAAAATGCCTGACCTACTTGTACAACCTAGCACTAGCAGCATCTACTGACAAAGACAGCAACAGAAAAGCATATTTATATTTATCTATATCTATATATCTATATCTATATCTATAAAGATTATATAAACGTATATTTATATGTATTACTTTTAGATTTTCTTAAATAGATGACTATACTTAATTTCTTAAATATATTAACCAGAAGCTTGACTGATACAAGCAAGTATAATATCACTGAAGTCAACAGAGACACATTCACTTAAAAGAACTTTTCATTTGACCTACAGTAGATGATTATTAACTGAAATCTTAACCATCTTGAGATAAAAAAAAAATCCTGTTACTACACTGCAGTTCTCTAGTGATCCTGTACATGTAACTATATGCAGCTCCACTTCTTACCCTCCCCAAAACTGATAAGATAAGGCTCGTGTTTGGTGCTATAGGTGCTTCTGAAGTGCAAGACCTACCAACCAATGTATAACCTTGATTTATTCAAATTTTCAGAAGTCCCATTTCAAATACTGAAAACAATCAAGAACTGAACTGTGGTGTTTCACAGAGCATTTCAGAAATCTTCACGTATCCCAAGCAATGGGGTGCAGCATCTGGAAGCTTATGTGATGTAAAATAGGAGGTAACATTTGGCACCAAACTCGTGGCCCAGTTCTTCCCCTGCGACAACAGCTAGCAGGAGATATTTAGGAGGTTAGTATAAAATGCAGGATGAACACCAGAATGATTGTAACGTTACCATACAGTTTCTAGCAGTCAACAGTTAAGACAGCCTGTATCATCCCAACTATCATGTTCCATAGTGTGGAAGAAGTTTCCCCAGAAACTTGTCTAATCCTTTTTGGGACCCACTAACACTTTTTGCTTCCAAAGTATCTTGTGGCAGTGATTTTCATACTTTATTTATGTGAGAGGTGTAAAGTATTTCTACACTGGCGAAAAGCCAGAGGCAAATAGCTAAATATCGTATAATGTAATCATGTATTGTGCTTTTAAAGCAAGAAATATTGTCTAAAAATACAATGCTATTTCAGAATAGAGCTTTACAGCTTTGGAAAGAATCTCAGTACTGCACTCATTCTAATTTTTTCCCCTTGCAGTTCTCAGTGACTCTGTCCTGATGCTTAACTTATCTGCTCAAGCTGGCCGTATCAGCCAAAGTTGTGTTAAATCACTTTGTGTGGAATGCAGGAGCACAGCCTGACAATAGCACAACATGTAGTGACTGAATGCATGTCCTCCAAGCGTGATTATAAACGGAATTAGGACACCACGACTGAGAGTAGAAAACAATTTATAATCCAGGTGACACAGGAGCAAAGAAGCGTGGGGGACACTTATACCTCTAAATCGTTCGATTCTCCCTGACCACGGAGGAATGAGAATTGGCAGCTACACACAGAGCAATCGCTCCAAGCCTAAGCAGAACTCGAACAGCTGTTTCTCTTCTCTTTCTACTGGCAAAGCAGAATACTTCAGAGATGAGAGAAAAGGAAAGTTTTATGCAGAAGAAAAGGGTTGGAGGTCTGGTTTTATTCTCTCCACATCCACTTTTCTCGGGTATTTTCAAATAAAACTTTAGAAAATAGTCCAACTACATGTTTCCACTCAATCTGATCTGCCAGTGCTGAACTGCCTTCTCTTTCAGTCAATTAAGTTCTTGAAGTGCCAGTTTTACGTAGCTCTGTGTGGGTTTTTTTTCTTTTTTCCTCCTTTTTTTTCCCCCCTCAATTGGCAGGACAAGTTGATGAACCCATTGCCAGCAGAACTTCAAAGACTACTTGAGAACAGTACCTTTAGCAGTCTAAATTACAGGTCACCATAAGAACATGAATGTTGCATTACAAAGGGACTATCAAAAATTACTGGAAAGTGCTCAATAACTCTCTCCTGTCTGTTCTACAGCCCCTGAGCTATATTGAGCATGCACATGGCAAGCATCTCACCAGATGCTGGGGTACAGAGCATAAAAAATCCTCTCATTTTCTACTGTTAAGCTGGAGTGGACAAAAATGAACTAGCAAGCTAGTTCAATATTCAGTAAGATTATTTCAAGTTTTTTTCCAAAGTGAAAAGTAGCCAGTCCTTTATGCAGTAGCCAATCCTTTGTGTAGGACAACATTTGGAGAGCAGCGAGTGAATTGCTACTGTTATTTCCAATGCTGGAAGTTGAGTAAAGATTAAATTTTTGCGCTAGTTCACTTCTTATTTCTGCTTAGGCAAGGCACACACTTCCCATGAAAAACTGAAAATTTTTAAAGTAGTGACCTACATTTAGAGACCTATATGTAAGGAATAATAACGGCCATACAATGGACTGCAGCATCAGTGCTAGTATGATTGCCAAGGACTTACTGTTCTCCGGCAATAAACAAGGAGAAAAGCCTTGCTGTAAAAGCCTGGCTCTCTTGACAATCATGCGCTCACAAAGTTATCAAAACTAACAACTTACTAACAACTGCTGCTCAGAAGGGTCTGTAAACTATTAAAGAAAAACCGAGCCACAGATTTTCCTAGATTCTGCATTACATGCAGAACCCAGTACGATAACATCACGATAATCACACTGACGCCCCTCAAATCTCTATGACAGAATATTTGCAAAGCTCCAAACAACATAGGCTTGAGCTTCAGTAAGGTGTACTTCCAGTTTGATGAGGGCTCCACTTCATTTTTATATGAGAAATCCTATTATGCCACGTTTCAAAATATATTGTAAATACAACCTGTTCTGACATTTTTTTCTTTTCGGCAAATACTATGAGGAACTTGAGCTGTATTCAAAAATTCTCTTACACTCACAAAGAAAAGGAATATACCTTCTACACCTCCTGAAAAGGAAGAAAGGCAGAACTTGGATATCAGCCCGGTACACAACAGTAGAAATATCTTATTCTTGACAAAGTGAGAGCTTTGAGTTCATCATGAGAGGTCATAAATTACTTTACTTAAGAAGGTCATGTGCATACCTACTCATAACAATTACTGGTAGCTGTAAATTTGAAGGGAAGATCCCTAAATATTAGGGACATTCAGGCTCTTAAGAGTCAAGGTCTTCAAAAGTCTCAGCTGTGAAATATGAAAAAAATTGACTGCTCAAGTCATCTAAAATGACCACCTAGTACAACATCATGTAATAAAATGAAAGATGTGTTTCATTCAAAAAATAAAATTTAATTCAAAAATGTCCTAGTAGTGACAACTGAGTGAGAAAAAGATGCAAGAAGATGCAAATGGAAATGTTTTCTAGTTTGGACAAGTAGTTCTGATAATGCAGTAATGAGAAAGAGGCTCTAGTAAAATGTATTTAAGTAGTTAGGAACAAGTCTTCCCAAAAGGAGATCAACGATTTCAAGTGTCATTGCAACTAAGATGTCAAAATACTTTGTCCTGGGTGAATAACTACATGGGAAATAGCACATGTGAAAAAATCCGAAGAATGAAGCAATAAATTCTGGCTAGGCTACACTTGGACTACTAGAATGACACTGGCACTATTTCACTCAGTGTTCTGACCTAGAGCAAACAAGAACTGCTGGAGTGCACGCAGACACTCCAAGTGCTAGAGGCGTAGTAGGCACAGAATTAGCAAAACTAGTGACGCACTGTGTAACAAACCCTACTTGCAACAGAATAGGAAACACAGTCATTAAGGAAGGTGGTCGTCCATTATACACAAAGTTACTTTCACAATGTTTCTGAAAGCTAATCAATGCAAGGCTCCTGCTGGGAAAATCTTCAGGGCATTGCAGGCACACTAAGGTAAAGAGCTTTCAAGCGGTCTAATTTCAGTGAAAAGAGACTCTGGCATTTAGAATATATGTAAATCTGAGGCAAATGTCATTCTTAATTTAAAGCCTCAGACTGCTGGCATACGGAGATAGGATCTATTAAAGAAAAAAAGTCATAGTATTTCTCAGGTACTTGGTGAAAACCAGGAATGCCAGGCATGTTCAGAACATCACTCAGTCATGTAATTTCTTTACCACTGGTTTTCCTTTCTTTAAGACATGCATCTGCTTTAGGATTTTCAGTCTTATAGAATCATAGAATCACTTGGGTTGGAAGAGACCTTCAAGATCATTGAGTCCAACCATAAACCTACACTGCCAAAAAAACCCACCCCTAAACCACGTCCCTCAGCACCACGTCTGCCCGGCTTTTAAATACCTCCAGGGACAGCGATTCCACCACCTCCCTGGGCAGCCTGCTCCAATGCTTGATAACCCTTTCGATAAAGAAGTTTTTCCTATTATCCAATCTAAACCTCCCCTGGCACAACTTGAGGCCATTTCTTCTCGTCCTATCGCTTGTTACTTGGGAGAACAGATTGACCCCCACCTCGCTATAACCTCCTTTCAGGTAGCTGTAGAGAGTGATAAGGTCTCCCTTCGAATTTAATCTTCTATTAAATGTTCTCTGACAAAACAAAAAGTTACTTTAGAAACCACTGATTGAGTGGTTGTATTAGAGCTTTGGTTAGTACGTGAGTCTTCATGTGTACCACCAGCCTCTGACACACAGTTTCAGATTGCCTCCCCATGCACCACAGAAGACAAGCACGCTGAGCAGGATGTGGAGGATGCCACATACCTAGAGTTTCCTTCTTGCCCTGGATGAGATTCAGACTGTGGAGATTTGAAGCAGACGGAAAATTGAGGCAAATGTCAATTTTGACTTGAGGGCAAGAGTTATCAATAAACCCTACTGTATGTCTTAGAGCACTTTATCTTTTTTATCATGAAGTCCAGCTCATGGGTGGGTATACTTACCAGCGCTTACCACACTGCAAATATACCTGTTGCATCAGGTACTAATATTAAGTGGCAAAAGTGGGGAGGAAATGGCACACCAATCATTGTGATGCAGGCAAAACCAAAGGTCATAGAAAAACATCAGATTTATTTCCTTGATTAAAGTTAGGTTTATTTGAGGATACTTTTAACTACCTCTTTCCCAACATATAGGAGGGGGGAAAGGGGAATGTCTCTATTCATCCTTTTAAGTTTCTTAGGTCCTTCCTTCATAATTCCTAGCCAAATCCAACACTATAGTCTTCCAAATTGCAGAACGGTCCTCGTATTTTAAAAATTGATAGGATTTAGACGTGGAAGTAGCTTAACTCTTGCCTCTAACATTATAGACATTAGATGTGTTGACGGGATTTCTATTCTTTGTATGATTTTCTGTAACACTAGACAAACTTAAAACCAATATATAATTGTTTGTGCTTGTTTGAAATTACCTGCTTGTCACCTGACATGAAGTCATCCGCCTCCAAAGTTCTACTATTATAAAGCCTTCCAGAGAGCAGCACATTAAACTTACAATACCGATTCAATTCACACGCCTGACAAGACATATTTTCTGGATTTTTCAAGATGATGCGAACATCTGGGTAACAATCCACACGCTCCTGAAAAAGAGATTTCAGATAACATTAAAGAATCTCCATAAACTGAAAGATGCCTCAAATATGCTGAGTACTCTGTACTTGCACAAAATTAGTGCAAGAGAAACCAAAGAGATTCAAATCTAAAGACTTTCACCATTCACTTGCAAACATACATCTTTTAAATCATTTTCCAACACTTCGATCAGTTGTAGTTCATTAATTCATTAATTCTTTCTTTCAGCTTAAGACCTAAAGAATGGCTCCTGCATCTTGGCACTGTTTCAGCTGGTCTGCTTCAAATAAATACACCATATCTCTCCACTGGCCATACTCCATTATTACAGTGATTATTAGACCACCACACTAATACCATCCTACTAATTTGTATGCAATGACCAGGTTACTGTAGATTGATTTCATTTTTTTTTTGAAGTAGTAGAAGGTTCATTATGAACATACCGATCTATCTTCTTGTGTGAGGAGGAAGGTATTTTGTTATAACATTCAGCAAGCGACAAAAATACCCTCAAAAAGTCATCTGCTGAAGTTAGCAGGGGAAGCATTCAGGTAACTGAGAAGAGAGTCTGTTCTGTTACCTGAATGTTTATCTGGTTATAAACACATAAAATACTGCTGATATTTATAAGTATCAAGACAAGTTACATAAAGGAAAGAAGATGAGTTTCTACTTAAAAAGTATATATAATTATAGCAATTATTGTACCTTTACCGAGTATTAAAAAACCCAAACAACGTATCAGTAACAATATGATTTGGAAGCCACTTCACTATTTAAGGTAGAAGCCACATACCTTGTATCGCTCTTTCCAGCGACTTCTAGAGATTAAGTTCTCCAGACGAGGCTGAATGAAGCGGTCATCCAAATAATGAAGGGAGAGCAACATATCTTGCGCATACTTCTTTTGTCTCGTTCCATCTATTCAGTGAGAGTCATTATTAATTTGCTGGCCACCCTACATCTCACAAGTTTTTTCAAATAAAATTTTCAAGGGTGTTATGCTTCTGCATACTAAGAACTATGAATGGTTTTAATAAATTATTGCTGAACACATTTGCTACTGTTAGCCATAAAAGCGGTCCATGCATCTTTGATAAACCGATATATTTAATTATTTTAAAAGTCTGCATCACAAGAGGTAGGTGAATAAACTCTACAATCAAGGTTAAAGTGAAAAGTTGTCATCCTAAACTGAGACCTGTTCACTCGATCCCATTTAAAAGAACCAAAAAGTGTGTGTGTGGGGGGAGGGCGGAATCATCTTGCTTTTTGTCCAGTTTATGTAAGCTGTTCCTAATGTATAAGGGAGGAGTTGAAATCCATGAACACAAAGTGCTCCAAGTTGCTCCACAGCAGAAATTTTGGTAACTCTGTCACTTATAAAGAACACATTAAAAATGACCTTTAAACTTCAGCAGCACAGTCAGATGCCTGGAGTTAGGCAGCACAAGTACTTCCAAATACTTTCTCAAGCAAAAGAAATAAAGAAGTATGAGGGTGAGTAAAACTACCAGTATGCCACAACTGCCTCCCAAATGTGCTGGAGTCCAGGAATTAAACAGAACTTTCACAGGTGCAGGCCAATTCATATTGTCTCAAGCTTCAGCATGTTCAGACATACAAATTAGTTCAGCTACTTTCCCTAGTCTTTTAGCAATGCTGTTATCAAAGAAGCAGAACAAAGAAGGAACACTGGCTAGCTAGCTTTCTATATAAAAACAGCTAATTGTCATTATAGCCACCATAATTATGGCTAAATGTTTTTCCATTTACACTATACACACACACTTTTTCAGGAAGTCAGCTATACTAAAAGCTTGAAGAGACTATGCTAGACCATAAAAAAATCCCTCACAATAAAAAGCAAGTCTCAGCTCTAATACTAAAGTAACTGCTCTTAATTCAAACTAATTAACTGATTCACTTCCAGTAACTCAGAAGAATCCATTTTGTTTTACAGAATTACATCTTTGTAATGCTAGGCTATGTTCATAACATACAATGTTCTTCAGAAAGACAAAATACAACCTCCAACTCATCTGCATAGCTGATCTACTTTCAGCACCTTGGAAGTAAGCGGTTAGTTTTGTACAGCCAATACAATTTGAAATAGAAGAAAGCCATTATAACATCAATCTGGCAAAGTTTATGTAGTACTTTTAATAAACTTGTTTTCACTTGGTAAAAAAACCCTCAAACCTAACACCTGAAAGAACTAGCAGCGGTAGATGAAAGACATTTTTAGTTCCAAGAATGCACAGCCTTTATTCTAAAGTCTGTGGTGTACTTCACTTTCTCCATTCCTTTTTAGTTCCCAACAACACCAAAACCTCCTCTCTTTGGCACTTTCCTGACTCCTTCCACAACCTGACACTGAGAGTCCTCTCACTAATCTTACCGTCTTTACGACACTTCTGAAACGGCACGTGAGGTTGCCATTCAGCCTGGCTGGGCCAAATGCCAAAAAGCACTTCCTCAGCAAGAACAAGACAAGAAGTACTGGCTGCAGCTGAAATGTATTTGTTTTATGTGAAAGCACAAATGTTTAAAAAAAAAAAAAAAGAAAAAGAACACCACCCCCCTCCACCCCCATGTACATAGTAATCTCCATAACTAAAATTCCTCAGAAAAAGCTATGGAGCACAGGACATTTTGACAAATCATCTGACCTTGCAATGTTTTCATTGAGATATCTACTTTGAAATTAATTTTGCTTTCATGTCGGAACTGTTACTGCTGATCAGTGACACAGAAACACTTCCCTACACCTCAGAATGCCTTCTAGGCTTAAAAGAATTAAGTCTACTCATTTTTCCAAAATTACTCTATCCTTTTCAGATAGATTTTTTCCCCTCAAAGTTACAAAGCAGCAAAACTAAGAACAGATCTCAAGACTCACAGTCCTATACTCTAATCAGGAGACACATCATTTCCTAGAATAAATATCTTTGCATAACTTTGAATGCACTATTGTTTAATGCAATTTACTTACCATACAATGAGCTCAGAAAAGTGTCATCAATTGCGTTTATGAGGAAAGCCTTTACTATTCTTTTGAAGTGTACATAATGATCACAGCGAGACACTGTGAAGAAAGCAATATAACCAAAATTTACCAAAAAAAAAGACCTAAGCAATGTTAAAAGTCCTGTAAGAAGAATTCTTTTTTTCCATTATTGTAAATTTAGAATTTTAAAGTCATTTAAATATGGATTTTAAAATAATTTCAGTGTACAACATTGAAACACACACTTGAGACCTTGCCTTTAGGTGGTGCTTCTCATCCCAATGATCCTAATGAATTTTAGCATGATAAAGTCACACGTCCTTCCAGCAAAGACAGCCCACACCACAGTAAGAGCTACAAACACTAAAAGAAGAGATTAATTTGTTCTATGAATAGCAGGAAATAATGCAAATCAGAGGCCAGGCTTATGGGTTTTTTTTGTTTGTTTGTTAGTTCTTTTTTTCTAACTTTTTTTCAAATACAGGCAATTCTGCTCAGGTCTTTATTAGGGAAGAAATACTACAAATGCTTGTGACCATCTACACTAGCACCGACTGTCCAGTCAGTACATGCCTCCTTCCGAACAACAAAATATGTAAGAAGGTAACTGGCATAAAGTTCCTTTTCCAATCTCTCTGCTCCATCCAGATACCAATTTTCATAAAAGATCAACTTGAAAAGTTTTCTCAGTCTGTGCAGTTTGGCTGAAATTGACCACTGAATTCAGAATTCCCTACAGACCCGTGCTCTTAAGTCTCACCGCCATGGAATAAATATTAAAAAAAATAATTCTCCAAGACCCAAAAAACCCCCAACCTCATGACAGGAATTTTACATCACTCTCCAGAACAGAATTTGTCCAGAATTAACATAGCTGCTCTTAGCATATATCACATGATGGAGGATGATGCTGTTAGGTCTCCAGAAGGAGGACCGCATCATAGCTAGCCTACTGCATCCTAAATCAGAACAACTTAAAAAAACCTGTGCAATAGGGTTTCCCTTCCTTCCCCCCAAATTATAACCTCCCTTTAATAAAATACAGGAATACTGTAAAAGTTTACTGTGGAAATCAGAGTACTCCCACAATAAATCCAAGCCTTTTAGGAATATGCTTTTAAACTATCATATTCTATCATACAGAGTATTTGTATGTACAGTCTATTAATATTTATTATAGCATTACAAGCAAGTTATACATATAAAATTGTCACCAATTTTGATCTTACAATGTGGGATGTAGTGTGCCAGCAACTCGCTATTTGATGTATTTGGTTCTTTCTGTTGTCGCTGGTTTTCATTCTGTCCATGCTCTGTGTCGTCATCATCATCATCTTCCTCTACTATAAAATCTTTCATGCTGTCACTGTCAGTTTCACTAACTTCTGTTGGTGTGAGGGGCAAGCGACAGAGTGCTTCCTCTTCTATTTCTGCTTCACCATTAGAATCCTAATTAAAATTTAAAAAGTATTTAAAACAGAAGAATTTCCAGTATTTGCACTGATGAACTAGTACATATGCTGGATAAGATTTTTGACCTTCTAATAACACCCTTTGTTCAATTAACAAGAAATAATGTTTCCAAACCCCCCATAATTCTGTACTAGATTATAATTAGTTTCAGCTTTAAATCAGTCATCTCCATGTACCTCTCTTCAGTCTATTTGTACGAATTAAGCTAACGTGAGATCTCTGAGTTACTTCAGCAGGCACTTTGCTTCTTGATAAAAATCATTTGATAGTCCTCTCATGCATCTCTTCTTTATGGAAAAAAAGGAATGATAAAGAAGTTTTTCCTTTCTGACTATGTAGAGAAGATAGATATGATACCTGCATTCTAAGCTGCTTAGTCATATGAAGGCCTGAAAGAGCAAATGAAAGGAAATTCTTAAACCCTCAGTGATTAAAATTAAGCCCAAGATAAAGGTTTTCAGCAGTCCATATTGTTATCTACTTAATGACAACTGTTAAAATGCGACAGAACTACTGTTTTGTCATGAATAAAAAACAATATAAAACCCCACTGCTTTATATCTATTAGTCCTCATCTTTCTCTACATTCAGTATGTTCTCCAATTGAATTTGAAAGATAAAATCCAGACCTCACAATTTTCACTGCTGCAGGATCTCCGAGTCGCTCTTTGTTTTGCAAGTTCTTTCAATTTGGCAAATACTTTCTGTTTCCTATTAGCAGGAACATTTTCTGTAGTGCAGGTTTTATCAGGTTGCTGTTCTTCAGAATTCTCATCTTCATCCATTATACAGTGGCGCTTGGCAAAAACTTTTCTAACAAGTATATCGCTGTCCTCACTTTCATCACTGTCATACAAGACAGAAGTGTTCAACCTTTTACGCTTCCCAGGCATGATGCACTCATCCTCACCATCTGATCCTTCCCCATTGTGGCTTTTCTCTACCTGATCTGAAAGCCTGTTCCTCACAAGAGCTTCACCTTCTTCATCTACTTCATCTTCTGATGCGGTCGGCTCTTCCTCCTCAGAGGTGTATGAGGATTCGTCACTGCTGTCAAGTAGTATGAGGTCCCTTTTAGTGCGCCTCCAATCAACTCGGGACTTGGATGACAGTTCTGTTCCTGCTGTCTTATTTCTTGTTTCATATCTTCTGACAACTGCTTTTATCTCCATTGGTACGGCTGTGACAACACATATAGAACAGTAAAACATAGGACTTACTACATTATGCTATTCCTAAAAAAAAAGAAAAAGTACAAGGACATGCATATTTTATCATATATGCTTATGATTTGACAATTATTAAGAGACACATGCAGAAATCAGCACCGAACAAAACTAAGTACGCACAATACCTTCCGAAGAGGATATACCTCACTTAAACACCGCCAAAGAGCAGAACTGCCCACTCTCGGCCTGAACGATCTGGAAAAATCAGCTCTGAAGTCCAGCTACGGATCCCATCATCCCCTCCAGGGCTGGCAGCCTACAGCTGAAGCAGAGAGCTTCCCCGCTCCTGAGGAGCGGCGCACATCGCTCCTCCAGGATCGGGATCGGGATCGGGATCGGCATGGGGATCGGGATCAGGATCGGGATCGGGACCGGGACCGGGATCGGGATCGGGATCAGGCCGCCCTGAGGAGCGGCCCGGCGCCCGCCGCCGCCGCCCTCACCCCCACCTGCCCGCCCCGCAGCCAGACCCGGGGCGGCGGAGCGCCCTGAGGCGGGCCGCGCCCGGCTCTACAGAGCGGGCCGGGGCCGGGCCCGGGCCAGCAGAGCTCATCCCCGCCGCCCGCCCCCGCGGCCATGGCACAGGGGATCCCCCCTCTCTCCCTCCCTCCCTCAGCAGCAGCCGTTGCCGTTACCGTCAGGCTTCCCGCGGCCCGCCGCCACAGCCGCTGAGGAGAGACCACCGCCCCTCGGCTCCCCGCGCGCCGCGATTGGCCGCCGCCCCCTGTCAATCAGCTGCCGCGATGTTTACGGAAGTGCTGGCAGGCTGTGGCGGGAAGGGGTGTTGCGTCACGTGGTGTGCCCGGGCTGTGCGGGTTGGCGCCCAGTGCTGGGGAGCGGGAAGTCGCGGGTTCGAGTCGTACTTCCGGCATGGGGACGCGCGCCTCGTCCGCCAGGGCTCAAGCAGCGTTGAAGTGCGGTGGCTTAGTTGTCATGGCACTTCTGCTCTCCTTAGGTGTATTCCTGAGGAAAAGCTGAGTGGTCTTGTGAGGAACGGCACCTCCCCAAAGGGGCTGCCAGTGAGCGCTGCCGGTAGCCAGTCGCTGAGGAGCGGCTGGGCCTGATGCTCACCACAGCGCAGCAGCTTCCTCATGGCCTCCAGCTCTCTTCGTCTCTGCTGCCTTGCAAGCAAACCTGCTAATTTTATTGCCTTTAAACCCTAAACGATGGGGGATGTGAAAGCAAGGTTGTGGCAGCTGTGACTATGAGGATGCTTTGGGGGTGCCAGAAATCCCTGTGGTGTCCATGCTTGGGAAAGCCTCTTCCAGCCCACCTGCCCTCTGTGGACATCATAGAAGAAAATGCTTTCTCTGGTATCTGGAAGTCACGTTTTTGGGTACAGTGCCTGCAGCTCCTCATTGGGCCTCTCAGCCAGAAGCAGGAACGCACTGAGGGCTCCGGTTCTCTGCCCTTCATGCTATATTCATGTAGAAAATAATGCTTTATTTGGGTGACACAGAGAGGACCTGCTGGTGCCGGTGCTCGAGCGGACGCCTGCCAGCTCAGCACGGGACTTGTTTGTTTTTTTTTTTCTCTAGATATATCAACTTTGCAGCACATGCTGAATCGCTGCCCTCAGCTGGGGCGCTCCTGTGGGGAACCCTAAAAATGGAGGCGAGGCGATGGGAAGGTGGCCCGAACCTTGTCTTATACACAGGGGAAAGTGGGAATATTGCGGTGGAGGAATTTAGGAGATGGAGGGTACAATAAATTCGTAAGGAAGCAAGTTGCATTACTTTAATTGCTCAAACAACAAGATGTTTTCTGGGTGAGTATATGCAGGAAACTATTAACATCTACAATAATGAGCTTCTGCTGTTTTTCTGCTTAAAATATCCATTGAATAGGATGCTGGATTCTATTCAGAACTAATGCTCTTACAGATGTATTTTAACACCAAGACTCATGTCTTAAATTTGCTCTGCTTTGCATGGTCTGTGGTAGAAAGCTACTGCTATCTTGGAACTCATTCTGCTCGCATTTTTTATACTGTTTTAACAAGATCCTGTAAATGTTTCCATGTATTTCTTTAAAAATTGGTGGTAATGAAACCACAAGGAGAGGAAATACCTGGAAATGAAAGACGATTCTTTCCCATCGTATTTACATAGTACTGCTATGGATTTCACGTGGTGACAAGGTGTAGACAGCTGTTTATGTAGGTGGTGGGTTGAATTCCCACCAAAATGTTTATATTGCAAGGATTAGAGTGGTTATAATTCAAGGATTATATTGCATTAAGGGATTTATAGTCCTGGGCTGGTATGTCTTTTAATTGCTTTACATTTAAAGTCAGTACCTGAATTTTCAAATAAATAAACGGGGCAGAGTTTGCCCAGGATTTAACGTTTTCTCCAAACCGTGGTGGAAGTTAACAAAGGTGCTGCTCTGTCCCTGCTCTTCATCGCGTTTCTTGCTTCTAACGTCGCCACCTAGTGACAACAGGCGTGAAGAAAACCTTGTAGCACGACTCTAGTACAGGACACAGAAGTATGGTAATGGCAATGAATATATCGTATGTGACTACAGAAAACATGTAGTAATTTTTTTTTTTACTTAAATGGCATGAAGTGTTTCAGTTATGAATACTGCCTTCTGAAGGACAGCTAAAAAGTTTTTCTTATGCACAGTGCTGAAAGAGCTTTTCTTGATTTTTCTGATGATTTTTCAGGTGAGTCCCAGTCCCAGGGGAGTCTGCAGTGTGGCATCATGTTGTGTCCTCAGATTTTAAAGTGGACTTCTAGTCAAGAGACTCTTTTTTTTTTTTCCCAAACAGGCCAGTTTTCCTCATAGTTCCTCTTTCAATTTCTTAAAATGCTCACTATACCTTAAGAAAACTCATCTGTCTGTAAAAAATAAACGCAGTTGGTTTTTGTGTGTACACAAGCCTTTTTACTGGTTTGTGGAATCATCATGCCATGTGATGGCTACAGCATCTCCCCAGTACTGAGTTTTCTGTTTTATCGGGGTATCTCAGTCCCTATGATTACAGATAATAGAGAAATTAAGATACTGGAAAATTCAATTTATTTTAAGTGGCAGCCCCCACTAGCCACTGCTGTTGCTAGCTGCTTTCATAGCTGAGTATTTGCTATGCTGCTTTCCAGCTGATCTGTTGGTTGTCTGGCTATTGCTATGCTCACATTGTAGTCTCTCTGAAGCTTGAGCTCTTCTGGCATTCAGGATTATATGGACATCCCTTCTATAAAACAGACCCTTCCTGCTTGGGGTATTCTCCTTTCCCTAAGGTAAGCAATGGGAAGCTCAGAGCCCACGTTTCCCAGGGACTGTTTCCTGCAGCAGTGCTGCACTTGCAAACCCTCTGCAGCTCCCAGGCATACTGAGCATTAGGCTGGCTCATGCCCAAATAATAATGCTGGAATTTACACAAACTAAAAAAAAAAGGGGGGGGGGGGGGGAAGAAAAAATCTTTTATTTTTTAAAGAGGAATGTACCCAAACTTACAGGGAAGTTAGGCCTGTCTGGAACTGGCACAGCCACTAAGCTGGCTCTCGCTTTCTGACAGATAGCAACAGCTCAACAGCTTGTTAGATCAGTAATGACAAGCCACCTCTGAGTTCAACAACAAGGGGTTTAGCCAAGGGAAACCACGACAATGCGGTCTAATGCTTTTGAAATACCTTTTCAGCCAGCACAGAGAGTTTCAGCTTTGCGGTTCCTTAGAAGGGACTGTTGTTTTTACCGTTCATGGGCTTGTGTCAGTAGAGATTCCCTGTCCCTTCACCAAAAGCACTGCTCAGCCCATTTATGTCATGCATTAAACAGAGATGTAAATTACACAGACAATAATTGTTTTATCACCAGCAAGAGCTTCTAGGACTTATAGGGAGACTCCCAAATAAGGCTATACCTGCAGCTTAGAAGTTGAATATAGGGTCATCTTCCTTTCTTTCACTCTTTTGTTCTTTTAGTCTTTGTGGAACTCAACCTTCTACAGGGTACACGAAGAGAATATTACAGGGGACTAATTATCTTGCATTTCTCTGCCTCATCAATGGAAGAACATTTCCCTGATTTTAGAGAGAATCTCTGCAAATGAGAAGCCTGTCCAGAAGCCCTGGTAACTGCTGGCTGATTTTGACATGATTCTTATAATTTTTTTGCTATCGCTCTTTAGCCAGTAGCAACAGAGAAATTGACCTTAATAGTTATCATTTCTTAGAAGAAAATATTTTAACATTCTATGCCAATGCATATTTTAAAGAATGTTCATCTGCATTTGAAAGAAAAGGTTTTTTTAAAAAATATAAAAAGTTTTCTAGAGCATAAGTGTAATTTTCAGACTAGTTCTAAATGCCTTTTTTTGGCTTACTTTTGTTAATAGTACAACTTTTCTCAGAGGCTGGAATTCATTTCTGCACGGAAGCCTTTTTAAGGAATTAGATGGGGTTTATGAGATCCTTAATCCTGATTCTGGCTCTTTGTGCAGGGTTGAATTTCATAGAAAGAGTGAATTTCAGACAAAAGAGACCAATGGAGTTAACATTTAATCTCTTCTTGAAACACTGAGAGCTTTCTGGTCTCATGAGATTCTGAAATCATGTTCCATATACAAAAGTTTTCTTTGTGTGTCTTGTAGGTTGGATCACGATCACTAGATGACTTGCATGTTCATGTTGTCTGCAGTGCCTGTGAGAGTTCTTGGTGTTCCTGCTATTTAAAAGTCCTAATAATTGAGAAAATGTGTAGTTTACTGTGCCATTTGTGTGTGTAAGTTAGTCTTTTATCTTCAGTAGATGAAACATATAAAATCTCATAGTACAAGAGTACAAAGCTGACTAGTTAAGACTGATTATCACTAGTTGAAGATCACCTGTATTTTTCTCCAATTTGAATCCAGTAAAACTAAGTTTATTTTACTTTCACTGCTGTAAGATTTAGGAACCATCCTGGTCTTTCACAATCACAAAGTATGAATTGCATCCTTCTGTGTTGAAGCAGGAGGCTGAGGAGTAAATAGGACTTGATGTTTATCTGGTGCTGGTATGAGATCAGTGTTGACAGATATTAGTTGTTTAGCTTAAATAAGTTTTAATTAGAATAAATTACTTAGGTTATACTATGGTGTGATTTATGCTGTTTGCCCAGCTTTACTTGGCAAGAGTAGCTAGAGTTGCTGAAGCCTTTAGGCTGCAATAGAGTTAATTTTCTTAGTAATTTTCCAAGCAGCTGGTACAGTGCTGTGTTTAGTCTTTTAGTATAAGAAAAATGTTGATAACACTCTGCTGTTTTGGTAGTATTTTCCCTAAGTCTGGGACTCTTCGGTCCCCCACATTCTGCCAGCGAGCGCAGGTGCACAAGAAGCGTAAACCAGAAGATAAGGAGGCTCCAACCGCCAGCAGAGACTGCGAGTCAACAAGGGCGGCCGGCGCCCGGCCTGCCTGGCCACAGAGACCGACTCCAGCGAGGTCTTAGAAGACCCCAGGCCAAAAATCACCATTGGTGGAAAGGTGCATGAGGAGCACGTGAGCGGCGGGTGTAGAGATCGCAAGGGTGTAATTGCCCAGGGATTTCTTTGTTTGAGGTCCCTGCTTTTCGGAGGCACCCAGCTGGCTGACCCTGCTGCTGTGCCTTGCAATTAAATTACTTATTTTTGTAAAATCCAATGGCTGAGGCTCTGCTGTGGGAAACCCAGGGTCCAGCCTGAATAAGGAGGGAGTGCACCCAAGAGCGTGTGTGTGTGTGTGTGTGTGTGTGCATGCATGAGGAGTCAGAATTTGTCTCACTGGAGTCTCCTGCTGCGAAAGGACCCTGGTCCGAGCAGTTGAAGACTCGAGTGTGTGTACGACTCCTGGGATGGTGTGTGAACGCTCCGCCAGTGGCTTCTCCTTTAACATAGACATGTAAATATTCTGAGATTTGTTATCTGTTACACCTATCTCCCTGGTTACCAAAGCTGAAGGAACTCTATTTTCTCTTCTTTTTCCTTCTTCATCCCTTTTCAGGGATGACCCCCCCTTAAAGGACTCGAGTGTGTGTACGACTCCTGGGATGTTGTGTCAACGCTCCACCAGCTCCTTTAACAATCGAGGCATTCCTACCCAATGCTGGAAAGGTTCTCTTTGAACGATGTTGATGTTTAGATAGGCCATAACTTGACCATATTAATGTGCTGAGTTTTGAGCAAGAGCAATTCAAGGCGTAACTTACCAGCATCCACAAGAACTGTGTAACGGAGGTTGGGATTTTTGTGCAATGGGAGGAGTGATATTTTATCCTACTTGCAGAGTTTTTCACCTTCATTTTGATATTTCTTTAACAATTTGCTTTTAGCTTTTGGGTGGTTTCTTTTCTCTTTGAGACAAACCACATATAATTGCTTGGCAGCAGTTCTTTAGCTGGAGTACGAACTTTTGCCAGAAAGAATGTGATGAGTCATGATGTGTGACCAGAATAGCTGTGCTATTAAAATTGCCAAGAGTAGAAGGAGTTCCACACATAAGACTGTGCTTAGCTGCTCTGATGTATTTAACCTGGGACAGCAGAAACAGGGAATGCTTAAGTTTATCTGCTTGTATAAACCACATCTGCACTAACTCTTTAACGCAATAATACACCATAATCTCTATACCTGCAAAGCCTTTCAGCTGCAAACTTAGCCTTCATTTTTGGCCTGGCTTCATTAACAGCTATTAAAAGCCTTCTTTTGTGTGTTTCCTTGTGTTATATAGCAGGAGAAAATATAAACTAAGTATTTAAACTATCATGAAGAGAGCACCTGATTAGTTAACTTAAGCTGCATGTACTACAAAGAGAATACTGAAGTATATGCAAATAACCTGAAATCCTGACAAATCATTTCTTATTGTACCATTTATTTCTTATTTGATTGAGGGAATGAAGGTGAAGTAATCCTGTTTGTAATTAAGTGGCAATTTACATATTATAGCAGTAAAGGTTAGAAATCTATTAAATAAATTTGCATAAAAGCAAAGTCAGAATAAAGGACTCTCTCATCCCAGGGCTAATGGTTCTTCTCTGAGATTTATTATTTGAAAGGTAATAAAGAACACTTCATCTGAAGTTATTGTTTGTATTGAGGTCCTTGGCACTGGGAGAGATACAGATATCAAGACAGTTGCAAACAGATTATGAGTTTTAGGTCTTAACCTGTTGTTCATAGAGCCAACTACAAAAGTTCAACTGGCTTCAACCCCACAGAATTGTACCCTGAAAGATCAATGCAGGAAGAATAGATGTATGAAGAGATGGGTAAGAGAAGAAGAGAAATCCAGTTTTCCTGGGTGTTCGTTGAAATCTCTGTATAATATATTTTGAAATATAATTTTAATTCTAGATTTGCATGTTTGGACTAGATGAAAAATGTAGATTGTATGGGGAGTTCTTTCATTGTGAAAATAATTAAAAGATGGATTTTCACTTCAGGTATGCAACTCTGAAATCCTTAATTTTTTCTTGTTAGTATGACATTTGCACATCTGCTCCTGTTCATTATTCTCCCAGCCTCCCCTTATTTATTTTTTTTTTTTGTATCTGCTGACCTCTCGTTCAAGAACTGGTCTGTTGTGCAGCAAGGCTGAATTCAGGGGGTGTGTTTTTAGTGTTTAAAATATGGGAATCTTTCAGCATAATTGGGATATATGGGCAAAAGAATAGCGCTAATGTTATATGTTATGTAATAAAAGTACCCAAAAGCAAACTGTAGACAAGACAGACACAAATGCTGGTATCCAGTAAGTAATCAAGACGACATTCTTAAGCATTAGTACTTTGTAAGCACAATAACTTTTTTTTCCCCTTAACAAAGTGTGTTCACTCAACATCCCTAGTATAGGTACGGTCTTTGCAGAGACCAGATGGAGCAGTGGGTTTTTTCCACTCTTCAACTCTGTATTTAAAGTTTCCTGTCCCCTCTACTTTATGCTTGTTCCTTCCCTCCAGAAATAGCCTTTGAGTTCACATGAGCCCAGCTACACGATATTGAGGTTGGGATGTGGGCTCCGGTAAGCTGAAGGGAAAACCCAGCTGAAAATGCATTACAAAAACCACCTGTCTTGAAATTCTACCTTGAAATTATCAAAACCAGAGGATGGTAGGCTGAGGCCAGCGTAGGATCTCAGCTGCTGAGGTACCCACTTCCTTTGATACTATATAGATCAGAAATATCCTAACCTCTACCACCTTTCCCCACACTCCCAAACAGTACTTCGTGCAGAATACTGGCATTTTCAGCAAGGTGAAAAACAGGCCTGAAAGAAATGCTACTTACTAAGAAGCAATCACGGGCTGAATTGCCCCTGAACACTGTGAATGATGGAATAATTTGGTCATGTGAAAGGTCTCTAAGACCTGTGCCCTCAGAGGTCTGGGCTAGATTTTTATCTTAGATTTCTTAGGCTAATGTAGTTTCTAAGTTCCTTTCCCATGACTTTTCTATTTCTGATGTTATCTAAGCATATGTGGCATACTTTCCCATTCAGATCGAGGGGTACATAGTTCATTAACTGGTGTCTTATATTTTAGCTACACAACATGCTTAAGAATTGTCACGGCTACTTTTTAAGCACATGGGGATATGGTGGGAGGGAAAGACAGTTCTTGGTGTGGAGTGTTGGGAAAGTTGCTTTTATTAGATATGGATGTTTGCCAGTAGCTTGACTTTTAAACTAATGCTGACTATAATTTTCATTTGTTGAAAGGCTTTTGCATCCCCAGCCCCCCCCGCCTTTTTTTTTGTAAATTGGCTCACAAAAAAAATTAAAATATTATTTTTTCTTTATAAATTCCCATAAAAGATTTAAACAAATTTCTTCTTTCTGAAGAGAAATCTCTCTTTGTCCCACGAGTTGAAAAAAAAATTATGATGTAACCAGCTGTGAGTAAAACTAGTCACAATGAAAAACTTTGTTAGGATTTCTGTGATTGTTCATACTAAACACTTAGGAATTTCTACCATGTGAATATGATGGTATGGTGCAATGATAGGGATTTTTGCCTTCACCTAAGGTGCCTACTTCAATACTAGGGCATAACGTATTTTGAGATTATGATTTTCTTATGGTATTCATTTGTGTCTCCGTTAAACTTAAGCATGTCACATTCCAAGCTGGTAAAATGATGGTTAAATTACGTGTTAAATTCCAAGCATCACATTTGCAAAGTGCTTAATATTGTTTGTAAACAGAGGAGCGCAGAGCAGATCATTAGAACGTAATCGTGTGATTGCTGGGTCTCCGCTTTGCCCATGTGCTAGTGTAACTCAGACCACAAGGACTTGATGCCAGCTGCTTGCAGGGGAGGCACAGGAGGGGTATTTCAGTTTCGACTCGCTGTTACTGAGTGAGTATTCGTTACTTGTATTAGAGAAGCACCTACTAGTTCACACATAGCCCTGCACTGTTAGTTATTACTGTGAAAAGATGGTCTCTGGTCCTCAGAACGCACAATTTAAGGACAAAGTAAGAGACAGAGCATAGATAAAGGGAACTAGAAGGAGCAGAAGGACACAGCTAGTTATTTGTGATTGCGGTGATAAGCAGAGGTCACAGAACCACAGTTTTGTAAACACAGTGAATCAAATCTCAGAGAACTTTGGAATTTGATTGTTGTTTTGGCTGAAAACAACGTTTCTGTAGCCTTAAGTCATTAAATCACCCCCTTCTCCCTCTGACAGTGCCAGACAAGTAGGAAACACAGGCAGTTATCCCCGCATTTTAGCTGGGGAGCTAAAGGAAGTAAAAGGAGTTGAGAGAAGCTCCTAAAAATTTAATACATACAGGGGGCAACTGCTGTGCTTATGAAGCCTTCATGTAAAATAAGCTTGCTTCACATGTGCAGTCAGGCAGACTCAGGGGACCACACCTGAATGTGATTAAATGATTAGTGCTGATAGTATTTCCTGCAGCTGGAGAGATTTAAGCTCTAAACTGGCTATAGTTTCTGCCCTCCTTTAGACCCCTAGAGTATTTTGCTTAGCCAAAGTTGACAGCAGTTTTAGTCAAGGCTATATTTAAGCAGACAGCAAAGTTCTGCATAGCACTGTCCTCTAGATCTGCAGTTGATCCTGTACCTGAATATTGTGTTAATGTTCCTTTAGGTGGCATTTTTTGGTGGGACCAGCATCTGCTTTTGTTCCTGTTTCTTACAGTTGAGTAGGCAATGAGGGACACTTTCTGAAGTGTAGGTTCCTGAGTTCTGCCTGTGACCATCCATCTCCCCCATCCCTCATGCTGTATAATCCCAGAGCTAGTGTTTTCCAAGCCTGGAAATCCAAACTAGTGATTTCCAAGCCTCTTCTCTGCTTCCCATCTCCCACCAAATAGTTTGTGGCATTTCGGGGCTTATGGCTCCAAGTTTGGGAGCAAATGTAATGGACATATCTGGTATCTAGGTAAGAGCAACAAAGATGGTCATGAGTCTGCTCATATATACTGAGATGACTATTTTCTATCTGCTTCATAACAGAATAGCTCACACTGCAAATAATTCCACCTCAAAGAAAATCTGTGAATTAGATATGTAGGAAGAGTAACAATTTTCTTTTTTCTTTCTATGGAGGCAAAAGGAATTAAACCTATTACAAACATCGCTCCTTCTGAACTCTCACATAATTTTTTTATTAACACGCTATTAATTTCAGAGATATGAATCCCAGGAATTCATTTTGAAACAACTGAACATTGTTTCAAAAAAGTCTGCATTCACTGTTTTTAACTTCTGAAAAATGAGGGGTTAAGGTCATTAGGCATTAAAGAGACAGTTTTAGGAACTTGATTTCCCACTGAAATCTTTGTGTATCTGGCCCTGAGTCCTATGTAGGTACTTTACTTTCACTAATTTCAGTAAAAATTGTATGCTTTAATGCTGCTGAGATTCTGAATGTTGCTTCCTAGTGGTCTTTCTACATATCTTGGGGTGAAAACAATCCTCTCTTCTAGCGTGAGAGCAAAGGAAACTAAATCACAGAAATCATGGTGTGGTAACCCACACCAGACTAAAGAAATGGTAACTTGGGGAGTCTTTGCACTGTGAGATCAGGACCGTGGTGACCAAGAGTGGTGGTGGTGGTAGCAGGAATGATGGGTATTTCATAGCAATACAGCATGTAGTAAGATGGTTGTGGGGTGCAGGTTTTCTAGCATGCTCCGGGTATTGCACAGCAGAGGTTGCAGGCTTTGGGCCCTAAACCTGAGTGCAAAAGGAGGCTGTGGAGGGGGAATTGAAGGAAAAAATCCTCGACAGTGGTAAGGAAGAAAATAAAGTCGGTTCCCTTGGCCATTTATAGAATCATAGAATCACTTGGGTTGGAGGAAACCTTCAAGATCATTGAGTCCAACCATAAACCTATGCCAAAAACCACCCCTAAACCATGTCCCTCAGCACCACGTCTGCCCATCTTTTAAATACCTCCAGGGACGGCAATTCCACCACCTCCCTGGGCAGCCTGTTCCAATGCTTGATAACCCTTTCGGTAAAGAAGTTTTTCCTAACATCCAACCTAAACCTCCCCTGGCACAACTTGAGGCCATTTCCTCTTGTCCTATCGCTTGTTACTTGGGAGAAGAGATTGACCCCCACCCCGCTATAACCTCCTTTCAGGTAGTTGTAGAGAGTGATAAGGTGTCCCCTCAACCTTCTCTTCTCCAGGCTAAACAATCCCAAAATTTATCTATGATTAGAGGTGCGTGATCAAGTCTGGGGGGCAGCGGTGCTTGACTAGAAAACAAACTTGCCAAACAGATAGATCCTATTGCTGGTAAACACCTGATCCATTGACTGGGGCAAGAGCTCCATGAACTTCAAAGTTTGAGGCTGTGTCCTTCTCCTCCGTGACAGTGGTTCAGAGGCACCTGGCAGGTCTTTGCCTAGGCTGCTTCTGCTGTGTCAACAGAGAACAACTGACCCAGAACAAGCCCTTTTTGTAACTGCTAACAAAGTATTTTTATCTTTCACAATGTATGCAGTTTTATTGCTTTCTTGTTAGAATGTTGTTCTCCAGAAAGAGTTTAAAGGGATTTTTTAGCACGGGAAATTATGTTTTATAACACCAGTCTACTAAAATAGGCATTTAAAGCAGGTTTTTAAAAGTGATTTTTGAGGAAGGGAGAAAACTGTTACTATGGGATAATTTAATGATAACCCTTCCTCATTAGTTGACAGGTGCTGATTTATCTTTAGCTGGTGCGCTTGCTGTAGATTATGTAATGCTGATTATATTTTTGGGACAGAGCTGGATTTCTGGATTTACCCAATATGGTCTGAGGAAATTGCTCTCTTGCTGGGTTTGCTCTTCTATTCTGATTTAATGAGAAAGCAGTACTTACTAAAGTTAAGAAGTAGAGTGCTTTGGAAACTATTTAATAAACTGGTTTATCAAAAAAGAAAGATTTTTTTTTGGTACAAAGCTTTTTTGTAGAATAGGGTTGGTTGAAATTATCTCCTCAGCTTAAAAAGTGCTAGGAGCATTTTTCAAAATTGCCAAGATATTAATCTAATATTTTCAAAATTGAAAGCCCTGTCTTCTGCTTCAAAAGAAATTTGTTTGAAACTCTATGTTATTGACATGTTATAAAATTTATTAAAATCACACATTCAAAATTACCCGAATAAAATGGCTTGTACCAAAACAGCCCATGCTCTTTTGATTAACCTTTTTGTTTGGATTTAAGGAGCTTTGTAATATTTTTTAGATTTTGCCTGTTTTTCACAGTTTGGAATAAGATTTATTTATAAAAAGTTTCAAAGCTTCTCTCATTAAGTAGGCCAATTCCCACTGGTCCTATTAAAATGAAACAACACTCAAAAGAAACCAAGAAAAAAGTCTGTCTATAAATCTACAGCCTTGGGAGATGGGTTAGAGAGAGAGAGGGAGATGGAGAAGGGGAAGGAAAGAGAAAATGACCATATGTGTACTCGTAATCTGATGCAATGTAAGATAAATTAATTTAAACTGCACGGTAGCTTTGCTTTGTAGCAGATCAAAGAAACGGAGAAGGGGCCTGAAAACCAGAACTGCAGCTCACAAAAGACTGCTGAAGTTGCAGAATAATCTGGGGGTTTATTAGTCCAGGATCCAAAAAGCCAATTCTGCTTCTGCTTTTTCCTGAAGGGACCTGCTTGCTCGAATTAGGGCTATGTGCCGAAAGCTCTCCAGGTAGGGACTCTAGCTTTATTTAATGGACTGGGTCTTTCTGGTTCTGGTTCTGGTGCTGAAACAAAGCAACTGGAAAACAGACTCGGGGTCATCAAATGCGAAAGATACTCACAAAAGCCAGGTAGGGTCTGACTCCAAGCCAAAGCCTGAAGTGGATAGGAAGACTCCCGCTGACTGCAGTGCATAGTCCGTGCTACGTGCCAAAATCGGGATACATTAGTGGTTCCTTCAGGCTTCTGTTTGGGGGGTTTGATACTCCCAAGTACTGTGACTTCTAGTAATTATTTGGCTTTACTGCACACTGTATCCTATTTCAAGATGACCTTTTTTTTTTTTTGAGGTGCTCAGTTTTCCTGACACGCATCATGTTTGCGCTCTGAGCTGTCCTTGCATTGCAAGATGCCTCTCTCTCTTTACTGTTTGCTTCGTGCGTGTGGTTTTTATGTTAAACCTTTAATACGCTGCCAAAGTGAAAAGGGTTTCAAAGGTTTCCTGAGCTGGAAGCACTGTGGGAAAACTGCAGAGGGAGGAAGAGAGGGGAGACTGCGAGCCCAGGAGAAAAGGTGCGCTTGTCATTTTGTAGCATGAGATTTGCCCAGTAGATGGCATCTGGAACCCACACACTGTTAGCTGCTCGCCACTGAATTTTAATGTATCTCAATTTTCCTTGCTGAAGTGATTTTTAGTTAACGCATACCCTATGTTTTCATTAATACTGGCCAAATGAGGTTACTTTGACCTTGATTAATAAAATGTATAATCATTTTGGAAATATTTGGAGTCAGAGACCTGCCAACTGCTTTTCCCCCCTCGCTCCCCACCCCGGCTTGCGCAGTAATCAATACCACACCATCTAAATTGCAAATCACGCACAGCGTATTGCATTGCACATCCTCCTCTCAGCCTCCCTTCCTGCCTCCCCCCGCATCATTTAATCCATCCTGGAAATGATTTGCCGTTGTCAGTACAGGGATGAGGAAATGACAGGCCAAACTTGCCCTTTCTTGTTACTTTTCAAGGGGAGTAAGTGACGCAAACCTATGGAAAACCGCTGCTGCGGCCGCCACGCCTGGCATCGCCGCCAGCCTTCCCGGAGCGACGCCTCGGCTTTGGCACAGCCCCAGGCCAACCGGGCCACTTTTAGCCACCGCATTTAAAAAACATGCGTGACCCTGAGGACGGAGGAGGGTTGGGGAGGAGAAGGCAGAACCGAGTCCGCACAACCGTGCGCAGCCGCTCCGCGCCTGCAGGGGGCGCTGCTGCCCCGCGCTCGCGGCCCCGCACCGCCCCGCACCGCCCCGCGGGGGCCGGCCCCCCCAGCCCCCGGCCCCCAGCCG
>VZSF01001536.1:0-55336 GCA_013398295.1 Chionis minor | reverse complement strand
ACTGTTTCCCACAGCATCCTCATGGGCAAGTTTCAGAAGTGTGGGTTAGATGAATGGAGAGTGGGGTTGTCGTGGTTTGGCTTTTTTGAAAGAAAAAGGCAAAACTCATGGGTTGAGATAAAAACAATTTAACAGAACAGCAAAGGAAATGGAAAAACAACAACAATAACAGTGGCAGAGGAACGTACAAACAGGGTTATCTTCCCACTATGCACCAACTGGACCTGGGAAGCTGCAGCCTGCTCCCAGGCATTGACTTCCAAACCTCTCCCCCAGCTAGCTCCTGCCTTAGTACTGGGCATGCATCGTGTGGTATGAAAATGCCTGTGTCTGGACAGAAATTAACCCTACCTACGCCAGGCCCAGATCTTACAGTTTTCAATTAACTACCACTACTTTTCCCTGCCTTATATATGTATACCTACTTATATAGATCTAATTCCCTCAGTCTGTCTGCCATCGCTCTAAAAAATGTCCATCAAGTGCATGTAATACGACTTTGGACTCCATCTGTTAGAACAGTCTCTCAGGGCAGATGAGATAAAGCGTGCTGCTAGACTGCTACATACCATGTTCAGAGCTTGTGGCTGGTGTATCTGGTGTGGTCCATGTCCACAGTCCACAGACATCTTCAATCCTGTTCAATGTATTCATCAATCTTGAAGAAGTTGCTTGGGCACCAGTTACTGAGGTCAACTCTGACCCTATCGCCACTGCACTTTAGTTAAGTTCATCAAAGTCCATCTGCCATTAGTTTAGGTAATTCTTACTATAATACAGTTGATAGCAATTAATGTCATATAATTTGATTTATTGGCTGATCTCACCCAAAGTCAAATTCCCATGAGGTATGCACTGGACCTCCCCATACTTCTGCATCACTCACCAAGTGCACCCAGGTCCTTGAGCAAAAGCGATCCCTCAAATGGGTTTGCCTGAGGCAGGACTAACCCAGACTGTCTTCCCTGCAATATTCTTCATGTGCACTACAGGGACCTTATCCCCTCCTACAGTGAGTGGAAATTTTGACTANGTTAAGTTCATCAAAGTCCATCTGCCATTAGTTTAGGTAATTCTTACTATAATACAGTTGATAGCAATTAATGTCATATAATTTGATTTATTGGCTGATCTCACCCAAAGTCAAATTCCCATGAGGTATGCACTGGACCTCCCCATACTTCTGCATCACTCACCAAGTGCACCCAGGTCCTTGAGCAAAAGCGATCCCTCAAATGGGTTTGCCTGAGGCAGGACTAACCCAGACTGTCTTCCCTGCAATATTCTTCATGTGCACTACAGGGACCTTATCCCCTCCTACAGTGAGTGGAAATTTTGACTAGGCAGGGCCAGCTGGATTGGCAGATCCCCTCGCGTAGACTAGCCAAGTAGCATTTGCTAAATGTATATCCCAGTCTTTGAAGGTCCCACCACCCATGGCTCTCAATGTAGTTTTTAACAGTGTTATATATCGTTCTATTTTCCCAGTGGCTGGTGCATGTTCGGGGATGTAATATACCCACTCAATGCCATGCTCTTTGGCCCAAGTATCTATAAAGCTGTTTTGGAAATGAGTCCCATTGTCTGACTCAATTCTCTCTGGGGTGCCATGTCATTACCAAAGACTTTCTTTTCAAGACCCAGGATAGTGTTCCAGGCAGTGGCATGGGGCACAGGGCATGTGCCCTGTGGCGGTGGTTGCTTCCGCCATTGTCGGCACATAATGCTTGACTTGGCAGGTTTGTGGGAGTGTAATATAATCAATCTGCCAAGCCTCCCCATATTTGTATTTTAGCCATTGTCCGCTGTACCAACGAGGCTTTAACCGCTTGGCTTGCTTGCTTGCAACACGTTTCATGTTCATGGATAACTTGTACCCTCTAATTCCAAGCTACTGAACCCATTATCCCAGCATCGGAGCATGCAGTAACAATGTCCTCACCTGGAAATCGGCTGAAATCTTTTCCCTTATCTTGCAGCTCACTTAGGGACAGGGACTGGGTGATTATCTCTGGTTCGTTCTCTTCTTCCTGTTCTCGTGATGGCCGTGGCTCGTCGTCATCCCTAACTAGGCAAACTGATTTCTTGGTATATTTCTTCTTCTGTATGGAAGCAACTGATGCCGACACGGGTTGGTTGTCTGGTTCGGCTGCAGTGCCTGCCAGTGGGGTTTGAGTAGCTGCATTGCCCATCACTGGGGTCTGAGTAGCCACAATTCCCGCCACTGCAGGTGGAGGAGCTGCATTGGCTGTCACAGGGGCCAGAATGGCCACGGTGCCTGCTGGTCTGGTTTCTCCCTCTTTCCCCTGGGGGTGCTGCACAATATCAAACAATGTTTGGTAGATACAAGCCAGGGCCCAGGACAGGGCGGTAAATTGTTCCTCTCTGGAACAGCCACATCATTTTTCTTTCAAACATTCTATCACTTTATCAGGGTCCTGTTGTTGTTCGGAGGTGAAGTCCCAAAGTATTGAAGGCAAAAATTTCTCTAGATACCTCACCACATTTTCCCACAGACTATGCCACCTATGACTATCCAGCCTTGGGTCAGGGTTCTAGGTGGTAGTCTTAAACAGTTGCTTAACCCTAAACAAGACTTGAAACACATTCAGAGACATAGCAATAGGAACATGCTAGTTTGAGCATCTCAAGGATATTCAGAATTCTCAAAAGTTGTCATACCTGGCCCGAAGGAGAAAAGGGAAGTGAAAGATGTGGGTGTGATTATTAATAAATTCTGTGAGATGGTGCCCAAGGTATGGGCACAACAGTAATACTACATGAACTTCCCAACATAACTGCCCAAACAGTGATATTATCATAAATTGATATTACACAGGACAGCAAAATGGTAATCCTGATCCCTCTCCCAGCGATGACAAACAGCATCACAGGGAGGACATAGAGCATATAAGAATTTACATAACACAGCCATGAGAACAAACAAAGCAAGATCATGACCAACAACTATTTAACTAATGTAATACATGCATATTACAAATTCATTTTAACAAGCTCTGGTCGGATCTGTCGTTATCTCAACCCCTCAAGCCCCATGTTGGGCATCAAAATGACTATCGTGGTTTGGCTTCAGCCAGCGACGAAAAACCACGCAGCTGCTCACTCAACCCTTACAGCTGTGAAGGAGACTCGGAAGAAAAAGGCAAAACTCGTGGATCGAGATAAAAACAGTTTAACAGAACAGCAAAGGAGACAGAAAAACAACAACAATAACAATGGTGGAGGAATGTACAAACAGGGTTAATTTTCCCACCTTACACAGGAAGCCAAAGCCTGCTCCCAAGCTGGTTTTGGCTTCCTGCCTAAATGCTGGGCATGGTGTCATGTGGTATGGAATACCTGTGTCCTGGACGGGAATTAACCCTATCCCTGCTGGAACTAGGACAGGGTGGATTAAAAACTGGCTAGCAGATAGTTCTCAGAGGGTTGTGATTAGTGGGGCAGAGGCCCACTAATTAGTTGGAGGCCTGTGACTAGCGCTGTTCCTCAGGGGTCATTATTGGAACCAATCCTGTTCAATGTATTCATCAATGACCTGGATGAAGGCATAGAGTGTACCATCAGCGAGTTTGCTGATGACACACAACTGTGAGGGGTGGCTGACACACCAGAAGACTGTGCTCTCATTCAACGTGATCTGGACAGGCTGGAGAGGTGGGCAGAGAGAAACCTTGTGAAGCTCAACAAAGGCAAGTGCAGGGTCCTGCACCTGGGGAGGAACAACCCCATGCAGCAGTACAGGTTAGGGGCTGACCTGCTGGAAAGCAGCTCTGTGGGAAGGGGCCTGGGAGTGCTGGTGGAAAACAGGATGACCATGAGCCAGCAATGTGCCCCTGTGGCCAAGAAGGCCAATGGCATCCTGGGGTGCATCAAGAAGAGTGTGGTCAGCAGGTGAAGGGAGGTCACCCTCCCCCTTTACTCTGCCCTGGTGAGGCCGCATCTGGAGTATTGTGTCCAGTTGTGGGCTCCCTGGTTTAAGAAGGACAGGGAACTGCTGGAGAGAGCACAGCAAAGGGCCACAAAGATGATTAGGGGGCTGGAATATCGTTCTTACGAGGAAAGGCTGAGGGACTTGGGTCTTCTTAGCCTGGAGAAGAGAAGATTCAGAGGGTATCTCATCAATGCTTATGAGTACTTAAAGGGAGGGTGCCGGGAGGAGGGCACCAGTCTTTTTTCAGTGGTGCCCAGTGATAGGACAAGAGGTAATGGGTATGAACTTGAGTATAGGAAGTTCCATCTGAACATGAGAAGGAACTTCTTTCCTTTGAGGGTGGTAGAGCACTGGAACAGTATGCCCAGAGAGGTGGTGGAGTCTGTGACTCTGGAGACATTCCAAACCTGCCTGGATGTGATCCTGTGCAACCTGCTGTGGGTGGACCTGCTCTGGCAGGGGGGTTGGACTAGATGATCTCCAGAGGTCCCTTCCAACCCCTAACATTCTACGATTCTATGTGATACTTGCTGCTCCCCAGAAGGATGAAGCTAATAAGGTTTTATGAAATTCAATTCATAAATTTCTGATGTTGTATCTTACATTGTTAGAAAGTAGTTGAATAACATCTATAGCTGTTGTAATCCAGCTACAGCACTCTGTTGGTTATTACTTCAGAAAATCCTCCTACCCTTTTGGACCATATTGAGGTAAACATCAAAATCCTCAGAGAGACAGAGGACTTTAGTTACAGTTACAGATTGTTCCTTAGATTATTTCTGTTGTCTGTGTGATGCTGTATGGTGGGTGATACATGTAACATCTTTTCACACTAATACAAAAGTCTATATGATGAGTATGACTTCTAGTAAAACTATGGGTTAGTGGGGTGATCAGTGTGGTTGTAACTTGCAAATATGTCCCTTTCCACCTAATTGTGTGCTGAAAACTGAAATCATCCTGCTGAAAAATGACAGATACAGAAATGTGAATCTTAACTGCTGCTGTGATGGAAGCTTTGATGCAGCACATTTTAGTGAATGAGAAAGTAATGATTAAAAGTGTTGTCACCTGTGGAGGAGAAACGAGTCCTGTTTAACCCTTAGTATGTAAATGTAGTGAGTTTTCCCAAAATACACACATTGTAGCCATAAACTGTAACCAACATACAGCATGAAAGAAGCTGAATCATCATGTTTCTATGCTTAAGTAAATGTATTAATGTGAAAATATCTTCAAGCTCAGTAGTAATGAGCTGAAGTAATATAGCTATTTGTGGCAATATTCTTATGACACAGTGTAGGTGGTGTTCAGCAGAAGATTTAAATGGAGTGAGGAAAAGCTGAAGTGGTCTGGTTAATTGGGATAAAGTTCTCCGTGGTGGGAGGAAAGCCACACTGATAGACCTGATTGCAGGAAGGAAGTGTGAACTGATTGGGTTTATCAGAACTCTATCTCATTGACTTGACGAATACAATTGAATTACATGATAGTCTACTAGGTTTTTATTTGAACTGCATTAGGCTGCAGAAATACCAAAATAAGGTCTCTGTCTCACTAACAGAACAGTTGATGCCCCAAAGAGTGAGTAAAAGATTAGTGTTTAACAATTCATTTAAAAAACGATGTGAAGCAAATGAAAGGGATGAACTGAGCTTCTCAAAAGTTTTTTTGCTCAATGTAGGTAGTGTTTGTAATGGTAGGGTTACTGAAGACTGAATGTGGAGTGATTAGGTGGTTCAAGTATGAAATCTTTGGTTTCAGCCTTAGTATTCTGTAAGATGATCTTCGAATATGTTGAAAACTGGGGATTGAGTGGTCTAATGCTCATGTACCAGTAAATAGTTTTAGTCCAAAGAAAAACTAGGAAGACCTACAAAATCTCTAAATAAATATGCTTTCAACAACTAAAAAAAAATTCCAAAAAAATTACATTCTATTTTGATAAAATCAAAATATTCAATTCTGGGATTTATTTTGCTTATTTATCAGGAAATTAATTATATAAACAAAGTTATAATTTTGAAATAAATATTTCACATCTTTCTGTTTGATAAGAATAAATCTAGAATGCTGTGTATTTTTATCAAAATTACTACCTGTATTTGCAAAATGTGTTCTGCCAGAACTGTCATATTTCCTCATGAAGTTCTGCTGTTTAGAGAAAATTCTCTCATAACAGGAAAAAATGACTTGCTGTACTACTTTAACCTACTGTTATATGCAGTGCATATTTAAAATTAATGTTTCCTTCCATCTGATTTTTGTGTTTAGTTTCACATTTTATAATTTTGAGGCATTAATATTTTATAGCGTACATTTTTTTAAATAACAGCTGTAGTCATGTTAAGGGTACTAACTATTCTTTATATTTTGTTACCAGGTCATTTATTGTTCATAAAATGTATTATACTGACATCAGTGAAAGCAATAAGACTGTTTATTTTCAGGTTTTCAGGCATTTCTGTTTTGTCTAGTTCAGGTACCTAATTTCTAACCTGGACAAATTACTTTTCCAGTGCTGGTATTTTAAACTTTGAGGTTAAATCAGTTTTGGATACTAGTCTTGAGGAAACTGTGAAACCTCTGAAATCAAGTGGGGTGGAATGCAGCATTCATCCTTGAGGAATGAGTCTTGAAAGAGCACTGCTTTGCATCTTTTACAGATCAGCAGCAAGGAAAACTGTGTTTGTTGACTCCTTTCCTAGTGTGTGAATGCCAAGCTACAAGTAACAAGAAGTTTTGCTTGGTTTTGATCTCAGAAAGATGCAGAGCACTGGTCTGACATGTAATGACTTAATTACTATTAGCAACGGCACAAATGATTAAGTCCTCTATAACAGGAAGAACNCATATTTATAAATGCTCTTCCTTTCCATGCATGACTGATCTTAATTTGTGTAACTTCAAAAACTAAAGCTGAAGTTTGACAGCAAGCAAATGCTTGGCATTTCCAGCACTGTGTAACCTGCAGAAGTTCAATACAATTTCCAAAATTGTTATGCTGCAAAACATGCCTATCAGCTCAGCTGACCTTTAAGCTTTACTTCATGTTGACTTTAGGATTAATTATTATATTTCTTGTGTTTGCGAACCATGTTCTATACGGAGGATGTGTAAGAGATGGTAACTGATTTACTTTCCACGTCCTGTCAAACTACCTACATTGGTATGGAGAACAGAAAACAAAGCATTTCCTTATGCTTAGTGTAGTCAGGAAAATAAAACTGTAGGATTTTATTAAATGTCACTAGTGAAGCACAAGTAACAGTTCACTTTTTAGTTTTCATGGAGAATTACGAAACGTCTCTGTAGTAATACCTGTATTTAATTGCAAAAAAAGATTACAAGCAAAGACATTGTAATGTCAATGATATCACAGAATTTGATACTTCTCATAAAACTTGAGAATATCAGGATCTGTTAAAAGAAATTATTTAATTAAGCAGTTTTCAAACTTCAAACAATAATGGTAAAATGAAACAACAAAGAAAAAAGTTATTGCAGCATTTATGTTACCATTTTTTTATCATTAGAGTATTTGGGAATAATAACTACACCTGGGTTAGTATCCCAAATATTGAAGAAATAGTTTCTGTCCAAAGTCAGAGTGACATAGTAAAACAGGAATAAAATAGTGTATATTCCTTTAAGATTAACAATAGTGCACTGTTATCTGTTGCTCTGTAATCTGTTGTGCCTGAAACAGAGAGTTTATGCCTGCATGCAGATTCTTTCTCAGTAAAAAAAGCCTATTTTTAAATTTTGGTTCAGGGCAAAAAGTGAACTGATGCCTGATCTGAGACTGATGTTTCCCTATGTGGGTCTGCCAGACTAAGGCTTTATTTATTCAGCAGGAGCAGTTGAGCTTGGCAAGTGACATTTTTTTCTTAGCCCTCTTCTCCACTTCAAACAGTATAGATTCTGCTTTGAATTTTCCAAGTTTCAAGAGCCTCACAGCCATAATTTAGTCTTTTTCAGCAATCTGTCTCTGTTGAAGTGTCCAGCAGTGTGCCCTCAAGTTGGCTGATGTTTAGCAATCAATACTGTACTGTGAGTGTCTTCAGGAACCCAATTAGTGCAGGTTTTTCTCTCTTCTGTTTCTGGAGATAAAGAAATAATCTCATCTTTTATCCTGATATTAATTTTTTTCAAGTGAATGGATAATGATTGAAACCATTATTAGACATGTAATATTAGACATCTTTGGCTTTCCCGTAAAAGATGGAAAGATGCTTCAACAATGAATGGCCTCACATAGCATCAAAAGCTGTAGTGAAAGTAAACAAGTGCAACTTGTTCACAGAAAAGTTCTGATAGCTCTTGCCTCACGTAGGATTGAACTGAGAATGTTTTGGTTTTTTACCTTTGCTACATTGTTCTTCACTGACAATACAGTATTTTGTTCCAGTCTTGCAGTTTTTCATTTCTATTATTAGAAGAACAATGCACATGGCAGACTATTTATGCAATATTTCCCATTAATCTGTGACCCAGTAATTTAGCATGGATGAATAATTTTAGGAAGGATGAAAGTATCGATAAGTATAAACTCTCTCCGTTTTATCTTCATTATTTTTCTCCAAGTCATCTGTTCAGTCCTTCTGTTGTGTTGCTATTTAGATAAATAAAACCAAAAGAACAAGAAAAAGAGAATGCAAATACCAAAATATCTTAGAACTTTATGAAGAGGGGACCCTAAAACTGTATATTTTTAAAACTAGCAACATCTTTACCTGAACAATTTAAAAAAAAAAAAAAAAAAGAAATACATTACCTGCTGACTTTAAAGTTCTTAGAATAAGAATAGAGGTTAAACTGCAAACGAAACACTTTTAAATGCATATAGATTTTGGTAAATGTGACACGTGCTGTCTGCTGACATTCTTATAAAGTGGGTTTTGCCATCAGTTTGAAAGACTTAACCAGCTGAATTTGTGCTGTGGACAAAGTATTGAGTGTCCTACAGGTGAACCCCTAAAATCAAATCTCTCTTTTGAGATTCTGTGTCTGTTTTAAATATAAAATTTACATTTTAAAATAAAACTTCATAGCTATAGGTGTGGTGCCTTGTAGAATATGAATTCAGAAGAAAAAATGGAAGTCTTTTGGCAGCATAACTGGCCCCCTACATCTCCCCAAGCCAAGGTTAAAAAGTGAACAAAACATTAAGATTTTTTTTTATATTAGTCTATTTTTTAGTTCAAAACTAAGCCACGAAAAAATTATTTTAACACTATGTTAAAACACTGTGTCTTTCTTGTTTGCAATTTTGTATCCTAAAAGGGACTTGAGATGTTGTAAATAGCACAAAGAATAATAATATTTTGGTAGGCCCTGAGGTACATTTCTACAATTGGGTTAAAATTCTAGAAAACAAATGGTAGTCCTTGATACCAGGAGAGCTAAAAGAACATGCACAGAAAAGCTGCTTGGTACAATTTTTTTTTTTTTTTTTTTTTGGCATTCCAACAACATGAATATTTTTATGCAGAATGGGATTGTTGGTAAAAATCAGAAAAAACACAATGTCCATAAACACATGGATTTGGTGTTTTTCCTTCCAAAAAATTGAAATTGTAGATGTGGAAGAGAAAGATGAGGCAAGCAAAAGAAACCAGCCGAAATTGTTTATTATTTTTAAAATGGAAAGATATTTTAAAATTAGAGATCTTTTTTGTCACTTCAAATCATTATGGAGCACTTACTTCAACCTAGGGCTAAGTTACTTTAATTCATTCATTAAAATAAGTCTACCCATCAGCACCTTCCCTCCCACACACTGCTATTTTATACAAAATACACTAAATTTCAGTGGAAAATATACAGGAGAAAGAGAGACTACAATCAGGAAATCTACCAGAAAAAATTCATCACTGCCAGTTTCTACAAGGTAAGAGGAATAGGATTTTCCCAGAATGTAGGAGACCTGTGTTTTTAATCCCTCATCTGCCTGAAGAAATTCAAAGATCTTCATCTTCTAAGGGAATATCCTGCATATTCTGAATAGACATTCCAGTACTTTTTGGTTTAAACTGTTCTACTTTATAAAAGCTATATTCACATATTTTGAGTGTGCAGATTGTTACCAAATCAAGAAATTTTGGAATTTGCTTATTTTTATGAATGTTATGAAAAAAGTATGCATCAAGTGGATTTGATTTGTACTTAGAAGGCTTCTAGTACAACAGCTACATGGTTCTATACTGAATTGATTGGAATCTAAGTATAATTTACAAAACTCAGTGGATGTGCTGTAGACAAAAACTATAAAGTGCTGAATTCAGACATGTCTGCAAATATTGCAGTAGCACATCCTACATGCTGGAGATACTGTAAAATATTTATTGTGTACTTTGAGAGATTTATATTGCTCCTTGAGCACTAAGAAAGTGCTGTTGCCTGGATTGTCTGACATAGGTCAGCAACAGTGGTGAACCTCATGGTTTTCATCACAGAATGAGGTTTTTTCACTCCCTTACTTCTTGCTTTTCAATGTCCTTGATACATTGAGGGAGAAGAAACTTGACAAAAGTTTATTATGTTAATAAATATGAGTATATTTTTAAAAAATATATGCTATGTAATAAAAGGGTGCTCTAGGTTACATTTGTAAAACAAAGTGTTTTTCAACAAAACAGTTTTTAAAATATTGCTTATTTTCAGCTAAATGGTGAAGATTTTAACCCAGCCTTCCAATTATGTTGTTCATATAGATCAGTGAAGACACAGTAAAAATAACTGTCTGAATGAAAAACATCACAGAACTGTTTGAGAATGTAATTAAAAATACTTTCAAAACAACGTTAACCATTTTAGTTTCAGAACATAACTGAAGAATAAAAGACTCTGAAAGTTATCCATTCTGTGAAATAAGGCATGTAGATACATAAGCGTTGATGCACTAGAAGAAATTGAGTGGATGAGAATAGGGAAATAATTTATGCTAGCATTTTCTAACCTCTATAAATCAGAGCTTGTATTTTCACACCTTCTGAACATGTCATGTGAACTTGGTAGAGTGGACAGTTTTCAATTTCTAGCCAATGAAGACAGTTCTTCAGCTGAAATGGTTTCCTGAGTTGTCACCAGCTTGAGTTTTTCATTCCTTTTTCTGCAGTTAGTTTACAGAGCACTTCCAGTTGTTTCCAGCACTTCAGCTACAGCATCCATCAGGCAGGAGGATACGTTTTACACTTAGAAAAAAAATGCCAGCATGGCATCCACTGAAAAATGTTATTAGCAAGAACTGTGTAGACTGGAAATAAAGAGGGTGCTGGATATGCTGAGCTTTCTTATTTAGAAAAGGTATTGCATAGTGAGTAGAGCGACTTTTTTTCCTATACCATCTGATTTGTAAACCACATCATTCTCTGGATTAAATTTATCAAGAGAAAAGTAAAATATTCTGAGTTAGTGTAATGCAGTGGTGCAAGTGTTTGGTATGGATTCCAGTAAGAAAGGCACTCAGACTCTGTGAAGTATTGATTAAAATTCCATTTATTGGAAAAAGCATAAGAAGGAAATAGAGGATAGCATAGATAATGTTAGATGGTGGGAAACCTGACCTGTGCAGCATCAACAGACCTCTAAGCACAGCACAACGCACGGATCCTGACCACTGAGAATGTCACTAGCAATGTGGGCTTCAGAGCTCTTAGGGAAGGTTCTTGGAAAGAAACCACTCTATTCTTAATCTCTACCTTTGAGGAAAAGGATGTTTATCTGAAAATATACTGCTTTGCTTCAAGATAAGACAAAGTCATGCAGGTATCAAGTGCTAGCTGCCTATAGGCTCCTCCATTATAACCAGTTAATTTTATCCTGTAGCCAAAAGTCTATGATCCAAGCACAGGCCTGCACCTTTTCAGGTCAACATGTTGAGTAGATCACCACAACCCTAACATACAATAGTTTTCATAACAGGACCACTACACCTAGCACTCAGACCTGTCCTCCTACAAGTCCAATCATAATATAAGATTGCCACATTGCTCCCCAAGATGTTCCTTGTGTTTTCTGAATTTACTTTTAAGTAAGCTTCTGCTTTTTGCAATTTCTATTAGCAACAAAAGCTGACCAAATTATATTAGTGCTACATTTCAATCCACAGTGCATACTTTTCTCAACAAACTCATAGATCCATGCATTTAAAACATCTTGTCAGACATGTTTGTTGTTACTGGTATATTAGCAAGAGTTGAGTAAGGACCACTAAGATCTTGACAGAAATTAACATTTGCTACTGTCTGCATGAAAAACTTACTTCTTTCACATTCATTGCAACTTCACAGTGTGAACTCCCACTGTACTATTTCTGCATCTTGTCTTCAAATGTGTAGAGCTTTCTAGAGTTCCTTTCAATATTCCTCATCATAATGAGGAATGTTGCTTGCACAACCATAACTTGGCTTGGCTTTCCATCTCACTTCAGGAAAACAGGGCTTGGCAAGCTATGTTCTAATATGAGTAAACATGGAAAGACAAACAAACTTACACAGATCTCAAAATAGATCTTTTATACCACAAGAGAACATTTCCTCCTGAATGAAACCTGTCAAGCTCTGAAAAAAAATGCTGCCTGTAAATGAACTTGAATGTCAGAATGATTAAATTTCTTGTAATGTTCCTGCCACGTAGTCAGAAAATATACTTTATTTGAGGAGTTTCTTGATTGTATTAATGCTAACCACTATGTACCACCAGTATTAACTGGCATTGAAGTAAACAAAGCTTTGCAGTGACTGCAGGTCTTCTCTTTTTATTAAAAAATAAAGAAATAAACAAAACCAAGTCCCCAAAACTAGATGTCGTCATTACAATGTACTTTTCCTTGCACTGGGATTCTTAGGTCTCGTCTATTTAGAGTCATTATGCTTTATTATTGTTATTTCTCCTTTTAATCACCTTCCCTGTTTCCATTTCTGTTTAATTGCAAATCGTTTTCCAAAGAGCTTTCCTCTAAGGACTCTACTATTGGTTTTGGCTGTATTGAAAAGAAAATATTAAACTTTAATTCATTCCCAATTACAGTAAAATGAAGAATATGAACCAGTAGTGACATATAAACTTCTCTAGAGTTGTATAAGAAATTGAAAGACTATATCATTACTCATGCTGCTTGGTAAAAACAAAATAAAAATAAGTAAAAATTCAGTGCAATAATACCATTTCTCAGTATACAACTAGAATAGAAAAATGAATAAATATCACTTTCACTGTTTTAAATGGAAACACTAAAATGATATTTAACATTCACATTCCCAAGGCAACCTAAAATGTCTAACTGTGTATCAACATAGCTATGGATTTATTCATCTGTCTTCTGAATATATAGCTGAGCTATCATTTATCTTTTATAACTTATGTCTCATATCTTATGTCTCTCATTGCAGATATATCTGCCTTGCTAAAGTCATATATATCTCATATCTGCCCTTGTTAAAATAGAAGAAAAGCATTGTGACAGATGCAGAGTTGTTCCTTGATTCCATGATTCCATTCCCTGCCAGAGCACTTAGTACTTTTGTAATTTAAAATTTTAAAGAGTAAAAAATCAACACCCACTGCAAATGGAAGGATTAATAGGAGAAATTATGATACTGACAGTTTTGATTCCTAGCATATACTAAGCATTGGAAGAGAAATTCCCACAGACCCACAGAGTTTTCAAAGTTTTTATAACTCAGTTCTGGTATGTGCAGATTGATAAACTTTCAGCAGACTCCATTTTGCAAGAACGATAAAAACTCACTCCTTGGCCTCTGCAGGTTGATTAATGACAGAAAATCCATCACACTTCTCATTTACAAGGCTAATTGGAGAAACAACAATTCCAGAGAGCAGCCAATTTGGATACCAGGGAATTAGTTTACATCCTCTGACCCCAAAGCCAGACATTTTTCATGAAAGCACATTACTATAAATTGTTCTTTTCAGTTCCATTTTACATCAATTATAGTTGTACTGTCTTTCTCAGGAAGATGCCTGAGTCTTTCTTGTTAGCTAAGCTTGTAAACTGGAAGAAAATTTAATATTATAAAATGTTTCTAAATTATTTCAGAATTTTCTTTCTGTTTTTTTCAATGACAAAAAGAACCAGAGAAAAAGATTTTCTGAGTAATAAGCTCAAATAAGTACACAGTATGTAAATTTTAGCTTTAATGTTTTACAGTCAAAGAACCTGATATACAACTTATTGCAGTTTTCATCACAATTAGTGTAATAGGAATGCAGAAAAGCATTCTTCGCTCTATAAATATTTAAGTCAACTAAATGCCTTCCTTTTATGGAAAAAAGCATGTTGGGTAGTGTAAACATTTTCAATGTTAAGAACATTGTTAGTTTTCTTTATTGAATCTCTTTTAACAATTTCAAAAGAATTATTATCAAAATTACTTAAATGCCATTCCTTCAAGCTATGTTATTATTTCTCTAGTTGTCCATTTTATGATTTCTTCTTAATAGCAGGTATCCCAGGTCTAATGTATATTTCCATTTAACCCTCTTCTATCAGGTATACCACTATATTACCTGCCTTTAAATGTAATCTATTAAAAATTACAGCATGTAAAGGGTATATTTGAAGGATACGAAGAGAGAAGGGCGTTTGTGTTTCTTTGATTTTGTTTCACAAAATAATTTATTTAGCTTGAATGTAAAGGGAAAAGGATAAACATGCAACACCTAGGAATAATTTTTGGGTTTTTTTAACTTATATTAGGGTTAGTTCTTTGTTCTGCCTAGAAGCATGCTAGATAGTAAGTACAAAATTCCTAATAGCACTTTGAATTCAACTCACAGTCAAGTGACATCAAAGAATAAACACTTACTGGGTTCAGTGATTTTGAAGATTTTTAGACTTTCAGGAGAAGCAGAATCACCATGGTGCAGTTGTCTTCTTGGCCTTCACTTGAGCCTTGGCAGGTGCTGTTGAGTGGTAAGCCAAGATTTACAGATGACACAGAAAAAAAAAAAAAGGAAAGAAATTTCCCTACAAAATCAATTGATATTCCTTCTAGCACTCCTCCTTCCTCCCTAAACTTCCCACCTCCAAACTGTTCCTCTGCTTCTCCTCTTTGTGCTTGTCCGTAAATTTTATCCACAAGAGGTTTGTGTCCTCTGCTAAGAAGCCTGAATAAGTTCTCAATCATGCTTTTAACAGTGGGTTGAAAGACGCATGCTTTAATTACTTTGGGATTCTGTTTGAGCAAAATAGTGTAGTAATAGCAAAATGTTACTGTAATTACAGAACTCTACAAAGAAAATGGCTATTCTGCATTGTAGCTCCCCTCTCTTTGTAGTTCAATACACAGGTTTCAAAGAGATCTTCTCCAGTGACTTTCAATGACTATACCATTTGTAACACTTTTAAATCTTCCTTTTAGCAATTACAGTCTTAGGTTGCAGTGCAGGATATGGTCCAGTAAAACATAGGGTAAAAAATTGTTGGTTATCCTCTGCTTCTTATAATTGCCTGTGTTCATGTTTTTAGACCACTGCAAATGCAATAACCTTAATACTCACATCAATACTTTTAGTGCTCTCCTCTTATCTAAAGATTGTAAAGATTTAATACTTTTGGGTTACATTTGTTTGCATTTTGGCCCTTTACCTTTTAAGATGATGACTGCCATCATCTGATTATCAATTTAAATGATAGACATTCACTTGGTTAAACATTGCAGAAGAAAAAAAGCGTGGGGTTTAGCATCAAGGTGATAATGGTAGGTGTTAAATTTGTTGAATTAAAATCTAAAAACCCAATGATGAAGAAAATGGATGATTAAAATGGAGTCATTCTTCCAACATCTTTTAGTCAGTCTGTGAAATTGTCTGTAGCTGGAGGTCACAGAGTCAAATGGTATAGCTGAATTTCTAAAATGGCTGAATAATTTTATGATTCGATGCATACTTTGGTAGTTAATACCATTGGCTTTATAGTATTAACTGAATCAAGAAGGAATTTTTATCTCCACTTCGGTACTGCACAATCAGCCAACTGTATTATGAAGTTTATGGCTGAAGACAGCGATAATTTCCCTTTAGCCAATCCCTGTTTAAGATCAAACAGACCAAGTTCTTTTGGTCTTTTCTTGTATCTCACATAATCCAGCCTCCTGAGCATCTCGGCACTCCACTGGGCTCTCTCCGGTATTTCCACGGTTTTCTTGTACTGAGAAGCCCCAAATTAGACATAGCACTCTAGACATTGTCTCACAAGTGATGAATTGACTGGGATAATCACTCCTCTCAACCTGTTGGCTACAGTCTTGCAAATGCAGCCAGGCATACGGTTGGCACACAGCTTAACACATTCTTCACCAGGACCCTCTGGTTCCTGCCTCTCAAAGCTACCTTCCACCTGCTCAGCACCTGGTCTGTATGGCAACACAGCTTTGCATTTGCTGTTGTTGAACTTCATGAGGTTGTGGTCAGCTTCTTTATCCTGTTCAGGTCTTTTGTACTCTGTTGAGAAGTCCTGCCCCAGCAGTTATCAGTCACCTGGTGAATGCAGACTTTTGATTGGTGCATTTCATTCCATTGTCCTGGTCATTAATAAAGATATTAAACAATAGATGTATGATCTGAGCTTTGGATTTACCAAATACACTTCAGCATGGACTCTTTGTTTGGATGGCTGAACAAATGAAGAATCTAAAGGGCAACCAAAAATTGTATACATAATTTCAATTGACAAAAAAGTATTATATATGGGGATATATCAAGAATCTATATATGCACACTGAGGAAGTAGAAGGAGGAAGTATCTACTCAGGGATCTCACAGCTACGGTTTTTAACATGTCACAGTGTACGTAATCCTTCAGTCTATGTCAGAGTCTTTTTAATGGGACTTTTAGGGCAGAATCCTTTCTTAAATGCATACGTTTGCAAACATCTCCTTTTTCAAGGTAAGGAAGGAATGCTGTACTATACTAGCAGAATGCATAAAGTGTAAAACAACTTTTCTTGCTGGAAAGTCAATTTTCAATGACATAATGCAAAAATTAGTGGGTCTGAATATGATATTTTGCTTATGGAGCAATAAATTCATTGACAGTGAGTAGTTGCGTAGACATTAGACAGCAGAATAATAATGTAAAATATTGTGATTTATTGCAAAGCATATTTTTGTCTGTCCACAAAACGCAGTGCTTCTTTTTGAATCAGTGAGCCAGTGTTGCAAATGGCACATTGTAAGTGCTGTGTTTCTGTGAGATCTTTCTAATACCGATGACAGTCCAGGAGTCTCAGCTGCAGGCTAGAGCACAAAATCTATCATATTTTTTGCTTTTATTAACCTGGGAACAAAGAAATTGCCACAACATGCTACAGGAAAGGTTTGCCTAGCCCAGCGTGCCTTAGCTGTCAATGAGTAAGGTAAGGAGAAACCTACAGTGACACCAAACATGAGAATATTTTGTGGAAGACTATTTTTTTTTCTCCCAGACAGTTAATTTATTAATTTTTAAGTTAGATATGCTTGTGAACTGTATTCTTTTTATTGTTTTACAGAGAAATTTCGGCTGATGATTACTTGTTTTTGTCTGTAAAAGTAATTACTGTTTATAAGAAAAAAAAGATTATTTTCTTTTCTCTATGAAGGTCTGCTTCATTTTACCATATCCTTAGAGCTACAAAAAGAAGCTGCACTGCTTTACTGAATCAAGACCCAAATGAGCTGTATATAGCAAAAGAAACATACACAATTCTAAAGATCTGCTTGTGAGATTTTACTCACCAAGTAACTAAAGTTAATTCACATTATACTTATTAGGCAATAAAGATTACAGTTGTTTCTTGTGAGATGATATGAACAAGAATAGTTTCCTTTCTAACATGAAACAATCTGAAGTGATGTTGATCCTTTGAGTCAAAGCTGAGTCAATCTATCACACAGATTAGTTTACATCTCTGGAGGACAAAGTGCATTTATTACTTAAACATGAAGGCATAAAGATAGTGATTTGTTACAGGTAGACAGCAATGATGCATTATTACCTTCTATGTATCTCAACTCCTTTATGGAAAGTTCAATGTTAATAGTTAAATTGTAATTCATAAGAAAAAAATATAAGTCCCTGACTGAAAATGTCCCACTAACCAGTAATGCAAAAAAGGACAGTCTCACAGGTTGTCACTTTTTTCCCCAGTAGACAAGCCAAAGGTTATTACCATTTGTTATTGAAACAATTTGATATAGAAATAGAAATAATGGTGGAAAGAAATATTTCTATTTTAAGCAATTTACATTAAACTACAAAAATATATGTCTACAATCTCTGGATGCTTAGATTATGTTGCAAGGAAAACCAACCACATTGAAAGCCAATATCCATTAGATAAATGAAAAGCATCAATAATTTGTTTTCTTTGTATTATTGAGTGTGCTGCACTGACCTGGTGGAATAAAAAAAACAGTCAGTGCAACTTACCTCTCCATAAATCTGTTTAGTTTTTACTTCAGTTTTAAGGAAATTCTGCTTGCTTTTTTTTTCTTCTATAAACAAAACAGAACAATTATTTGAAACATTTAATTTGTGTTTGCTTAGAATGCATTTTTTCAAAGGATCCTGTTGTTGAGTCCTGAATTTTCTTGAAATCAAAACCTTTAGTGTCTCACTTTGAGCAGATAAAATTAAGTACCCTAAACCATTTCAAATGGATTGTCTTAGGTTTTGTCTGTTTGCTGCTGCTTGTTTCTTTGCTTTTACTATTAGTGTAATATTTATTGCTTTTTATAATCAATTTTTTCTTCAGTTTCAGCTAAATCAGAGAACTGTTTGGAAAAAAGTTCATAGATGTCTGGCACATTAAGGTGTTGTAAAAGAGCCATAACCTTCTGCACATACCTCTCAGTCTGAAGAAAGAAATCACTTGCTCCAGGGGCTGCTGTTGCAGCAGAATAAAATTGTTTTACAATTTGTTTTTACAAAAATTTAAAACATCATCTTGGTATGTTAATTGGAATATTAGTCTACCTCGTGTCAAAATCTTTAGATTTACAGCACAAGAAAAACTGCAATTTAGGCACTACATTTGAAAATATTAGGTAGTTTTCACTTTTCAGTTATTCTCTAGAACACACTATTCTTGAATGTCCATGAACAAATAAATTTATGCAAAGCTAGAAGGTCTTTCTAAAAAATAATTATTTACTGTATAGTAGAAGGAAATTGGAAGAAAAATATCAAGCAGAAAAGTCATCTTCCCAGCTCCATCAGTGTTGCTACATATTATTCTGTAGAAAAACTAAAAAACTTTGTCCCCTACTGATCTTTACTTCCTCCCTGCCCCAAAAAAGGACAGATATAACAGAATACTAAAGCACATGGTTTTAAGTACACAGGTATCCTCTCAACTTCCCTCTGACATTTCTCTTTTAGTTCATCTTTTATCAACACCTCTGAGAAGGATTTAAGAATAGTATACATCTTATAAAGAACAGATTACATAGAATATATTTAATACACAGAATAATATGAAAATACATGGAATCTATAGCACACATAGAAGTAATAGGTCACCTTATGGCACATTTGCTGCCAATAACTTCAACTACTGAACTAGCAACTTCTTTCTCCCTGTATCAACTTTTCTCTCTAGGATTTTTTGTAATAAAGGCAATTCCTTTTCTGACAAAAGTAAAAACATCTTTCCCTCCTCCCCTCCCTGCCAATCACTGGAGCAAGTTGCCCTTTACTGGAGACATCTGACCTGCCTTTCACAATGCCATTCCAGAATGAAAGTTTGTGAAGTAAAAACTGTTGAGAAACCAGGGTAATGCACCAAAAAAACCCCTGCACATGTCTTGGAACACAGGTCTAGAGTGAAGCTTTCTGCCAGAAGGGGATATTAAGCATCCCAATGGGCAATTTTAATGAGGACCGGTGAAAATAGGGAATATTTTCAGTATTTCCTTAGAAAGTATTAAGGCACTGAGGCTTGAAAAAGAGGGAAATGGAGGAGTAGCATACAGTCAATAGGAGAATAAAATGGTTATTATAAGGAAGACAATACAGGAGACAAAAACAGGAGGAAATTACCTAAAATGCTAAAACCAAATTCTGTGAGCAGTACTATTCATATAATCTGTACCGCTGCAGATTTGTTTCTAAGTATTCTCCCATGACTGGCTACAAACTCCAAGAGTGTCTTATTTAGTCATTTGGGAATTTCCAAGAGCTCTCATGACTTTCTAACCAGGACCGTGCTTCTCCCTTTTAATTAGCCATGGCATTGCTAAAAGTTTTTGCCTTAACTCTTCCAAGACAATTATTTTCATGTAAGAACTTTATATTGTTAATATGTTTCTCTTTTTCTTCTTTTTCCCTGAAGCCAGTTTAAATTAGTCTGATGTATAAAGGCAGGAGTGGGAGGGGTAGCGGTAGAGGGAACATTTATAAACCTTGGGATATAAACAACACGTATATCCTCTTTCCTAGGCCCATATCCTCCTTCATGGAAGAGTGTGAGACATATTTTTCTTCATTCCTCATTCCTGCACCTCTGATCAGAGGTAAAAGGAACTGAATTGCTGCAAAATAAAACCTGCTGAATTAAATGTGCAAGCACATATTTCCGTTAATTTATTTGGGAACCGCAGACAGTTGGTTCATGTTTAAGCATTAGATTCATTACCCTAAGGTTTGCGTAAGGCTTGGGGTGACTTTGTAGAGATGCAAGAGAGCTTTGCCACCAGCTTGCAGTACTAGATAGAGCTGATAGGGAATGGAGGTCCACTTTACAACCTACTGGATCTTCCAAGAAATTCATGCTTATTGCATACTTCTTCAGATCTGTAGCTATCCATTACCATTATTAGCAAAGGTTATCACACAGAGCTTTTAAGTACATACAGAATAAGAATTACGGCTTTCTAGGGTTTCATATCATTATTTCAACTTCTAAACACAAAATGCACATCAGTTCTATTCATCATCTAAAAATATTGATGACGAGAGGATTGCTTAGGGATTACAGAGCTGGTATTTCACAATTGTGGCAAATTCAGCTTACATTTCAGCTCCCTCTCAAGAGCAGATGTGGCACTGGACAGGTGGTTTCTCTGGCCCTCTTTCTGTTCCCTTATTTGAAGCTGAAAATCTTCAAGAACCTCTTGCAAAAAGGCAACTTTGTTGTTCTGCTATGTTATAAAATTATTATTGTAATTTACCAGGGAAAAGTATTACAACAATCTAGTCCATTTTCATGAATGAATTCTCATTTAGGATGGTGTAATTAATTCAAGTGTCAGTTTGATCAATTTTCTTTTTTTTTGTACTCTGACAACTAACAACCTTTTATTGATGATTTTTTTCTCAACTAAATCAATACTCATATCAAATTTTTCTTACCTAGATAGATAACTTTATTAAGTGTCTATAGACCAAAAAATCTCACAAAACTCCTCAGAATTTCTGCACTGCTTTAGTTATTCTGTGCTTTTCTGACCTTTTTATTTTTCATTATCATGAGAATGAGGGAAAATGGGAAGAAAATGGTAAAAAAAACCCCAGCAAAATGTAAATCCATGCTTCTGAGATTACCAAAAAACTTTCAGATCTTCATATGTTCATCCCAGCTAGATACTGAACTTAGAATAGATGGACTAGGTATTCATTAAACATTAACAATACAAAAGTAAACTTCCTAAGACATCTGAATGCACACAACCCTGACATCTAATACTTTGCTTCATTCTAGCTAAAACCAAACTATTAGACTTCTAGGAGACCAAGTAGACCAGGTAAACTGGCTGACTGTTTCCTCTTGAGTTACGGTAGCTCTGAGACACAGGCTCCCAAATTTTTATGGCATTGAGGTCACTGAATTGATTTTTTTTTTTTTTTAAATCATTCTTTCGATACATGCTGTTGCTTGCTGGTTATTATGCAGGTGACTGACTATTCTGAGGCAGTCAGCATCTATTCCTATTTGTATTGTGCTATATTTAAGTAAAACTTATTTCCCAACATATTTTAGTAACTCTAAATAAAGATGTCCATTTAAAGATGTCCACAACCCTTTCTTTGTATAAGTTGGCATATTATTGGTATTTGTCTGCTTTATTTATATATTGCGAACTAGGTAAGACATGACTTAAAAAATCACTGTGTAATGTTCCTCCTGAAGCTAAAACCGCAGTAAGTACAATTGTTGTGACTATCTTCCATCATCCTTCTGCAGTCTGCCAATGGCACAAGATAAAGAAAAGCATCCCTCTCACTCACTCGAAAATTATGGCCCACAAAACTCAAAAGAATCTATAGACACTATGCTGTCCTGACCCTGTGCTGTGGATTCAAGTATTTCCAAACCTACCTCTTATTTCTTTTTTTTCCCAGTTCATTAAAGAAGAAAAGCAGGGTGTGGGGTGTTGGTGGTGACATTACACCTGCCCAATTTTCACTTAATGAAAATATGTGGATTATTATCCAGGTGCAAGAGTTGATGCTGCTTTTGTCAAGGGTCAACACACTCAGCTGTGGAGACACCAGAGATCTACCAAGTACCTGTAATGACTGGGGAAGAGGGAGGTAGACAGCAGGGGAAAAATGAATAGCTTTGGGCTCATTACTTTCACTCTGGGGAACATGGAGCAGACCACTGAAAAAGCTATTTGGCATTGTGTAGAGGAAATCTGACATAATCATCATGACATAAATGAAAGGAAAATGAAATACGGTCATTTGGTAAAAATTCAAAACTGCTATGTTCAACAGGTCTAGCTGACTAAGAAACCTGTTCAGCAGCATTTTCTTTGCTCCTGCAGAAAACAAAATCTTTCTTGTATTTGCCACACTTTATGTAACTGCATCTAGCGTAATGACAGATTATGTCAATGGGTATTCTGGGAGAAAAACCTTGCAAAACATATTGAATGGAATCGTGCTGTTGCATGCCGGTCAAAGACCGGAGCTACGTTTTGTTCGTATTCTTGGGAACAGAATTAAGACTCAAAACGGAGTCAAGCGCCAAGGACCTTTATTAGCCCGTTAACAACTTTGCAAATGCTAAGATGCAAGTGGGGGATAAAGACAGAAAGGGAGGGAAGAGAAAGAAAGAAAGAGAGAAAGAAAGAGAGAGAAAGAGAGAAAGAAAGTAAGAGAGAGAAAGAGAGAAAGAAAGTAAGAGAGAGAAAGAGAGAGAGAGAGAGAAAGACTGGAGGAGTTCGCGGCAATAGCTACCACCCCGGAGCTGCAACATCTCAGCAGACTGATCAAGCCTGGTGGGGGAATGTTCCGTCTGTTATCCGGTGCAAGAAAGTTCCATCTGCTGCTAGTTGGTTCCATTCTTTTATAGGCTGTCGTGAGCTGCCCAACCACTCCTTCCACCCAGCGGTGGTGTGCATGCACAGTACCATCACAAAGGGGGTCTCCGGGTGTTGCAGATGGTCCTCAGGGGTCTCCAGGCTCCTCAATCCCCCCAGCCCCGGGTGCAGGCTCATGCACCGGAGCTTGGTTGGTTTTTCTCTGAATTAGCTCCTCACTTTGTTTCATGGTAGTCGGCTGGTGGTCTTTCTGGTATAGTAATGTCGAAGCAAACATCTGCTGTGTTTGTGGTGTTCATTGCACTGACACAGTCTCTGACAGGTGCACCTTCTGTTTATAGAATTGTTAGTACGTGTTATTTTGGAAAAAAATTCACTAAAATGCTGATGAAAATATCTAGAAATAAATGAAAGGAAACATTATTGAGTAAAAGAAAGGTGTAGATGTCTACCAACTTTTAAGAACAATGCAACCCCCAAAGCCGTCCTTAAAACAATTGAAACTGTCTGCACAAGTCTGCTTTTTGGTCGGATTTTTTTGTTTATTTCCCCCCCACCCCTGCAGATCACATTTTCTAGCTCTAAACATATCCACATTAGACCAGTAAAACTGGAAACTTAGTAATTTCTTTGCCCTTTTGTGAGTAACCCCTGAGGCTTCTATGTGAACAGTTTCATTGTGGCTACTGTTACCTCAGGAGATAGAGAAGCATGTCCAGGCATTAGGGACAGTGCTTTAACATTTTCATACAAGTCAAGCTGACTTCCAAGTGAATTGCACTCTACTGATACTGCAAATGGTCAACCAGAAGTCATAGACATTACATCAGTCTTCCATTATGAAAGAGAACAGTGAAAATCTCTAATGGGACGGACTGCATTTTTTTTAATGTCTAGCAATATGTAGATACAAAATGTTGTTGGATGGACAAGATATTCTCTCCCCCTTTATTTCTTCCTGTTAGTTACTTTTTATAACAAACATATTAAATCATGCAGGTTTTTTAACTAGCCATATTGACTTTCTTTTTTTAAATAAAACCTTTTAACCTTTTATGGGAACCGATGATAGCTATTTGAAACCTTTCTTTTCAATAATAAAAAGTATCTAATTTATATATTGTTGGAAGTGCATAAGACCACTTTACAAGCCTAAATAGATACCCAGGTATAAATGAAAGCATTTTAACTGTCACTGAACTGTTATCTGAAGTTAAATGGACAGCTTGCTTCTTAACATGCTGGAGTTATTGCAAAGGCTCTTAGTGGTGTTGAGTCCAAAAGAGAAAAAAGAAAATCAGCTGTTATTAACAAGGTGAAAATTCAGTAAAAATGTAGCACACAATGGAAAATTTATATAGTTGGATTTGCTTCATTGTCTCTCAGGTGAATATGTGGTTCACCTACTTCTCTCTTTAGTGCAAACATTCCCCTTCACTCATTCAGGCTATTCCTCCAGCACCGCCTCTTCTTCAGCATATATTTTCAGGGAATTTCTGACTGGTTTACCGGTAGTTTAACACTGGTTTCTTGTATTCTATCTCATAAACCAGAACTTCCATCTCTTTTGAAGGATCATCTGCTTTTTGGCAGGGCTGCATGATTACACTAATTCTAAAACCACTCTATTAGAAATTCATGCTCATGTCCTAAATTCGGATTTTGCAAAATGTAATCGAATACTTAAGTTCTGACAATTAAGGTATTACAGATGGTGGAAAAAGTTACAGAAATGTAGAAAGGTACAAAACTGGGTGTGGTTATGTCAGAGGCGAATGGTTTTTCTGCCATTTTTTTTCTGTTTTGATTTTCCAGTAAGTATGGAGGCCACATCATATATATTATGCATGACATATATTACTTTAATACATGAAATCAGTGCAAATTCCAAGTATTTTATAATAAATTATCTTAGATATAATTTTTATTGGAGTAATCAAAATATACACTTAAGAATACCTACAAAGCCCTTTGCTATGGACTGAATAAACATAAAACTAGAAGAATTCTCTATGGAGAGATTATATATTTTCTTTGTAAAAACTGCAGGGATAATTGCTTTTCTGGTCAGTTCTGAAGATCTTTCCTGTCAGGATTCAATATTTCTGTGAACCCCGGAAAGACACCTAGAACAGGACTCTCACCACTGCCTACATTTGCTTTCTGTCCTGATACCCAGACTGGCATAAAGTCTGCACAGCAACTCCCTTTCCACACTGCATGCCTCCCATTCAGAGGACTGCTCCTTGTCACTTGGCACAGCAGACCATAAAAGCAGTCTCCTAACTTTCCTTATTGACAACTTGTCAAAAGGCATGTTAAAAATAATTGAAGAGAAAGCACATGGATTTTTAAAATGTCTTGAGTCATTTTCCCCAGTGCTGGACTGGGCAAGTTACAAGACACCTTTGTCTCTGTTCTCAACAAGACAGAACTGCTGCTTTAACAAAAGAAATACTACTGTCTCCCACATAATAAATTCTTGGTATTTACTGTTGTTGGCCTTTGATTTAACAGCAAAGTCAACAGCTAAATAGCTAACATTTTTAGGCTGGTCTTTGTGTTTTGTTTGACTTTCTAAAAATAAGATTTTTCACACTGTTGTTTGGCTACACCAAAGATGACCAAAATAATACAGAAAAAACCCTTTAAAATTATTTTTCATCTAAAATATTTGTAAAATTTGATATTATAAAATCATTTGGCTTTGGAGTAAAATACACATTCAAATACACAAATCAAATGGCCCACTGGGGGGAAATGTACTGTAGGAGGAAAGACACCGTAATTCATTGTATAAAACATTTTTTAAACAAAAGTACAAGGACACAGAAAAACCAACCAGTCAATCAATCAAACCCCTTTTGTAGTAAAGGTACTAGAAAGATTTATACGCACTGAGAATTTGGCCTAATGTTGCTATTAAAAATGTGAGGATATATTCTCTCTGACAATCATGACAACAACATAAACATTTATTCTGGGATTTCTCTCACAAGGATTTATGAACACTCTCATCTGATTTCTTTATTTCTCATTATCATTAATAATCAGAATAGTCCTCAACATTTTGTCATCAGGACATGGTAATCAGATAAAAGAGTTTTCCAACATGCATTTAAATACTTGGCAAAGTAAAGGAGGGCGGCACAAAGCATGGGAAATGTGTCTTTGAGATTAGTTTTTTTCTGGCTCCTCTGCAAAACAAATTTTGGGGTGGACACGTGAAAGGTTTTTATCCTAGTTAATGGGATACAAATCAGTATGTTATATAAAATACAATTTTGTTACTTCCTCTGGAGATTAAACTTTATATAAGTGTTGTTGCATTCAATTAACTTATATTGTATCCTTAGGTAAACTCATTTGTTTTGTTTGAAGAACTCCTACAGGTCATGAGAAGGAAGAAACTCAACCCTAGTTTCTAATCATGAAATATATCGCAAGTGCAAAGAAAATGTAAGGTACATGATATCATCATGAATTTTATTCCTTTACTTGGGAATTCTGCACTACGTTTAACTAATAATCTTTTGATAGCTAATATATATATATATCTTTTTCTATATTAACTTATGAAAAACAATAGCAACAACACTGCTGTGTCTGGAATCTAGTTAACTAGATTACCTATAACACACAGGGTCTAATAGTTTTCAGACAAAATATACACACAAGCTAAACTTTGGGAACCACTTTTCTGCCTACGAGAAAGAAAAATTTCTTCCACATTCAATTCGTTGGCTGCCAGTTGCATCAGAGCAGCATAGTATTTCATATGAGATTATCTAGTTTCAAATTTATTCAATGTTCTCCATATGTTAGCTCATTATTCTCTTTTGATTAATGGCACTGTTATTCCAAGGCACAAATCAACATTCAACTGCTGAAGACTAACGAATAAAAATCTGTCTTTGATTTCTTCTTGCATGCTTAGAATTTTGACATATTCAGTAATCGTGGACTTTCTGCAGTACAGAAAAGTCTCTCCTGCTGAATGTGAGAAACAGTTCTGCCTGCATGATAAAGGAAGAGAAGGAAGATACAGTAGGAAAATTGTTAGGGTAGACTAGATACTGCTTCCAATCAAAGCCAAATTCCATTTGCATAAATAGCTTCTGATTTATACTGAAATCCCCTTGTAAACCTTGCAGACAAAGGTAAATGTAATTAGAAGATTCAAACTAGCCTAAGCCTTGATTTGTGTTGTTGGGTTTGGCACATCTACAGCCTACACATCTACACATGTACAGTATTATCCGAAACTCATAGGTGAATAGCTGTGTTTTTTCACTCCAGAACAAGGCAGAAGAATGTGCTCTTTCCCTACACAAATTCAAAAAACTATGACAATTCAAAAGATTTGGCGATACTGTTCTTATTCCTTATTCATTATCCTGGCTTTTGGTGGAGATCACCCAGTGTCTTAAACTCTGAAAGATATTGTGTTTGTCTATTTATTTATTTATAATAGTGCTTAAATGATTAATCTGTCCTGTATCCATATGCTACTGAAAAGGGAATTAATTATTAAACAGATTCAATCAAGTTTTTTTCTGAAATAAGTATCATAGGAGGGTAAGGAGAAGATGAAGCCAAACATTTCTTAGTGGTGCACAGTGACAGGATGGGAGGCAAAAGAAACTGGTAGGAGCACAATTAAATGTAACTTATTTAAATAATATAATTAATTAAGTATAAGGATTTCCCTTTTTTTTTTCTTTTGTAATATTTTTTTTAAGATGGTCAAATATTGGAAAAGGTTACGCAGGAATGCTGAGGAATCTTCATCCCAAAAGATTTTCAAAACTTTGTTGGCCAGGTCTCAGAGAAACCTTATCTAGTTTGACCTGCTTTGAAAAGGAGGCTGAGCTATATGACTTTCAGAGCTTTTATCCAACCTAAATTATCCAGTGATTTAATGACTCACAAAGCACTCATAATAAGTTATATTTGCTATTTGTTATTTTATAATGCACTTTAAAATATTACAGAGACACTGTCCTGCTAGTTGTTTTAAAGGCAAATACACATAATGGATGACATAATAATCAAACATTATTGGATGGGAAATGAGGATAAGTGCTTTCTGACAAATTAAGTTCTGCCTTTTCTCATATGTATGTACACAATAACTTTTTCAAGGTCTTAAACAATTGAAAGAATTGATACAAGTCTGAAAAGCTCACTGAGAGGGCTTCAGGTATTCACTGGGTAGGTCTATAAACTCTGCCTAAATTGTACCTAACTTCCTTATTGCTTATTTCTAACCTAGATCTTACAACAAGGCTAAATTGATACTCAAATTGTGAAAACTACTTAAAAAAAAGAAATCAGATACCTTGAAATTAACCTATATTTTACTATGTATTGGAATTAGAAAAGATTTTTTGCCCCTTCTCTTTAAAAGTATTACCATTTTTAAAATAATGACTTCAGAACTTATTTTAGTACTTTATGAAGGATCAGGTAATACAATAAAAATCTTTCAGATGAAGTACATGAGGAATTAGAGCAGACAGATTAACCAGAATCTAAAATTTTCACTTGTATATCTGTACATTTGTATTCAGAGATTTGAAATTATTTAGCATCTGGGACAGAAGAGAGTTCCAGAATTCTAAAGAATTCCAGAATTTGAAAGAATCATAGCATTATAGAATCATAGACTGTTAGGGGTTGCAAGGGACCTCTGGAGGCCATCTAGTCCAATCCCCTTGCCAGAGCAGGTCCATCTACAGCAGGTTGCACAGGACGGCATCCATGCAGGTATGGAATGTCTCCAGGGTCAGAGGCTCCACCACCTCTGGTAGCCTGTTCCAGTGCTGCTGCCACCCTCAAAGTAAAGAAGTTCCAGTGGACTTTCAGTTGATATGGTGTAGATCAACCATGTAGTAGCCAAAAGATGAGAGCATCTCCAGACGTGTTTCCATTATAAAAACAAATCTAGGCATTTTCAGTCTGATTTCATCTTTCCTTTACTGCTCAAGAAAATCTTATGTGGAATCACTGAATAAAACACATACCTAGAAAAACTTAACTGTGTTTAGTTTTTACATCTCTGGAAGTTGAGAAAATGCCAATTCATGTACAGTTCAGATTGCTTTCTCAATTCAGGATCCAGTTTGATATTTCTTGGAAAAATTATTGCCCATAAGTGCATATTGTTGTCTTAACACTTTTTCCTTTGAAGTGTACAGAAGCCAATACTAAGGACTTCTACTGATTTCACAGAATAAATTATTTTTGTATCTGAGATCAAAAATGGGGAACTTCTGCAGTGAATAATTCAGTATTGGTGTCGTTGTACCTTCAGAATTAGGGACAATACATGCATGAAGAAGAAACTTAAAATCTTTTTGCAGGTGGATTTATTTTTTGCAAAAAATACTGGATTTCTTTAAAACAACAGCTTTGGAAAACTAAGACAATAACAAAAAAAAGTCAAAGCCATGGTAACACCAACATCTGGTGGAAAAAGGAAATAAGTTCTCTTTCCGTGACTAAAATAAAATGAAAACCAGATGATCTAAGTTTTAACTTGGGTTTAAAGTATCTGACTGGGTAGGCGGAAAACACCTCTTCACAGGAAATTAAGGCCATCTGCTTAATCCAAAAAAGCTGCTAAACATAGCTGAAGTACTGAAAGATTTTAGGCCACCATTATCCTGCAGGACATTCAAAACCATATCTTATTCAATATTTACTATTCCTTTAAAATATAGTTTTGCTAACTGGGACTTTAAGCAACCTAGTCTAGTGGAAGTTGTCCCTGGCCATGGCAGGGGGCTTGGAGCTAGATGATTTGTATGGTTGGAACTAGATGATTTTTAAGGTCCCTTCCAGCCCAAGCTCTTCTATGAGTATATGAATTTAGGACACAGCTTCTGGCCATGTGGGCACATACAGAAATCTACTAATTAAAAATGTTCACACAGAGAATGCACTTTAAATTTGGGCAATAATAGCTGTAAAACAGTTGAAAGTAAACATCTGCAGTCACTGAATTTCAGGTTATTTGAAATTATTCCCTTTGGAATGTGTTAGTCTTGTGTAGGTAAAATAAACACTCTGGTTTAGAGGAGGGAATAGGCTTTCCCCTGATACCCCTAAAGACTCCAAATTTCCTGTCTAAGGACTTTAGGAAAGGTAGGGCTCCTTAAATCACTGGTTTTCAGTACCATTCTTTCCTAACCCACTTATCACTACATTTCATATCCACATGGTTTTTGAACATGATGTAGCCATACATCCGTACAAAACAAACTTTTAAAAGCACAGAAGGAATGGTCCAATAGTGGCTTGCATAACAAAATGCATATGTATATAAATGTAATAACACACTAACTCTGTTAAATTGAATATATATCTGTCTATATAGATATTGTATATGTGTTCAAATTGAATGTTTGTACATAATATTCATAGAGAAAAACCTACCTCGCAGGGGGAAAAGGGTTCTAGGACAAGAGTTAGAAGGGCTCATTGAGAGCTTTAAATTAGACTCAAAGGAGGACAGGAATGTAACTGGGCTCACTAGGGAGGTGTCTGGCAATAGTAGCCCAGCATTTGCGAGGGCAGCGTGCTAATAGTTTTGAGAATCAGAAGGCCTACCGCCCCCTAAGGGCAAAAACTACATGCCCAACTGCCTCTCTGAAATGCTTATACGCCAATGCTTGCAGTATGGGGAACAAACAGGAAGAACTGGAGATCTGTGTGCGGTCGCAGGGCCGTGATCTCATTGAAATTACTGAGACATGGTGGAATAGCTCATGTAATTGGAACGCTACCATGGATGGCTATGTTCTTTTTAGGAAAGACAGGCCAGCAAGGCGAGGTGGTGGAGTTGCTCTTTATGTGAGAAAGCAACTGGAATGTATCAAGCTCTTCCTGGGGAATGTATCAAGCTCTCCCTGGGAGAGAGTCAAGAGCTTGTGGGTGGATAAAACACCACCGTTGTGGGTGTTTTATTACAGGCCACCTGATCAGGATGGGGAAGTTGATGAGGCCTTCTACAGACAGCTGAGAGTTACCTCACAACCACAGGCCTTGGTTCTCATGGGGGACTTCAACCACCCTGATACCTGCTGGGAAGGCTACACAGTACATTGGAGGCAAAAGGAAAACTAGACAAAATGTGGGCCCACTATTGAATGAGACAGATGCCATGGTAACAGAGGATGCAGAGAAGGCAGAGTTACTGAATGCCTTATTTGCTTCAGTCTTCACCTCTCAGGCCAGCCCTAAGGACCCCAAGACTCTACAGGTAACATGGAAAGTCTGGAGCAAGGAAGACTCTCCGTTGGTTGAGGAGGATCAAGTTCAAGATCAGTTAAGAAACTGGACATCCACGAGTTGATGGGTCCTGATGGGATGCATACCTGAGGGCTCAGGGAGCTGGCAGAAGTCACTGCTGGTCCACTCTCCATCATCTTTGAAAGGTCCTGGAGAACAGGTGAGGTGCCTGAGGACTGCAGGAAAGCCAATGTCAGTGCAGTCTTCAAAAAGGGCAAGAAGGAAGACCCAGGAAACTACAGGCCAGTCAGCCTCACCTCCGTCCCTGGAAAAATGATGGAACATTTGTCTGAGCCATCTGTAGGACATAGCATTACATAAGCCAATGCAATTCATAACTATATGCATTCATAACCATATGTATTCTCATGCACAGAATATATATATTATATATATATATTATATATATAGATATACTGTACTGCAGTATGTGTCATAGGTGCATAAAAATGCCTATGAGCAGCGTACTTTCCCCTACCAGTCTCATTTTTCATATGCACTTGGTTACATGTATAAATGGTTTATATCAGGGTCTAACTTCCTCAATCTCTCTGATCATTGGTTTGTGGTAATTGGTCTACTGGGACTTGTCCCTGTGCAGATACAAAATGAAATTATTTTGGCCCCTTATGCCTAGTCTCTTAAGAACAAATCTTTAAGCTATGAAATGGAGCTATTCCTAATGGTGTCTAAGCTCATTTTGAACCCTTATGAAATTAAGATCTTTCAAAGAGTTTGGAAAGTTAAAAACTAAAGGATGCCAAAACTCTGATAATTTACAAGTGAGTCAAGAGCAAAACATTAGTCTGGTCATTCTTAACAGTGTTGTCATCCAGTGCAAGAATTGCTTCTAATTTTAAAATGCTTGTGTTGTATTTACATATATACATGTACTTATACAATATGAGGCTATGGCCAAAAATATTACAATTATAAGGTAAAGGCTGTAGTTTTCCTACATTGATCAATATCCCCATGTGCTCTTCTGCTCTCACGCTATCCAGAGCAAGAAAATGATTAAACCTTAATCTAGAAATTGTACTATTGTAGTTGACCTGGTATTGTATAGTGCCAGTATCCAAAGTGCACATTTTGCATTTTTTTAAGCATCTGTTCTAGTTGGGTCTATGCAAAGGGGAGCAGGCAGGGGGAAGGGGTATCCAAGTTATCCAAGCATTGCAACATGTTTATTTCTCTCTAACCATGGAAACACAAGTCCTTTTTATGCACCCTATGGGCAATAAGTCAAGTCATACGTCACACTGTGTGTCACAGAAATGTTAAAAAGTTATTTAAGTAGGATCCTTTGCTTGTCCCGTAATTGTGTATTTACACTATACTGAAGTAAAGGAGTTAGGCACCTTATATATTATTGGTTGTCAGTGCAATCTAGACTTCTGTCTTCCTTCAGTGCTTCTGAGGAATGGAGATAGAGAAATTACCAACACAGGACAGGATTCTGTAGTGAACCACTTAGGAGTAATTTCTGTGGAGGGGAGTGTGGGGATGGCTAAAGCTTGATATTTTCAGTTGGATTTCTAACATGGATGGATTACTATTTTCAGGATAAGTGTAACCCCTAGAGTTTTCAATTAATTTAAATAAAACCAGATTACTATTCTTAGAATGGAATGAAGTTTATTAATTAATCAAAAGTATAAAGTTTAAATAATTAGAACCAAAACCAAACAGGTTTTGGAAGGTAGAGGAAATCTACATTATTTCCTCAAATGCCACCACTTTATATAAAATTATTTCATTCATACACTGGAAGAGGGATTTAATTTTTTTTTAAACAAACAAAAAAAAGCACTGGATAATTCTGATCTGTCTTGTAAATTACTCCAAGGTTTTCAAATATAAACAAAGAATAATATAAGATGTCTTGTTTTCATGGTTCTGAGATATCTATAATAAAACTGTGTTTCATTTTAGGTGTTGAAAACCCTTCCTGTTTCAGTGAAAGGCATCCTCTTGCTGTCCAAAAACTGAAAGAAAATCTTTGCTAAAGTTTCTTTGCCAGGATTCTGTGACAGTGATCTGTCCGAAAGGTAGAAAAAACTCTTCAATTCTAGCTTGCCAGTTAACTTTGGAAACAAAATAAAGACATCAACTCTGTGAAGTCAGCAACGGTCTTCCAGCTGTTTTATTACTGCTGGAGTACTAACAGCTAGAAATCCCATTGATTATGGTATTCTTTTAGGAAAATAGGTCACATCTGATTCTAGTATAAGTGCAAGAAGAGCCTTTGGTATTCAAAGATGCTTCTGCTTCTTGTTTTAAATGTCTATGCCTTATTACAGACCTCAGCCTCATAAAAAATTACTTCACAGTCCAGGCAAAGGTAGCAGCTCTGCAAAAGGAAGACGTTCAGTTAAATGACATCATGTTTCAAGATATCATTGCAAAAGCTAACTGAGATGGTTAGAGTAAGAACAGAACTGGGTAGGAAAGTCAAAGACCGCTGTCTGAACTGTGCTTGCCTCTTACTACCCAATTTCCTTCAAAGGGCATTTAAAGAGTCTTTAGTGAAGTTGCATATGTGATCTGTTCATTAATGAAGCTCTTCTGTTAATTCCGCATCAACAATGACAACAGCCTGCAAGCAACTATGTAGGGTAAAGAGTTTCAAAGGCTGCAATGACAGAGACAGCACTGAGGAGCTATGGGCAGACCCAAGTTCACTGTGAAGAATCACTGTGCTGTGAGAACTGAATTTTGATAACTGAGACTGCTTTGAAAAAGAAATCACTGAATACTGTAGACCTTGACAGTTCCCCTGCAAAGAAAATTAACTTTGCCTGAGCCTGGATCTCTTATACTTTCAAAATTTAAGTTCTATGTTTTTAACACAAATAGAATCTGTGAAGAAAATTTTGAAAGGAAGTGATTTGATATGTTTTTGGAAATCTAAGTATTTATTCAAAAAATTAAACTTGTTTACTATGAGGAAAAAATAGTCCCACTTACTATTTCTACTAAAAGTTTGTGACAATAAACTAAAATCACAAGGCTGAGATTCAGTACAATATTCAAGCATAATCTTTATTCTAAGGATAAATATACATTAGCTCATTTACTTGCACAGGTTGAAAAGCAAGTATCAAATAGGGGTGATGCATTTGTTTATTAGTAAAAACCCCACAAATGACATCAAGATGAAACTTCACAAATATTTGTTCATTGGTAACAAACTTCTTTAAGACTATCTAGTATCATTCATCCAAATGTTAGATGCATTTTGCTCATCCCACTCTTCTCACATACTGGGGCAAGTCCTATTCTTTAATAACAGAAAAGAAAATTTTGTCCTTTTCTCTTTACTTGTGTGCAAGCTGATCGTTATCAGGGGAGAGAAAATAAGGATCTGTCTTTAATGCATATTTCAGACCTACTTAGGGAAAAAAAGCAAAAAACCTCCACCTCCATCCCATCTGAAGAAAACCCCACACTAAAAAAACCCCATTTATTTGTGAAAACATCGTTTAAAGTGATTTGTTAGACTAAATTTCATGTAGTGTTTACATTCTGCTACCTCTCAAGAAAAACCAAAACAGACAATGATACAACAGTTCCTTGAGCCTTGAATAGTTCAAACTCTGAGAGGGATGTTCAGGAGGAGATTTCTGAGAAGGTCCTGGAGTCCATTAGCCTCCATCTTCAGCTTCCTACCCCATTAGTGCTTAAAAATGCAGTGGCCTCATTCTTTTTATAGAGCTTGTCCTATCAGCTTATCTCTAGTGTCAAATCACAGTGTACTCTCCCTCAAAGAAAAAAAAAAAAGAAAATCAGTACTGATTAATTATGTCAACTTTTGCAGGAAATAAGGAGTTATGACTTGCGCATAGGGAAAAAAACTCGATAGTACCAACTTTCTACAACAGTTAATGTCTGGAAGACAGGAGTACCGACAAGTAAGACTAACACGGAGGTGCCAAGCCTGAAATATTTAATGAAAAAATGAGGTAGAGGTCTTCTTACTGTAATAGCCTATAAAATAACAACAGCTACAGAAAAAGATATATATCCAGGAAAGGTAAAGCAAATCATTAAAAATCTCTTGGAAACTGACTGTGTAAAATTTTCTAATAAGGAATTCTATACTTAGGTACATGTAACTCCATCTGCTGGTCTCTCCTGTGCTGGCATTAGAGTACAGGAAGGCAGAGAGGACGCCTACATGATAAAAAAGCTACACTGGTCATTTGTATTCTTTTTTCATCATCTTCAATGTTAAACACTCTTTTGTTTGTACTTCTGTTTCATAAAAGCCAAGTAACAAACTTGCCTATACAATGAAGGTTGCTTATGCATATTATCCTTGCTACGGCAAGACATGTATTACTAGGTTTCTTTTCTTTTAAACTGGTTTACTCCCCTTTTTCCAACACAGATTCTAATTGTGTAGCAACCTTTCTTCCCCTTTTTTTCATTTTCTTATCCTTATCATTGCATTTCTAGTATGTATACCATCTTTGTGTGTCTCGCTTAGCTCATTTAGTCTCGCCTGCTATTTAGTCTCGCCTGCTATTTAGTTCTGTATTTTTAAAGCAAATTATCTCCTTTGCTCATAAGGCTGAAGTGGCAGCTTTGACATCACAGTAATATTACATTATATTTTATTTTCCTAAAGTTCTAGTTTGACTTCCTCTAAGTTTTTCAAAAAGACATTTGAACTGATCTTTTTTCCATAAAAACACCTAGAACGAAACCTTTGTCTTAATTTTGTTTTGCAGAACTTTAAGAAAATGTGCATCGACAATTGAGAAATAACTGGCAATTCATCATCATAACCAGACCTACATGAAACCTGAGAATTACTCTGAGTGTGAAGTTCTTCTAAAAGGAAATAGTATAGCTGGACTTCCATGTCCCTTCTCATAGGCCTAGACTCATTACCCTGAGGGCAAGACATGAAAATAAGTTATGCAAGACTGTTTTGAGATTCACATTATGGGACTCAATGGAACATGAACTGAAATTGTTTAGACAGGGCCTGTATACATTGTTATGTGATTGGCAGGTTTAAATAACCCATAGGTAAAGCAAGGTTATGGTAAAGATGCCCTACAGATGACCTTTCTCAGCATTTCAATTGACAACAAAAGTAGTTAGAATAGAAAAAAATGCATGAGTTTGACAAACTATCCAAAACCTATGCAGATTTGACACAAGGGGCTTATTATTATTTTCTTTCTTTCTATTCACACGCAATTATGAAGACAAACTACTAATTTTCTGAATTCTAATTGCAGTGCATTCAGGTGTATCTGGCTAAAGAGTAGTCAAACACACGTGTAATAACCCAAGTTAACAATGGTGAGGTGAGGAACTGCAGTAGCCTAGCTCATCTGCATTACCAAAGACTGTTGATGGTAAATGATTAAGCCCTTGTCACTCATGTAAACACACCAACATTACTAAAAAGAAAAATATATCTCTCAGGAGAGTTATACTAAGGGGTACTATTGCATAATGGGATATAGGACTTACCTATACAATGCTTGAGATGGAATTTGGGGATAAAATTCAGTGCCTGTATAAAAGTGATAATGGGATGGTTAGGTGAATTGTTAAAGGTGGGAAAGCAAATGAAATCATTTCAGAAGAAAATGGAGAGGAGTGACAAAAGGGTCCAGTTGTGTACAAGTAGGATGCTGCTTAGAATGCATCAGTATGTCTGGCCTGGACTTGATCCTGCAGTATGTCCTGTTTGATTATTAAACTCTTATTTCTAATGGTCCGCTGTGTGTGTTCTGTATCCTCTCTTTTTCTAGATATATGTGTGCGTGTGTTATTTAATAGCGAACTTCAAGTAAGATTGGCTGATGATAGGCCAGATAGGGTAGAGACCAAGGGTCTCAGAGCCACATTATCAGAGACACCTGTGAAAGGAGATGTCCCTGCGCATCAATTCATAAAAATGGGATTGGATTATTTTTGCTGGTTGTGTTTATGTGAGTTCCTGTAAAGACATTGTCTCATGTTGTTTATTCGTTTGTGAGTTCACCACTACCCACCAGGTAGGAGAGACTCCTTGGCGTCCTTCATCCCACTGTATGCAATTACCCTTAACAATATGGCTTTATAATTTTCTTCTGGGAGGTACTGTGTCATGAAACCACAAATCTCAAAACGAAAAATACATTGAACTATTAACTAATTTCTTCACAAGACAAACAGATGCACTTTACAGGAACAGCAGATAGTGTGTTCAGCACAACGTGATCTTGATCTAGCCCAAAAGGTCAGCACACTGGTTTTACAACTCATCTTGTGCTGAGGAAAAATGGATGTATTTGTTGGGGGAAAAAACCCAATGAAAAAATTATGCCTAGGAAGAAAGCCTTCAGAGAATGTTATGGCCAAAACAGTAAAAAAACCCAAAAAACAAATAAAAAAAACCCAAATCCAAACCAAAACATAAACTAAAAACAAACAGAAGGAGAGAATAACTTTGACAAAAATGGAACTTTTGATTCATCACCCAAAAAAAGAGATATTGGAAAGAAATCTAGAAAATTGGTTTAGTGTTGTCACCTACCGGACCTGGAAGTAGGAGTGCTCACTGAATCTAGGAGGGCTCTCTCTGATGAACATACAAGAGCACTTATATTTCACGTATCCTTGCACTAAGTAGATATCTTCAACTATATATCCTTACATTCCAGGTGTTCGCTCATCCTTTCCTAAAGCAGTGAACATTTAGAATTTTTTGCCGTAGGAGGTGGTAGAAACAGACAATACCATTACTGATATTGGCATTGGTATTGGCAGACAATATTAGTACAAATAATTTGAGAAACCATTTAAAGATACTCAGTTAAGAGATGCACAAAAGGGTAGTAGGGGTAATAGCCACAGATAAACCTTCTTCTCACCCTAATAAAAAGTTTGTAAGTGCTATGAAAATAGCACTCTGAAAGGGAATGGACTATGTACAACTTTCCCTTCTCCCTATGAATCTTTTCTTCTTAAACCAAACAGACTTTCCTACAGTCCAACACTCAGTACCCCACTAAGGAGTCCTGAAACTTAGATTTCACGTTTAGCACATTAAACACATAGAATAGTTTTACAAAGTCTAGAATTTTAGAAGAGCCAGTACAATATATATGTATTAGATTTTCTTTCTGCTAACTTAACATAGTGAATTGAGTTACAGAAAATAGCACGGACCTGTGCATCCTTACAAAGAATGACAAGTCAAAAGTTCTCTCCTGAGCAGATTCCACTGTAATAAAAATTATACCAGGGAAGGTTATGGTCTTGAATATCCATTATCAAGAACTTCTGACAGGTATCTGTTGTGGAAAATAGAGAAGAATCTTAGACTGAAAGTTAAAGGATAAAACTATTTTCAACAGCTCACATAATTCAATTTATTTTTCTCTTTCAAGTGAAATGACATTCCACACATTTCAAAAAAGATTATCAAAACTATGTGGGGCATAGAGCAGATGTCAGCTACTGCTGAGAAAAACCGAAAGCAACTTGCAACTAACTGATGAAAAGAGAAGCCTTACCTATTTTTATCTTCTATTCATTGTCACCACCACAACTGTTGTCTGAAAGCACAGCTAGCTCCTCAAAAGTATGGTACAAGAGATTGTTCTGACACTGGATTTTTACAAATGATAGTTTTTATGAAGCCATCTCTGAAGTAGTTCATGCTGACTTAGCATTGACTCCAAGAAGAAAACTTCCAAATTCACATTTGGAGCTGTGTTAATGGTACCTGCTGGAGTTTTCTCAACACACATCCTTAAGAAAGAGAATCATCAAAGCCAAGTTACATCTGGCTTAGTGCATATAACAAGATGGTCATTAAATCATCTTGAAATAAAAAGAAATTATCCCATCATAGAAAACTATTATATCTCACAGTTCTGGAAAGGTCATAATTAGTATCTAACTGAGCATAGAATAGCACACAATTTTATTCCTATCTTTGCAAAAAAATTTTAAATGAAAATTTTATGCAAATGTACAAACTCTTCTTTCCAGTGTGTCTAAACTTAATGTTTGATTTTGTCTTCAATATTAGTAAGGCTGCCTGTTTAACTCAAGGCCCAAAATCACTTATATGGGTGGAGTTTTGTGTTGTTTTTTTTATTTTAATACTATCAACAGCAATAATAATTTAATCTCAGGTTTTCATTTTTCATGAATGACATTTCTTTTGTACCAGGAATGATATTTCTTCTGGTTAGAGGCGTTATTCTCTTGACTTTAAGAAATCTAATCTCTTCATGCATATTCACACACCTTAATGCTTGAACATACGTACATATGCTTACACACATTTAAATATACATGTATATATATACACTCTAGAAGAGAAAATTATTTAGACAATACTTCATTTGAAAAAAAGTATATATTTTTTTATACATCATATTTTTTTTTCAAATTCTGATGGATAATTTATTAGATTGGTGTTTACACTTTGGTTTATTCTCTGGCTGAGTGGAAGGTGAAGGGAAGAAAGCTTCTCAAATCACATCCTGATTCAGTCTCTGTATTTCACACTTAATTGAAGGTGAAGAAAAGGCTACTCAGAACAGCTGGCACATACAGCTAAAGACATTCATATTAAAAACACAGCTCTTTTATTAGACTGGTAAAGAAGATAGGAAATTTTGGTCTTTAAACTAATAGATTAATGTCCATGAAGAATACAAAGTATTTTGATTAATCTAGATTTCTAAAGTGACCCCATTAGCAATCCTTGTCCAGGAAACTTTCACTGGATATCATGTTTTCTCTTTCACATTGTGAAACAGTGATTTTATAAAGCAGTGTCCCCTAGGACAAAGTTTCTAAAATCAATTAAAGAGGCATAGATTTTAAAGGCAGTCAACTGTGCAAGGGTAAGGGATAAGGGGCAAGACAGAAGGTGAAATCTATCATTCCAATGAAAATTTCATGGAGTTTCATTTCATAAGAACAGTAAAAAGTCTTTGTCAAGCTGAATTATGGCTTTTCATGCAATTCTGGACATATGCTAGCAATGAAGGAGATGGTGACATGAATTTGGTTTTATTTGTACAATAAATTTTCTTTGCCCTGTTCCCAACTGATTTTGTCAAATGAAAAAAATGTTCAACTGAAAACAGTCTTCTAGCTCTGGAATAAGTCAATAAATGGAAACACATAGAGCTTACATTAATATAACCCTTCATTGACCGAAGTAAGTCTGGTATCCTAATAAATTACTAGGCCAGAATAATACCAATAAACATTAAATAAATAAACTCATGGAGTTTATAAACTCACTCAATACTTAACATCAACTCTAGGTTAAGAAGGGTTTCAAATTAGAAAAGCCATTTATAACAATGTTCTCTTTTGTATTGCTTAAAAGAAGATTTCTAAATCTGGATATTTTGTAGAGTCTCCTCACATGACTGAATATTTTCATGAACTATCTCCCTGAAATCCATAAACACTATCTCAATTTTTTCACTGAAGAAAAAAAATAATTGGTAAACTTACAGAAGTTTGACTTCTACCAAAAGGGATGAAATAATTCCTGTTAGAATAAGAAATATTTTGTACAGAGATATGCAGCAGTAAACTCTTCTTGGAAAAAAAAAAATTCGAAGTTATATTTTCTCAAAATTAAAGTTGATTTTGCTGTTTAAACATTCCCTTCAACATGTATATAATTTTCTATACCATCTGCAGTTATGTATACAGAACTGGGTTTGCTTACTGCTTTGCTCAAGTCATCTGTTCTTTCCCCCTGTGCAAAATCAAAAAGTCTTGAAGAGTCTTTGGTATGGGAAATTTAATTTTAATCATCTGAATTTCTTCATTAATCTGAAAGTCTAATATTCTTGTGGTTTATGCTTTTGGACACTTAATGTAATTAATCTTGCTGCTTTATGTCAGAAATAAAGGAGAAAAATTATGAACTTTTATGTTGCATAACTTAAAGATTTTAAGTAAGTTCTTTTTTGCTTTCTGACCTCTGTGGAGATAGAGAAAGCCATCTACAAGCCAGATTTCAGAAACACTCTCATTTTTAGAAATGATTTGTACTTGACACATATCTGATGTATTTGACAAAAATTTTTTTGAAACATTTCAAACTTCAGATTCTTCTTTAAAGAAAAACATATGCATATGTATACCTATGGCAGGACTGCAAATCTGAAAGAAATGTTGCAATAGCAAGTGCACCTGCAATATTTTTATTCTTCCTTTATTAGAAATAAACTTTCTTGTAAGATTTTTACTGCCAGAATTTTTTTTTTCTATGTCTTTCCACATCACCCATGAAAAGAGATTTAAAAAAAGGACTGCAAAACCACTTCTGAATTGCAGAAGAACTAGTTTTACTATAGAAGCAAAACATAAAATTGGAGACAGGCTTTCTTTCTTATTACATACACATTATTGAATACAAGCATTGAGAAAATACTGAGTGCATGATATGTATTGTATGATAATACATTGTATACACAGTACATATCTCAAAATAAAACCATTTAATGCACCCTCAGCTTTTATTCACACTTGCCTAAAGTTATAGGGCATAATGTATTTATCATGAGTTCAAAAGCTATTATAAATTTATGACTTGAAATTTCACGTAACATTGTTCAGGCAACCCCCTATCTGAGACATGTACATTTTTGAGAATTAGGAAACCTAAGGACACTAATCTTGCAGTATGATAGACTTGCTGCATAAAAATAGCATGATATTGTATGAGGCATGCTATTTGCTGCAAAACTTTATGGACAGCTTTACATAATTGCAAGCAGAGCTTCTTCAGTATAATTTCAGATAAGAGATGCTCTGCTTTCCAAGGCTCAACCCCATATTTACCTGAACCAGAGAACTACACAGATGCTTAAAACCTTAGCTAGTATGTTCAAAGACACCTACACCAGTTCAAATCCATGATGTTCCCCTCTAGTGTATGACAAAGGGGAAGAACCTCAGTAACCACATTGCAATAAATCATGCTGCTATTTTGCATTTATTCTATCACATAAGCTGTGGAGTTCACCATCTTTCCGTCTCCATTTTTTTTGTGTCTGCAATTAAAGTATGAGCATCTGTAGCTACTGGAGTTTTGTTGTGAGAGATTGTTTATTAATATTTGTAAAACAGATTTTTTCAGTGAGCTATCTTTGAGATATTTGTATTTATTGAAACTCAAATCTTTGACAAGCCATTAACAATTGTACTAGAATCGTAGAATCATAGAATGGTTTATGCTGGAAGGGACCTTAAAGATTATCTAGTTCCAACCCCCCTGCCCTGGGCAAGGACACCTCCGACCAAACCTGGTTGCTCAAAGCCTTATCCAACCTCGCCTTGAACACTTCTAGGGATGGGGCATCCACAGCTTCTCTGGGTAACATGCTCCAGAGCCTCACTACCCTCATGGTAAAAAATTTATTTCTGATATCGAATCTAAACCTACCTTCTTCCAGTTTGAGGCCATTACTTGTCCTCTCACTACATGTCCTTTGTAAATAGTTCCTCTCCAGATTTCTTGTAGGCCTCCTTCAGATACTGAAAGGCTGCTATAAAATCTCCCCAGAGCCTTCTCTTCTCCAGGCTGAACAATCCCAATTACTAAAGGAAAATGACACTGACTTATCAGAAAATAGAGGAAATGTGCCATCCTGACTTATATGTGCAGTCTGTTGTCCTTTTTTCTCCTCAAATTATGTGGATACTGGCCACTAAGGATAATACTACCACACCTTAGGCAGAAAAAGTAATTTCTCCATCAATTTATTCACTGGTAGTGTGTTTTTCAGCAACCAAAACTGGTCAGCATTTTAAACCTTTGGCAGACATTTGCTCCTTCATCACTTTTCCTTGCCAAATCATTACGTTGAAAAAAACCCCCACACAACAAGATGGCACATCCCTTATCAAATAAAAACATGCAATGTCCCAAACATGAAGTCCTGGTTTCTTCTCGAAAAAACAAGGTAATATCTCAGGGTTTTTTTAAGTTGCTGTCCATTCACATAATGATTTTTACTGCAGAAAACATATGGCAAACTAATAGGCATGAAAAAATCTCTTCCTTTCTTGTTCACATTTTTGCTTTTTGTGATTGCATTGCATTGCACACAACAAAGTGTGTTGCAGGAAGCAAGACAGTGATAAAATACCAGACACCCCATCACCTTTCTCCTACCTCCAGAGCTCCTGCAGTAACTATATTCCCTAATAACCTGAAATAAGGGTTTTCTGATTACTTTTTAGGATGGGACAGTAGCTTTTTTATGCCTTGCAAACAATAGCACTGACAGGTTTCTGTTCTTACAGACTCAGCATTTCCATTTATATGACACTGATTATTGTTCTCTGTGTTATTGTTGCACACCAGTCAAAGACCGGAGTGAGGTTTTGTTTGTATTCTGAGGAACAGAATTCAGACTCAAAATGGAGTCACGTGACAAGGAACTTCCTTTGCCCAACAACAAGTTTGCAAATGCAAAGGAGTGAGCAAGAGATAAAGAGAGGAAGGAAGGAAAGAAAGAAAGAGGAGAGAATGAAGGAGTTCACAGCAATAGCTACCACCCTGGAGCTGCAGTGACCCAACAGTCTGATTAGTTTCGAGTCTGGTGGGAGAACATTCTGTCTGACATTGGTTGGTTCCGTTCTTTTATAGGGTACTCATGAGCTGTTCTACTTAACCTTACCTTTCACCTGGCAGTGGTGTGCATGTCCAGTACAGTTCCCAGGGAGTCTCCAGGCCCCTTGGCCTCCCCGACCCTGAGTCTGCTGGTGGTTTTCCTGCAGATAAACATCTGTGTCAGTGGTGTCAGTAGGGTTGTGATAAGCAGGCTGTGGTGTCTGTTTATGGTTTCTCTGCTATCGGTGATATCAGCAATATTATGATAAACAGGCTGTGGTGTTGGTGTCTGTTGATGGTTTTCCTGCCATAACAATGTTGAGATAAGCATCTGTTGGTGGTGTCCATTGATGGTGTTCCTGCCGTAGCAATATTGAGACAAACATCCACTGTGTTGGTGATGTCAGCAATATCGCTTATCACCAACGCAGTCTCTCACACAAACACAAGTTTAAGAATCTTGTCCTGAAAGTGAGCAGTGACATAGCACCAGGCAGTATTTCTCTAAAGATGCACGTAGTGATTTCTAAAATGCAGTGTCTTAGTTGGACATTCGGCACCCAAGTCAAGTCTCCTTGTGTTTGTCTTCGTCTTTTTCCTTATAATCCCAATTTGACAAGGTCCTTCGTTAAATAATCTTACTGAAAAATACACATTCTCACACTCCACATCTTCTTATCAATTAGCGTGACTGATCAGGTTTCTTCTGCTCACTGCTAATGGTCAGGTTTTTGTCCCTGAATGTCCTTGTTTATCTCTTTCTGCCTTTCATTTATCATTTTTTGTATTGAAAAGACGCTTGACCAGATGCATGTAAGAGAGCAGACACTCGCCTTCTACATACCCTTACAAAGCTATGTGATTTTCTCAGTCGCCACTTGGGGAAGAACTGTGAATACTTGAGTACTTTGAACAGAATTGATTGTTTTATCCCTTGTTTGCATTAATTCAGTTCAAAGAAGTCATTGCTGATAAGGGCCTTTCCTGTACAGACTTGATAAAATACAGCAGAAGTGCAATTTTTCCCATCATACCTATCAAATTACATTGTTTCTGTCTAGGACACCATGTAATTAAAAAAAAAAAGAAAAAAAAAAGTAAAAGAAAAAAAGGGTGGAAAAAGATAATTCACTTAATTTTGCCTTTGTATTTATTATCCATATCTGTTACTGGTTAGAAATGTTTTATGCTCAGAACTGATCTGAACTGTCCTCAGGGGTCCCCCAGAGTAGCTGATTCATGCAAACATATGGTGAAGACATTGAAAATACATAAGGTTTCAGTGATACATACAAGAATCTCATATTAAGATAGCAGTAAATATTCATCTAAAGAAATTAGTATGAATAGAGCAATTATTTAACATTTAAAGATGACTTTATAAGAAAATTGTTAATGATAGATTACTACAGTTCTTGTCCAACCTTTCAGCTAGTTATTAAGTGATCCAAAAAGTGGCCTTTTCATGAGAAGTCATGACACCTTGTAAAGCAGTCTTTGGTTTCAGCAGCTTCTTTGACGCTTGAGGGAGAACTGGAAGATTGCCAGCTGCCAGGATGTTTCCTTGCTTTTGTTATGTGTTTGAGGAGACAATAGATTTTACAATTAAAAATACGTCTAACATTTTTGCATTAAAATACAAAAGAGTCCTTGTTTATGTCTGAAATTCAAACAAGAGTTATTTTTAAGGAGAATTAATATCTCTTCCATGACATATCTCTACCACAACACAGGGTAGATCTATAAGGATGGCTCAAGGATAGAACTAAGTTGTAATGAAATTCTGCTTTGCAGGTGTACCAGGAGAAAGTTTGGGTTATAACCTGCAGAATTTTAGATTTACCCAAATAATAAAGTCTAAGCTTAGAGTAAACACCTTGCATAATGAAAAACTAAATTTTCAGTAGAACAGACAGTTAAAATGACATAGGCTTTTAGTGGTGTAAAATGATAAATCTTTGCTGGTGAAATTGCGTGAGTTCTTTAAAACAGGAAATGATACACATGTAGGCATTTAACTATAGTTAGCAAAGATCTTTTGCAAGAGATCTGGGAAAAAACAAGAGGACTTTGTCACATTTAATTTCATTTTTCCTCAGGTTTTACTGATAAGTTACACATTAGTCAGTTTAGCAACAGCTAAGACCCTAAGGGTATATTTACATTAGTCTTTTACTTCCAATTAAGAGTGTGTTTTCAAAGTGAATATCCTTCCTCCCAACTTACTTTTTTCAGTTCATATTGTGGAGCATCTAAGAGGGTGGGCTGGATTCTCTTCAGATGACAGGTAAGCAAAAGGTGTTCTTTAGAGTGAAATAAAGATGCTTTGCTAAAGGATATTCATCTGACATCACTAGGGTAGAGATGGACAAAAATAAGGATCCTTTAGCATATACGTTTTAGAGAGGTAAAGTCCTCTCAATACAGCTGTTGTATTACTCAGCTCTGATCCTATTGATCTATACTGCCTAAATACGTAGATGTAGCTCTTGAATTTCTGAACACCTTAATTCCGATGTTGGAAGACAGGAGTTTTAGAATAGATACCAGGAAGAAATTTTTCACCATGAGGGTAGTGAGGCACTGGAACAGGTTGCCCAGGGAAGCTGTGGAGGCCCCATCCCTGGAAGTGTTCAAGGCCAGGTTGGATGAGGCTTTGAGCAACCAGGTCTAGTAGGAGGTGTCCTTGCCCATGGCAGGGGGGTTGGAACTAGATGATCTTTAAGGTCCCTTCCAACCTAAACCATTCTATGATTCTATGATCTTTCTAATCAAAGACTAAGTAAATGCAATACACAAAAATTGCAGAGCACACACACAAATATCAAACATCAGCAAACACCTCCCCTTTTGTGTTGACAAAATCTGAACCTGCTTAAGAACTTTCTCAAACTACCACCAAATATGTATACGTATACCACCAGGCATATGTTCACAGTTCTATTAAACATTGTAGTAATAGACAAGAGATTTGCATCTAGATAATAGATGAATGATGAAATTTCTGTTGAAAGACAAACATCGTAATGAATGTGCTATCCTAATGAATCATTGCTTGGAAGAGGCCATTTAATGTTGGCATTAATGATATCAAATGAGCTGTAGAATGTATATCAATTAGAGTATAATGACAGTTTTAGTATTTAGAGCTACATGACAGTAAATTGGAAAGGAAGAGGTAAGAATGTGGGTCTAGGCAGAAAAGAGGACAGCAAAAGATATACAGAGATGAGTCACATTCTTGCATAGGTCAGATTACCCATGATATTTAGTTGGTTAGGTAATAGACCTCCAATTTATAAAATGTGTCTCTATTTTAGTAAAGGATGTGCAAGGTTCATAGCAATATGCAACTTTCACTGAACTGGTCTGTCTACAGTTTTTGTAACATGATTTTCTCAGCAGTGGACATAAGAGTTTCCCAAACGATGTTTTTAACATACGGAAAAAAATGCTATATTTTAAACTATGCAATCAGTGTTACAAATCTGTGGAATTACTAAATGGATTGTTAAATCCAACTACAGGCACAATGTCAGACTACTAGAGCACTTTGCCGTTTATGCCCATTTCATGTACACAAGAACTGCAGGTGGCCATTGCTTGTTATTTGTATCCTGGCACTATCATATAAACACTTTCCTCCAATATAAGCAATAACATTGTAAGGGTTTATCACTATCCAAGGCTCATCCTTGATGACACTTTTAGATGAGCTTGGAAGAGACCTTTAAAGATCATCTAGTCTACCCTGTCCCTGCCATGGGCATGGGTTGCTCAAAGCCACATCCTTGAACACTTCCAGCGATGGGACATTCACAATTTGTCCGGATGAACTGTTGTAGTGTCTCACCACCCTCATTGGAACCAAGTTCGTTCTTATGTCCAATCTAAATCTACCTTCTGACAGTTTAAAAGCATTGTCCCTTGTCCTGTCACTACAGGGCTTGCTAAAAAGCCTCTTTCCGTCTTTCTTATAAGCCCCCTTTAAGTATTGAAAGGATGTAATAAGGTCTCCCTGGAGCCTTCTCCATGCTGAACAATGCCAACTCTCTCAGCCTCCTCTGGGCAGGCTGTAACAGGTCCATGACTTTCCTGTACTAGGGACCCCAGAGCTGGATGGAGTACTCCAGATGGGGTCTCACCAGAGTGGTGCAGTGTGACAGAATCACCTCCCTTGGCCTGCTGGCTATGCTTCTGTTGATGCAGCCCAGGACATGCTTGGCTTTCTGGGCTGCAAGCACACGTTGCCAGCTCATGTTTGATTTGCCACCCGCCAGTACCCCCACATCATTCTCTTCAGGGCTGTTCTCCATCCATTCCTTCCCCAGTCTTTACTGATATTGGGCATGCCCTGACACAGGTGAAGAACCTTGTACTTGGCCTTGTTGAACTTCTTGAGGTTCACATGGGCCCAATCCTCAAGCCCCTCAAGGTGAGTCTGGATGGCATCCCTTCCCTTCAGTAAATCTACTGCACAACTCAGTTTGGTGTCATCTGCAAACTTGATGAGGGTGCACTCAATCCTACTATCTATATCATTGATGGAGATATTAAACGGTATTGGTCCCAGTGTGGATCTTTGAGGAGCACCACTCATTACTGGTTTCCACTTGGACATTGAGTCATTGACTGTAACTCTTTGAAGGCAGACATCCAGCCAATTCTTTATCTAACACTCCATCCATCGAACCCATTTAGTGGCAATAATGTTAGGGAGGACTACATCAAAGCCCTTACACAAGTTCAGGTGTTACCATAAGTCAGCAAAATAGGAACTCTCTAAGACTCAATGTGGGGTTTTAGAAAGCAGGCATTCTTTATTGCAGCGCTGGGCACACAGGGGATTACTCCACCTAACGTGTGCACCGAGTTGTTCGACTACAGGATCTATATGCAATCAAAATATAGATATTCATTAAATTTCTGAGAAATTATTAATATATTCATGTTTTACCGTAGAACTCATTAATATATGTAGAAGTCCTCGATGCATGCATACTTATGTCCATTGGTGGTCTTCCAGGGTCCTCTGGCGGTCGTCAACAGTCTTCTTCAACATGTCCACTAGTTGACCCCAGTCTTTATGCATGCACAGTTTATTATTTGGCTCAAGTTACGTGACTTAGTCTACACAAAATCAGCTTACTCTATCTTATCTACCCCGAGATACAAAGTTTCAAGGCCTTCTTTTGTCTTGTGAGTATAGCAGGTGTCTGTCTACTCACAAACTGTTTCAAACTTGACTACATTGCTCTATTAAAAAGAACTTTATGTCCCTTCAATAATATTTGTACTTGGTATCACAGGTAGGTGACATCTATAGCTCTTCCTTTGTCCACTGATGCAGTCACTTCATCATAAAGGATCACTAGATTAGTCAGTCACAATTAGCCCTTGGTGAAGCAACGTTGGCTGTCTCTAATCACAAACCTGTCTTCTATCAGTTTCATTGTATGTTCCAGGAGATCTGCTCCACAATCTTACCAGGCGTGGAGGTGAGGCTGACTGATTGGTCCTCCTTTTTACTGTTTGTTTTTTTTTTTAATGGGCGTGATGTTTCCCTTTTTCCAGTCACTAAGGACTTCAATTTACCTACCCCTTCAGGTCAAACAAATTCTTTGTTTTTGTCCAGAATTACCATGTTCACCAACATTGTGATTTTTTTGGTCATAATACAAGCACAGGTCATCATCTTTAAATGAAAGTGTTTTTCTGACAATGTAATAAAAGTTAGGATAATTCTTCTGTCTCTTCACTTGCCTAGGAGACCAGCTCCAGTGCAGGTAAGTCCGTGCTGGGGGAGGGAATTGAGGCAAAAAGGTCCAGCAAAGGGCTCTTTTTAGGGGCTCTAGAAGCCAGGAAAAGTGGCAAGCTTGTGCCGGCACCGGCACCTCATGGGAGGGTGGCTGACGTGGCAGGGGCGGAGCCAGCGCCATCCACAGCAGTGAGTCCATTGGGGGTAACTGGTCCCCATGTCAGATCCCCCAGGGCCCTCAGTCCTGTCCCAGCGAGGTTTTCCATGCCCAGCCTCACAACCACAACAAAATGCTGCTATGTTTGTCCCTGCTGAACCAGGCCTGACTTGTCGGCTGATGTCCTGGTCTGGCCTCAGGCTGACCCCATCCCCATGGAGGTGCCCAATGCCTGGGGCTGGGACTGCACCAGATTCCCTGGGCTGCCCTGCTCCCTGGCTGGGAGGGGTGGAACATACCCTGCCCAGGCAGCCAAGCACAGATCCCCTTGGTTCCCCGCCTTTGAGGAACAGCCAGCCAGCAAAGTGCCCTGACATAAATATAGCAAAGGCCATTGCCCCCAGATGACTTATGAGTTAGGTTAGAATACTTAAATAATACTCTTCACAAATGAAGTGTTACTATCCAAGAGAAAGGTTTCTACCAGAGTGTGATTTATGAATTAGAATTCCATTTTCTGAGCTAAGAAAAAAATAAGTATTTGAAGTCACTGTAGAAAAGAATAGTGTAAATATTGGAAATATTTCAAGAGGCACTGATAGCTGAGTACAAGTGCCATAAAGAAATTCGAAGGATTAGCCTACCTTGTCTTGCATTTTAATCTAGTTAGATTTTGCACAAGGCATTTATTTTCATGGATGCATATTCATGTGTCAACACAGTTAGGTCAAATGATCATTTATTACATTGATCATTGGAAGAGTCTTTTTAGTCTCCAAATTCAATTTCCTGTGATATTAATAGATGTTTAAGACAAGGAAAAAAATTTCTTATCTGTAATTAGGATTAAACGCATTCATAAGACTAGCAAAGAGACTTCACTCAGCAATTTGAGTTAGGCACCCAAGAGAGTCTGCTGTTTAGCATGTCTTTTTAAAGTATATTTTTAAAATAAAGCAAATATTACAAAGCAAGACATGTCTTAAGCCTTATTAAAAAGCTCATACACTAAAAGTGGTTTTTAAAGACTAAACAAAATGAAATCTCAGTACTGCAATACACTGTATGAACACTCTTTTAACTCAGTAGAAGAGAGGAATATTTCAAGATAGTGTTGGATTATGGTACCAGAGCATTTTAGTTCATACTTAACTTGCTTGGTTTTGCAAGTCAATTCTAATATCTTGTGATTACTGATTTGATACCAGAGTAATTCTCTTCCAAAAATTCTTTATCAAACTATTTCCTATAGATAGAAATGAAATTTTCAAGTGTTTTATTTGAATATGTAGTGGGAATGTAAAAAATGTGAACGAGTACTGTAGAAATCATAATTACATGCATGAAGTATTATTTTCAGTACTCATTCCCCTGCCCTCCTTTTCCAAGAAGATATTGAGGAATCTGGAGGTTTCAAAAAGGAGTGATGAAAGCAATTACTGTGAAGAAACACTCATCAGATAAATATGAATTATATGCTATTAGAAAATGACAGAAAATGTAAAATGCTGAAAAAGAAAGAAGGTAGGACAGTGTAAGAGATGACTTGTAAATTCCCCGAAACAAATGTGGAGAGACAAAAGGGGGGAGGAGGAGTACATCCCAGCTTCACTGAGGAATTGTGTGAGTGCAAACACTCGCAAGTACCTTGAGTACTAAGCTTGAGCTACTAAGTAGCTAGAGGCATGGGGTGAATAATGCATGCCCTATGCTCAAAAAACTGGTAAGGCTAACACCTGCTTACTCAGGTGGGAAAGAAACTCACCTGAATCTGGAAGACGGAGACAGGACAGCTCTGCTTTTCATCTGCAAGGACAAAATAAGAATCTGTGAAGTTCTCTGCTTCTTTGGAAGGCTACTATGCCCGATGAAGACCTTTGCCTCATTATCCTCAAAACGCATATTAAAGTTGACACCCCTGCATATGCTAATGAAGATTATCAAGATAATGCTAAACATATATGACTATAGCACTCATTCCTCCACCCAAATCATGCTACGTGTCACCTGGGGAGGTGGGAAACCTGAGACAAAACTGTCACCATAATAATGGGGCAGGTTGTACTGATACAGGGAACATAAAAGGGGAAAATAAGTGCCCCTAGAGACATTTGTCATCTTTTTCCCTGGGCAGATTTTACAGAGGAGCACTTCTACGAACCAGAGATCCCCGACTGGCTTGACCAACACTGGAACCAGGACCGGTGATCTCTTTATCTCTCTCTTTTTCTCTTTCTATCTGTCTTTTTCTCTTTCTTTTCTCTTTTCTTTTAAAGCTGCTAAGTAGGTAACGCAAGGCATGCCTTACCATTCACCGTAATTCACTGTATATCTGTTGTTAAGTACTGCTTGCCATAATTTGCCAAGCCAGGATTTTTACATGGCATCTTGATCATTTGGTATTGTACTTGGTCAATAACAGGACGTTGCACAAATCAGATATCTGTGGTACTACAGCAATCTGTATATTTTATATCTGTATATAATTCTCTAAGGGCTGTCCACTACTTCCATGATATGTAATTGCAATAAGAGCAACTACTTATGCCGTTTTCCACTTCTCTCTCATACACAGCAATCCCAGATGCTTTGCAATTCTTATGCTTCACAAAGTCTATCAGTGGCCCACTTATCACTGAGATTTTGTATGCGTGATAAGCAAACATCTTTAATTCACTGAAAAAATGAAGAAAAAACAATTGTCCAATTCAAAGCTCTTTGGTTCAGAATCAGTGGAACATAGTTGTAGGAATAAAGAGTTTGGTTAGGATATTCAGTAAAACCCTTCTTGTGAAGAGAGGCTATTAATAATTAGAACAAATAAAAACTGAGTTATCTGGAAAATGTTATAATAGCTCGGTAAGGCATTGGTTCAATGTGAGCACTTCACATGCTTCCTGAAAATATATTTCACATAGCATGTACATCCATCTGGAGTAAATTTACTAAAATCCCTAGATTAAAAATAGCTTCAAATAAGACATCTGAGGCCCAACTGTTTTGCTTAGACTCCTTGGCTTTTCAGAATTTCAAGTGTGATAACTGCCCTATGCCTCTAAGGACTAATTCGCACAGATCATAGAATCATAGAATGGTTTAGGTTGGAAGGGACCTTGCAGATCATCGAGTTCCAACCCCCCTGCCATAGGCAGGGACACCTCCCACTAGACCAGGTTGCCCAAGGCCACATCTAGACTGGCCTTAAACACCTCCAGGGATGGGGCCTCAACAACTTCTCTGGGCAACCTGTTCCAGTGCCTCACCACCCTCAAAGTAAAAAATTTCTTTCTAATGTTTAATCTAAACACGCCCTCTTTCAGTTTAAAGTCATTCCCCCTCGTCCTATCACTACATGCCCTAGTAAAAAGTCCTTCCCCTGCTCTCCTGTAGGCCCCCTTTAGGTACTGGAAGGCTGCAATAAGATCTCCCTGGAGCCTTCTCTTCTCCAGGCTGAATAGCCTCAACTCTTTCAGCCTCTCCTCATAGGAGAGGTCCTCCAGCCCTCGGACCATCCTCGTGGCTCTCCTCTGCACCCAGTCCAATAGGTCTATGTCTTTCCTGTGTTGAGGACTCCAGAGCTGGATGCAGTACTCCAGGTGGGGTCTCACGAGAGTGGAGTAGAGGGGCAGAATCACCTCCCTTGACCTGCTGACCACACTTCTCTTGATGCAGCCCAAGATGCGGTTGGCCTTCTGGACTGCGATCGCACAGTGCTGGCTTATGTTGAGCTTCTTGTCGATCAGCACACCCAGGTCCTTCTCCTCAGGGCTGCTCTCCAGCCATTCCTCGCCGAGACTGTATTTGTGCCTGGGATTGCCCCAACCCAGATGTAGGACCTTGCACTTAGCCTTGTTGAACTTCATGAGGTTGGCTTGGGCCCACCTCTCCAGCCTGTCCAGGTCCCTCTGGATGGCATCCCTCCCCTCCAGCGTGTCTACTTCACCAGACAACTTGGTATCATCGGCAAACTTGCTGAGGATGCACTCGACCCCACTGTCCATGTCACTGACAAAGATGTTGAATAGTACAGGTCCCAGCACTGACCCCTGAGGAACGCCACTTGTCACTGGTCTCCACTTGGACATCAAGCCGTTGACCACAACTCTTTGAGTGCGACCATCCAGCCAGTTCTTTATCCACCTGGGGGTCCATTTGTCGAATCCATGTCTCCTTAATTTAGAGACCAGGATATCGTGTGGGACAGTGTCAAATGCTTTGCACAAGTCCAGGTAGATGACATCAGTTGCTCTTCCCTTGTCCACTGCCACTGTAACCCCTTCGCAGAAGGCTACCAAATTTGTCAGGCATGACTTGCCTTTGGTGAACCCATGCTGGCTGTTACCAATCACCTCCTCATAGTCTATGTGCCTTAGCAGAGTTTCCAGGAGGATCTGCTCCATGATCTTGTCAGGCACAGAGGTGAGACTGACTGGCCTATAGTTCCCTGGGTATTCCTTATTTCCCTTTTTGAAAATTGGGGTTATGTTTCCTCTTTTCCAGTTGGCAGGAACCTCGCCAGACCGCCATGACTTCTCAAATATGATGGCTAGTGGCTTAGCAACTTCATCTGCCAGTTCCCTCGGGACCCGTGGATGTATCTCATCAGGTCCCATGGACTTGTGCACCTTCAGGTTCCTCAGGTGGTCTCGCACTTGATCTTCACCTACAGTGGGCAGGTCTTCATTTTCCCAATCCTCGCCTTTGCATTCTGCATCATGGGCAGTGTGGCTGCAGTCCTTGCCAGTGAAGACTGAGGCAAAAAAGTCGTTGAGTATCTCAGCTCTGTCTCTGTGTCCCAGGTAACCAATTCTTGAGTTTCCTTCTGGAGAGGGACCACATTTTCCCTAGCATTTGTTTTCTTACTGATATACTTAAAGAAGGATTTTTTGTTTGTCTTAATGTCCCTGGCCAGATTCAATTCTATCTGGGCTTTAGCTTGCCTAACCCGATCCCTGACTGCTCGAATGATTCCTCTGTGTTCCTCCCAGGCTATCCGCCCCTGTTTCCACTCCCTATAGGCCTCCCTTTTCTTTTTGGTCATGTCGAGGAGCTCCTTGTTCATCCATGCAGGCCTCCTGGCTTTTCTGCCTGCCTTCCTCTTTGTAGGGATGCGTCGCTCCTGAGCTTGGAGGAGGTGGTCCTTGAATATTAACCAACTTTCTTGGGCCCCTCTTTCCTCCAGTGCTTCATCCCATGGCACCATACCAAGCAGATTCTTCAAGAGGTCAAAGTCAGCTCTCCCATAGTCCAGGGTGGTCAACCTGCTGCGCACCTTCCTCGCTG
>VZSF01001531.1:80342-128458 GCA_013398295.1 Chionis minor | reverse complement strand
TTTTTTTTTTTTTTGGAGATGTACTGTAAGTGTCAAAACAAGCTGTTTCCATTGTACCATTCATTATTTCCCTTTAAAGAAGTTTGCTGTTAGTGTTCACAGAAAGTTAAATACGCTATGCTGGTAGCGAGGTGTTTCTTGTTTCTTTTAAACAATCACTGGAAATGTTTAAAATTGCTTTAATGTGCACTTTCCTATCTCCCAGTAGAAAATAAGCTTTTCGGAGTGCGTAATGTGACATTTGAAATGGTTCTCAATTGCATGTAAACGTTTGTCTGATAACCTGCTTTCGAATCGGAGGGTCTGGATGGGCAGTTCCATCGATTATTGTACTTCAACTGTGACGTGTGCGGGACTGCATTCCCCATGCTGCTAGACATAGTTAGGAAATTAAGCGCTTTTGGGTTTTCGCTACTTGATTGATTGTCTCGGTCCTGCTGTTGGCTGCCCTCCCCGGTGTTGTCGTGCTGCCCACGGCCGCGGTCCGGTGCTCCCAGCCCCGCGCCGCTGCGTTGTGTTCCCCGCAATAAGTGGCGGGAGGCGATGGGAGCCCGGCGGTGTCCTGTCCTGTCCCTCCCATCCCTCCCAGCTCCGGGGAGCATCGCCAGCGAGGCAGGCTGCTCCCCGAGGTCTTCCTCGCCCGCGCCGCCCGGATCCTGCCCGGGATCCGGCTGACTGGAGGAGTTCCAGTCAAACCAGTACAGCCTGCAGCAGCCCTCTGGCAGTCTCGTGAACAGTGGCTGAGAACTTGTGGTCAGTTTTTTTTTGTGTCTTGTTTTGGGTTTCCTCTGCGTGTTTTATTGGGTTTTGTTGTTGTTATTTTCTTCTTTTTCTTTTAACGCACGTTATGTATATTCTAGGACTTTGTGAATTGTGATGATGAAAGACTAAAATGACTGTAAAGGTTCGTGGGATTTCGCTTCTGGTTTTGTTTTGATTTATTTTTCGCTTTGGTGGGTTTTTTTGATTATTTTTTTTTTCCCAGAGGTGCTCGGTACTTTACCAAGGCTCTAATACTCAGTATTTAAAACAGAGTACAGAAAACCCTGTTTAATGTTAGAAGAAAGGTATATTTGACCATATATGTTGTTTTAAAAAAAAAGACAGTATGCTCAAATGTGCCAAGATATCTAATTCCTGAGAAGTATGCCTTATATTTTCCTTGATGATATGCTTTTAAATGTCTTGTAGAATAGGTCCAAGAGCATGATAAAAACTACTTTATAATGACTACGTGCAAGAAAACTTGAAATTCATTGCAATACTGACATTATTTTATTTTTAAGTTAAAGGGACACTGTCAAGTAATTTATGATGGAAATACAACCGCTCTTTAAGTGGTTTTATGCTAATGGAAATTCAAATCTAAATTCAAAGTCCTTTATTTTTTTTTTTTTGTTTTTAAAAGTAAAATCGCTCTGTCTCTGAGAAGTTAAATTTTTAAAAAAAAGAAAGAAACAGAACGATTCTGATTCCTGCCTCTTCTTTGTGGTCTGGCTTGCGATGCTGCCGGGAGAGGCATCCCTCCAGCCGGCCGCCTGGGAGCAGGAGGGACTGGCCGGAGTGTCCTGGAGTGAGCTCCAGGCCGCTGGTGCTGGGCGAGGAGTCACAGCTTCAGCCAGGCAGAGCCCGCGGGCAGCCGGGCCACCGGCCAGAACCTCGGCCGTGGGTTGCCGACGGGCCACTTGGCTTCCAACCAGGCAATACCCATCATGCGGTCGGGAGACACTTTTATTTTTTTTTTTGGGAAAATTCAAATTAAAAAAAAAAAAAAGGAAAAAGAAAAATGAAAAAAAAACCAAAAAACAAGAAACCCCCAAAAAATACTTGACAGCGTTGCTTTCTTGCGTATCCCTTGCAGGGGTTGAAATAAGGCGCTGGGTGTCGCGTTCAGCAGAACGGGGCGGCGCAGAGGGGCTGCCGGGGGTGGCAGGCAGAGCCCCCCCGCTCCAGCGGGACAGAAAGCGGCCCGGGATTTTAACCCCTGCTCAGAGCTGACCAATAACGTCTTTTTTTTTTTCCCTTTTGGGGGGGGTGGGGGGGGGGGGGGGAAGCGATTACTTTGTTGCCTTTACAAATAGCACTGTAACCACCTTTTTTTATGATTAGCTGTAGTGTAACCTTTGTCCCTTCAAACTATGCAAGCTATGAAATGTAAATTAGGGATCAGTTAAAGATAGTTGATTATATTCAATCAGATGGCATTCATGCACTAACTGGAGTATATACAGATAAAGCTATTAGAGTGACTTGTATGCTAACAGCAAGATATAACATACCTACCTATTCTAAAAAAATGACTATTAATATTGTATAACAGGACTGTGGGGTTGGGAGGGGATGTTATCTCGTACCTTCTTAAAAGGGGATTTAAGATTTTTATAACTGTTTTTTCCATCAAACTTTAATATTTTTGTCAAATTTTTAGGTATTTAATTTGTAAAATAGATTTTACTTTGTACTGGCGTACAGAAAATAGGGGTTGATTTAAACTTTTTTGAAGCCAAGTGATCAAGTACATTTGTAATAAAAAGTCAATGGATCTATATCAGTCGTACTCACTGTTTTCATTTCTTGTACGTTCTAATGCAGTGGTGCTGTATGTCTCCCAAGGAAAAAAAAATTGGGGAGGTGGGTGGAAGGAAAAGGCAAAAATGTCAGCGTTGATGCTGCAAATTGATGCGACTTTCCGTATGCAAGTGGCCCGTGGTCAGTGGAGATTTGGTAGATATGCATTTTTACTGACAATACATGCACTTTTTCAAGAAGGGTTTACGAAAACCTGATGTTTTTGGCATGTCTTCACCTCATGCTTCCTCCTTGGTGCCCATAAACTCTAAAGCTGCCCTTTGGGAAGCACATTTCCCTGGCACTTAAGAAATAACAGAACCAACCAAAGTAAAACCGATTTCTTCTAAAGTGGTGAACGACGGCATGTGACGTTTTTGCACCCGCACACTTTATCTCCCTTCCTCAAGGTCTGCCGCTTTCTCCTTTTCTCTAAGTTCAGCAGGTTGAACTTTTGGTTTTTTTGGTTTTGAAGTCAAATTACCAAGTGTTTTGGATTGAAGACTTCAGCAGATCCACCGAGTTTGGATCCAACGCACCTTTGCAGAGCACTGACATAATTATTTTTTGTTTGCTTCTTTGCATAAACCCAGACCTCCCATTACCCGTTCCAGGGCATATACCAAATCTGATTGACTTGTCTGTGGCAGAAGTTGTGGGAGCTAGAAGTGGAGAATCCTGACATTAATGTACAAGAATGCTAAAACAGGTTTACATTTTGGGGGTCTCTCATGAAACACAAAAACTCAAAGTATGACTAGAACCAACCAGTTCCCTGGGTTTGGCTAGCCCAACGGGTAGAAAATGAGTCTCTCGTAGGTGAGTTGGAAAGAAGGCAGCAGAAGCAAATTCTTCCACAACTGTGCAATTTGCTCATTCAAAAACCTGCTGCTTCTTACTGGCTTAGCTTGCTTTTTGAGAGGGAGGGCTCTGCCTAAAGCACTGGCGAGTTTCTCTATTAAAACAACACCCTCAAGATTTTTTTTATTTTTAATTGCAAATTTAAAATCCTGGTTTACACCTTTTTTTCTGTTTTTTTTCTTTTTTTCTCTTTTCTTTCTTTTTGGTTTTGTTTTTTTTTTTTTGTTGTTGTTGTCGTTGTCGTTGTGGGGTTTGGGGGTTTTTTTCCCCCTTTGCTTTTTGTCAGGCTTACCTGAAATTTCCTTTTATTTTCTTCCTACCCTCCTCTGCTGGCTGGCTGCTCCGCGTTAGCTCAGCTTGTGTATTTGAAGGGTCACTGTTCATGTTGGTGTTTGGACTGTTTGGAAGAGGAGTCCGGTGTAGTTTTAAGTCCTCATGCCGAACTTTGTATTTTTTGCACATGCACTTCTCTCCCTAAAAGTTTTGCCCTTCTTGACTTTCTTCTATAACGCATGAAGATAGGTGAAAGGATCTGAATTTTTGGTAGAGCAGAACAGAGAAGCGGGCTGTATGCAAAGCATTGTCAAAATGTTTTGACAAAACCGACGAGGTAAACAAGCAAGTTCCATTTTTATTCTGGATTCTTTCTGCTGTTGCCATCTCCTGTGCCACTCTCAACAATGAAAGATAATTTCAGCCCAGAGCTTTTCGCAAGCCTGTGGTTCCTTTTACTCCGTTCCCTTGCACGTGATTTAGCTCGCTGGCACCGCAAACACGCGTGGGTTGCGAACGTGGCGAGGAGATCGGTATATATAGTTTAAAGCTAGTTAAGGTTGATCTAAATGGACTTTCAAAATTACAACCTTTTTAAAACAAGCCTGTTTTAACCCGAGCCTAATCTTTGGACCTGAAGCTCCCAGCTGCTTTTTTTTCTCTTAAGTGGGATCTCTGGCGTGGAAATTTCGGAAGGCGATGGGCTGATGGCACAGGGAGGCTGCTCCTACCCTGGAGTTCCCTGGAGTTCCTCTGCCGGAGCCGGAGCTGGGCTGCCTGCTCTGCTCCTGTCCCCTTCAGGCCAGGTGGTCTTGGATCCCCTCTGGGAGTTTCTCTTAGACGACCTGTCCGGCTTTTTTTACTTTTTGCCTTTTCAAAGCGTTTCGGTTCCCGATGGGACTGTGTTTTAGCAGCACGACAGTCTCGGGGAGAGTCAGCCTCCGTAGGGATTGGCAGCGCATCCCACTTCTTGGGGATTGTGGGATCCTTCAGGCAGGCTGTGAGGCTTCACGGGGCCGCGCGTTGTTTGTTGTTAATGCAGGTCTGCACCGCTGTAGGTAGCAGAGAGAGGTAAAAGCCAAATCATCCATTTTTAAGGTTTCACACAGTTGCTTCTCCAGTGGCGTACTGGAAATTTTCTTGCTCTTTGGATGGCGTCGAAGTTGTTGCTGGTGAAGCACGTGGGAAGGGAAAGGCTGAGTGGGTCTGCAGGCACCGCTGGTGTCACTAATGAAGATGTTGCCTGAGCCGGCGGACTCCGGCAGGTGCCAAGCCAGGTGAAGAGTTTTTTGGTTGGGGAGAAGCTCCCAGCTGTCGCAGCAGAGGGACCGGTGTCCGTCTGGAGGGTGGGAAGAGGCTTCGGAGGCAGGCGGGAGGGCTGGGCTGGCAGAGGTGGGCAGCCGAAGTGGGCGCCCTTCAAGCGCTTCAGCGTCTGCGCTGGTGGCCAGGGTGGAGGGTGGCTGGCGCCGCTGGCGGAGGAGCCTGTGAGAGCCAGGTGCCGACAGGGCCGTGGCCACGTATGGCCAAGGGCAGCTGGTCCCAGGGGAGCATGGGGCCGAGCTCCCCAGCTGGGGTGGCTCTGCTGGTCCCCTCTCTGCAGTTCGGTGTCCGTACGGGGCTGAAGCCAGGCGAACGCTCCTGTTTTTTGGGGGAGGTGGAGCACGTCACCCCTGCCTCTATAAAAGCAGTAAACGGTGGCGTAGCCTGTTGAAAGCGAAATATTGCAGAAGAGGGAGAGCTGAATTCATACGGCGAGGAATGAGGCGTGTTTTCACAGAAAAATGTCAGCTGGAAATTAAGCGAGGAAAGATAAAGATAGAGGACTTCTGGCCCCGCTATCTGTCTTTTGAGTGTTGACTGATTAAAACACGACAGAGCGAGTGGCTGGGTGTCCCTGAACAATGCTTCTCTGTCCCTCTGCGAGTCAATACAGCTGGCGCTCCTTCACCTGGGGAGGGGATCTGGTCCTGAGTTTGGGGGTCCTGGATCCTGGTTTGCTCTGGAGGGCACTGTGTCCAGCCAAGATGCCGCCCTGCTCAGGCTGGTGGTAGCTTTTGCCTGCTGTGGGTATTGTCTCGTTTCGAGTGACCAGGACTCCCCGCACTGGACATCTCCAGGGCTGTGGTGGTATCTGCAGTGGCTTTGCAGCTCGGGTCGGGTGTGCGCGTCTGCGGTGAAGTGCTCTGCTGTCTCTGGCTGATGGACCTTGGTTTTATTGTGGAGCGGTTTCGGAGCACGTGACGTGATTCATTTTGGGTTTAACTAAGTCAAAAGACAAGCTCTACCAACTAGTGGGGCTTAGGTCCACCAGACTAAGCTAGAGCTTTTGAGAAGGTAAAATCCCCAAAATACGGATAATGTGACTGTCAGATCCTGAGCAGTGACTCCTTTGCTGTTGAACTTGGCTCTGTCTGTGCTAATTGCTCATGTGGATGTAGCCCCAGATAGAACAGGAGACTGCCTGTGTAGACAGATGGCCATTTTTGTACCTCGTTGTCCTGAGGCTTAGGTTCACGACATGTGGCGTACTTCTTTCTGCTCTTTCTGGATCAGCCATCAGCTGGGAGAGCGCTTGCTTTGAATGAGCATCTTCTTTATCTCCCCAGCGGGTAACTGGGTCTTAATTCAGATAATTCCTTGGCTTTGCTGGTCATTAGTTGGTCATTAGTTGGTTTGTTCTCCATCCTGACGTTAGCTTTGCAAAAATACACACCTTAGCCTTTTCTTAGGCCATGTAGGAGACTGAAGTGAAAAGAGGAGTGGCTGCAATGCTGGCAGTGGGAGTTTCAGCTGAGCCTTCCTGGCTGTGGCACAGAAGGTTTTTTTTTTCCTTGAAACACTGTCTTGAAATATGCAGGAAGCGAAGAAAAGCTGCATTCTTTCTGTCACGGATCGGAGAGGTGAGAGGTGTGAGTTACGTCCGCAGCATGGATGTGCTCCTCTCTTGGCTAGCGAGACCTTAGAGGGGGGCGACTGTTGCGGGAGCTGCTTCACTGCGTGCCGCTGGGAAGCCAGAGTGCATGCCTTGGAGAGATGTGGACAGCTTTTCAGGGAAAAACCTCTCCACGTTGAAATGTCATCCCGGTCAGCATGTTGGTTTTTGTGGAGAGCTGCTCATAAACGGCATTTGAATCCCTGTGGCTGTGTTGACCCCGATGGGTTTGGATTTTGTTCTGGACATGGTGCAGAGACCATGCGGCAGCCCCCATGGGGTGCAAGAGATCGCGTCTCACGGACACACGTCAGTGGTTTCAACAGTGAGGTGGCACTGTCATGCTTGCAGGGAGGTCTGGGAGCCCAGCTTGGGCTCTCAGAGACATCTCAGAGACCCCTCCTCATCCCGCCAGACCGATGCGCAGTTGCTCTAGGGTGGGCTGGCGCAGGCACAGGGCTTCGGGGGGTGGTGTGCGAGGACATCTTCTGGAGAAGAGAAGGTTGAGGGGAGACCTTCTCACTCTCTACAACTCCCTGAAAGGAGGTTATAGCCAGGTGGGGGTCAAATCTCTTCTCCCAAGTAACAAGTGATAGGACAAGAGGAAATGGCCTCAAGTTGTGCCAGGGGAGGTTTAGGTTGGATATTAGGAAAAACTTCTTTACGGAAAGGGTTCTGAAGCATTGGAACAGGCTGCCCAGGGAGGTGGTGGAATCCCCGTCCCTGGAGGTATTTAAAAGCCGGGCAGACGTGGTGCTGAGGGACATGGGTTAGGGATGGTTTTGGCATAGGTTTATGGTTGGACTCGATAGTCTTAAAGGTCTCTTCCAACCCAAGTGATTCTATGATTCTATGACATGCGAGCTGCAAGGTCTCTGCTGTGGCGCTGGCAGGTGCTCAGCCCCTCTGTGTCATCAGCGGTGCTGGTGGGGCTGGCGCTGGTGCTGAGATGAAGCTGCAGGTCCTGCGGCGGCCGGAGGAGGCCAAGTCTGTCTAAGAGATGTGCTCCGGTAATTTATATTGCTGGGAGTTGAGGGTGCAGAAAATGAGCAGTGGCGGGTTTTTTTCTGTTGCTGCTGAGTGTCTTGATGTGTGACTCGAGGTCAAACCACCAGGTGCTCACCGTACCTGCAGTGCCCTCCAGCTGGCATGGTAGCCCCGATCAAAGACTGGGGTGGGTTTTGTTCTTCTCGCTCTGGGTTGAAAGGCGTGCTGGAGTGCAGGACCTGTCCGGATTTGAGGGTTAGCTGCATTGGTTGGAGTGTCTGTCCCTCCCCAGGTTGGGCTTGCTGTAGTGTTGTGGTAGGGAATATGTTTTCTTTCTCTGTACTCTGTCCTGGTTGCACAACGGTTTGTGAGTGCAATGCAAGCTGCTGGCTTTATGTGGTCTCCTGAGGTTTGGAACTTGCTTTTCCTGGGCTTGCCTTTTGCTGGGGCATTTAGTATGGGCACAGGAGCTCAAACCAGCAGCTCCTTGGGAGTGTGCATCAGCACATCCAGACTCCTCAAGACTCACCTGGGGGTCAAGAAGTGGGCACTGGCTTTTCGAGGGCCAGCTCTTCTCTTCTGTGGCAGTCCAGCAGAAGCAGGTCCAGCTGTCTCCCTTCTAGGCGAACTGTGAAGGCTTGCTGATCTGTCAATACTTCAAGAAATGCCGGGTCTAGGAAGTGTGGATAAAGGATTTTGTGAAATCTGGTATTTAAACCTCCCACTCAAGTGATGCTGAGGAGAGCTGGCAACGTAGCATTGGCTTATCAGGAACTGTGTGGGCAGTTCAACTTAAGAAAAATGTTGTGTGAGCAGCACCAGAGGTGAAGAAGAGAAGCCAGTGTCTTGTCAGGTAAAGAGTTATAAATGGGATCAAAATTTCTTTTTATTAAAAAGATTATTTTGTTTAAATAGTAAATGACGGTAGGATCACCGTTGCCAGGGGCTGTTGAAGGGCAACGAGGCAGGTCTCTGAGCAAAATAGGGACTAGAGGCTTTGAATTATTTTCTAGCATTAATAATTCTGAACTAGGCACTGCAAATTCATGTAATTGTCATCTCTGCTTTCATGCACGCAAGCAATTTGGTTTGTGGATGGTCTTTTGACAGCGCTGTGTTCAGAGGCTCATTCGATCTTTAAAAAAAAATAAAATTGGCTTCTGAGCTGCAACTGTCAATAAAAGTCCTGGTAAATGAGTCCTTGCAGGCTTCTGCAAAGCCATGTGTAACTTATCTTGTCCAATGAAAGTCTCTAATTGGTGGTTTAAAGTAATTAAAAAAAGAATCGGTTAACAGTCAGTCTATTTTTACTTTAAAGATGGACTTTATATGATGATAAAGTAAAAATCCTGGCTTAATTATGGGAATCGGAGGACATTGGCTTAATTGCACTAGAAATTGCACACGCGAGTGCAGAGAGAACACACTTTATGAGTGATTATCTTCTGATAAAATATTACACAATTCAACAAGTGGAGGTGCTCCAAGCTCCAGAAAGTACCTTGAGGCCAAAGTTCCCGAGCTGGTGGAGAAGCGATGGCATTAAGTCATCTGCACATGGTCATGGTCCATCCTCACCTTGGCGCTGCCTGCCTTGCCTTTTATGTGTGGAAACTTGACGTGCAACCGGGTAGGATTAAAGAGACTATTTACAATTTAATACTAAAGCCTTGGTTGCGGAGTTGTTCTCTCTTCTGGAGATGCCTCCAGAAGCTGGGGAAGTAGCTCCGGGAGGTTTGGATGGCAGAGGATTCCGTCATGGGAAGTACAGGCTCTGCTCAGGATGATTAGGAGATCCAGGACGAGTTGCCTGTTGAGTGGACAAGTAGATCCTGGAAGATATCAGAGTGCTTGGGGCAAGCCTGGGGCTGTCATCCTTGAGGCTGAGACACTTGGGAAACTAAATTTGGGTGACTAGGAAAAAGATAGAATTTAGGACATGGTGGTACCTCTTCCTAAAGTCTTAACGCGTGCCTGGGAAAATGATAGAAAGGGTGTGATAAGTAGGTGAGGTTAAGAGTCGTGACTTTGCAGTGCGGGCTGGTTCCCGCTTCAGGTGAAGCATCCCTAGACGGGTGGCATGGAAAGTGGACAGGGTTTTGAGAGGATGGACTGGACGTGGTGCTGTTGGCAGGCTGAGGCTGTCAGGGCTTGGGCGAAGGCACTGAACAGGAGCGCCAGGAAAAAAACATGTGCGTCCTGGAGGGCAAGGGGCCGCTTTTCGGTGTGGGTACGAGGAGGTTGAGAACAGAGTTGTGTACGCGGGAGGAGCAACCAGCTGTTGGACTGCAGGTTGGAATAAGAAGTGGACGTGTGGTCCAAACAAAAAAAATGTCTATTTACCAGTGTGGAAACAAGAAACAGAAATAGTTGTTGTAGTCTGCTCAGCGGTGTAAAAAGACCTTGGCGTAGCTGGTCTGATTGAAACATAGTGGGGGGGTGATGAAAATCAGTAAGGTACTGCATCACCTGGCATCAGGCTGTACTGAACAGGCATGCTAGGTCGTAAAGGTGTGAAGGAACACTAGATCGAAAAAGTCGCCATAAAACCCGAGAGGAAATTGGAGTAGTGATGACCACACAGCCAAAGTTATGTTGGACATAAATCCCATATTTTAATGACATGGAGGTATTAGGAAATTTTCTATTCTGTACAAGAAGGTGGTTATGGATTTCATAGGCTTGGGAGAAAACCAGGCTCATGCATCTTCATAAACCTGTAAGAATTCAATTATGTCCATGCTATCTGGCTGGATTGTTTGGGAAGGAGCTGTCTAACATTTTGGTGAGCAAACATCTTGATTTACTTAAAGGATCATTTCTTGTAACAGCCTGGTATAGAGTTAGCCTTGATTTAGGACTAAAATGTAAGAACTGGTTCAAGATATAATTACTGTTGAGTCATTAAATAGCAGTGACCACAGTGCAATTACAGGTTCAGCATCCTCAGGGATGGAAGGCACTGGACTAAAAATGAGTCTTGTGTTACAAAATATTGCAGGGGAGAAGATCAGAAAATTAAGTCCTTAGACTTGTCAGGGCAGCCCCTTAGATACGTGGAAAGGTTATAGATACCCAAGTTAGGCAGAGCTCTGTTATGAAGGAGCTTCAGAGCTGAAGTGGAAATAAATTACAAAGTGAAATAGTTACAAAGTTATGAAGTAAAATAGTTATAAAGGAAGGGACTTCCAGAGGCAAGGTTCAGTTGAAAGATGGAAGTCCAGCTCTTGCAAAGCAGGCTGGAAGAGCTGTGCTGTACGGCAGGTAACCCATGCTGAGGGACATGGGTTAGGGGTGGTTTTGGCAGTGTAGGTTTATGGTTGGACTCAATGATCTTGAAGGTCTCTTCCAGCCCAAGTGGTTCTGTGTTTCTATGATCTGGAAATCAAGCAGTTTAGGAGGGGCTTTGAAGAGCCGGGGGCCTCAGGGAGTAAATGCTGACTTAAGTAAATCAGAGAGAAACTGGGAGGGAAATCAGTGTGTGCAGGACTCCAGAGTGTGCACTGTTCATTTTCTGCACGAGTTCATACTACTTAGGGACTTCTCCACATCATTCTGGAGCACAGGGCACGTCTGAGAGTCTGCCTGTCCATCACCTAGTCCTTTTGGATGGTAAAGATAAGGAGTCTCCCTCTGAAACCGGAGTGTTTGAGGCAGAGATGCGGGAGCAAAGTAGTCAATTCAAGAGGAGGAGCAACAGGCGTACCTAGGAGTTTCAAAAGAGCTTGAGGCTGAAACACTAAAGTTACTAGCAAAAATAGGGCTGTTAAAAAAGAAAGCATCGCATTCTCCATGATTAGGTAACATCCTCATGTCAGATTATTATTTTTTTTAATTAAAGTATTAAACGGGGCACTGGGAATTGCAGATCAGCAACCCCGAACTCTGGTTTGAGAAGGAGAAAGTGAAGTGCTGTAACTCTTCCATATGTGATAGGTTGAAAGCAACATACTTTCTGCAAAGAAAGAGGGTTGGACTAGGTGGTCTTTGCAGGTCCCTTCCAACCCAAGCATTGTGTGATTCTGTGAGCAGTGTTGTTTTCTGGGTAATCTACCAGAATCTTTAAACGTGTGGACAAACATCAGGAGGTGGAGAGTCAACTAATCTTTATTTGGATGTTTTAAAAGGTTTTTATCAAGTCCTCCCAATAAAATATTTAAAAAATATGCTTGTAATGAGAAGAGAAATACTGTGGAGTCCTTCTTTGGTTGCAGCCAATGTTGATCACTTGGCAGCACAAGGTAGATGAAAGTCTTGTTTGAGATGGTGATTGAAGGCTTCCAGCCCTGCATATTGAGTAGATCTTCGGCCTTTGAGCAAATGACTTTCCTCTGGCAAACACCGATTCATTAAAATCAAAGTTGTCAGGTGGAGAAGGGTTGAACTTTTCTGATGACCACATCTAGGTCCAGGTCTGGTTGGCTGAAGAGGAGAAGCAAGCCCAGAATGCTGGGTAGCATGGCATCTAGATTTCTCCTCTTCACCCCCAGTTCACATTCCTACCCTGAGCTTGACTTGCAGGTCTGCCAGATCCCAGAGCAACCTCAGCAACCAGTGTTGTGGATACGTTCTGTTATCTTTTGGGTTTACCAAGGAAAACTCAGAAGGTTTTGGTTTTGACAATGGGCAGAACAGGAAGGAGCAGGGAGAGAGGTCCAGTTCTCATCCAGACGAGAGAGTTCCAGGTCTCATCTAGCTGTGTTCTTGAGGGGAGGTTGTCCATGGGTGTGCTCATGTGCACATGGAGACCTGTGTTACTTCTCTTCCCAAGATACCTAGGAGGACCCATAGCTAACTGGTGTGAGCTAGAGCAACCCTTTGCTGCTCAAGCTTAGTTTTAGGCTTCTTAAAAGTCTAGAAGTCGTGGCAAATATCCTTGCTTCTCCCACCTTCCCTATCTTCAGTAGATCATTGTACCAAAGAGTAGGTGTTTCTGATAGATCATTGGCTTTTGCAATAGGATCGGGTTAAGTGCAGGCACCTCGAGGCTTTCGGTTAGAGTTAACGCTTAAATATAAGAATTGGCAACTGAAAGAGCAGAGTGGTGGGTTTATACCACGACTGGAAAATTCAGAAGAGCATGACAAGGTTTGGTACTGTGAGCGTGCAGCGGTGGGGGCTGACCCTGGGAAATGCAAGGCAATAGGCAGAGGAAAAAAAAAAGAAAGCAATTTTTAGCGCTCCAACAATATTGCTAGGCTTTAAGTGATTTGCTCATTCAGGAACCCAGAATATCTGGTTCTTGGTAGCCAGTGTGAAGGTGTGAAGGTGTATGGACTGCTGTAGAAAATAACGGCGTATCACAGGTTGAGAGGCTGCTGTCCGTGAACTCTCCCGTACCACAGTTCGTTAGACCCCCATGGTGTCCCTGTGCTGTTTTCCCACGCTAATCTGGTGGTTATCAGTGGCACAACCTTTGTCCCCTCCCCCTAGAAATACTAATTTCATTAGATCGCTCACTTCTAGTTGAATTACACCAGCTGACTTTGAAGTACTTAATATAAAAACATCGTGGTATGCTTGCATGATAGTTATTTGGTGTAAGAAAAAAAAATCTCTTGTGCTCTCTCTTTAGGAATTTGGGCTTTGAGTTTCATTGGGGAGTGTCGTACCTACCCAACTGCACGGGATCAGGCCCATCTCTTTTTAAAAATGTATTTCACATCTGAGATTAGAAACATTCTAGAAGACAGCTGAGAAGATAAAGTTGTCTGTTACAGGCTCAGATGATAATAGTGACTTGTGCTAAAGGCTGTCCGTCCACATAGAAAATTGCACGGCTACTTCTGTTTAAACTGCTGTCAAAGGTCTGGCATTTTGGTAATAGTATTTTTTTTCTAAATGTACTGAGTATATTTGCCTATAAATCCTGTTAGGTACAGATAATTATCGTTGGTATTCTGTAAATTAGCTCTATACTAGCATTCGCATTGGACTAGGCTTAATATTGTGAGTGTCAAAGATTACTTGAAAAAGGAAAATTAATTTATACCCTTTTAATGTGGTTCTACCCCGTATAGGGGTTGTTTGTAGAAGTATCGGGACTGCTACCGCTGTCTTCCCCCTTTCACTTGCTGTGAGAACATACAGATTTAAATCTATTTGTCCATCCTTTGGAGACACTGAGATATTATCACGGTGAGGTCCATGGAAATACGTAGACAAACCAGGACATAACACTGAGATAATGCATCTTTTCCTTTTTTTTTTTTTCTTTTTTTTTCTTCTGCTGTCAATCAGGCCTCTGAGATTTATTTATTATTATTTTTTTAAATGCAAAAAAGTTAAATTGTTTGAGTAAAAATCGCTTCCTTCATCTGTCCGGTGCGACATCCTCTAATACTGTAGGTCTGTTCAGGCTGGACTATTTGTAGTCTTCCAGAAAAGGTAGACAGGACTGGAATTACTAATGCCCAAAATTGCCCACAGCAAAGGAGGGAAATCCTTGTTTTCAAGACAAAACCTATCCAGACCCTTTTTGGACACCCCGCAGCACAACGCAAGGGTATAAATACCTACTTTTTCTTTTCCAGGTGATCTTTAAGGCCAGGTAGCAGCAGGCAGGGTCGGTCTGTCCGGGCGGATGGGACGGGGATCCTGCCCTGCAGATTTGCCCTACTTTGGCATCAAACGCAGCGGTTTTTAGGCTGGGCTTTTGTCCTCCTCCTCTGGCGCCGGCGCTGGGCCCCTCACAGCCAGCGCCGGCGGCATCCGCGCTGTCCCGCGCTCCTTGCGTCTCCGCGGGTGCAAGAGCCGGTGTCTCCGTGGGCGATGCTGCCTGCCCAGCCGCTTGGTGTGCGTTTAGGGAGCTACACGTGGGTTGGCTTTCACCCTGTCCTCAATGGTGATCCCCAAGGCAGAAAAATCAGGACTTTTCTCAGTTAAAGAAAAAAAAAAACAAAAAGTGAAGCAAAATCTCTGGAGAGTGGTGTTTCCCCACAGTAGTGATGGCCATTCACCACCCGCTTCTGTTCAGCCATGACCCCTGGTTTGTTTCTGCTGGGTTTTTAGCCATCTTGACCTCATGTTTGCAAATATTATTGGTAATATAATGCTCTATGTACAAATGTCTGTGTGGTTCATGTGTATGTTTCTGTGGTTCAAGTCAGCCACAGACTTCTGGAATTTCATTGTACTTTGGTTAAATGTTGGACTTTTAACTCTTCTACTGTATGGCTTCTTGATTTCTCTTGTCCAATGTGGACCAACTCTATTTTTGGAAATAAATAAGCATGTAAATAAAATGAATGGGTTTATGCCACTTACAAGAAAATGCTTTCTTTAAAATATACACTCAGTCTTGTATATTTTATGGTATCTCAGGGAGCGGACGAGGCTCAGGCACCAGCAGCCTTGGTGATGAGATACCATATTATGTACAAATTAATTTCCAAGTGGTTTCAGAAGAAGACTTTCCACCTCCTGAGCCAAACCCCCGTAGGACCAGCCTTGTGGAGGAGGAAGGGGGGGTGGGGTGGGGTGGAATTCAGAAAGAAACGCTTCGTTTAAGGGGAGTAGAGGAAAGAAACGTGACTTTCCTCTCAACACAAGGCTTCTGGTTTGAGGTGTCCAGGTGCCAAAAATGCTGCCGAGTGTAGGGATGCCGCGGGGCAGCTCTCGGCTTCTGCCCAGGAGCATGCGGAGATCAGGAGCACGATGACTTCTTTTTTTTTCTTTTTTTTTTTTTTAACTTCTCCATATAAACCAATATTTACCAGTAATCCTTTGTTTCTGTTTTTGTTTTTTGGCAGACTTTTACCAGTAAATATCGGTTTATTCCTGAAACCAGAAGCCCTAAACATACCTTTGTTTATAAGGTCAGTTGCCATTTTGTCTCTCTCATTCCCCGCTCCCCCCAGTACAACCCAGCAGGTGATTGAAAGGTACCAAGTTTTCTTTCTAGTTTTCCTGCTCTGCATCTCTGGGAACTGGAGCCCGCAGGACCTAGAGCCTTCTGTTGGTAACGTAGACCCAAGTTTACAAATTATTCTTTTACCATTTTAAAGCCTGCTTGTAAGGGCAGAGGTGTTCCCAGCTGCCCACTACGGGAACTGGTAGAAACCCCTGCAAATGCATAAATTGCTTCATCTCTCCGAAGCCTGCGGGTAGGTCTCCCACAAGCATCTTCAGGCTTAGGGCTGAGAAAATAATTTATCCAAAAATGTACGCTAAAAAAAAAGAAATGCCATTTCTGTTTTACAGTGAGCAGGACTGGGGGAGGGAAGGGTGGGAAAGGAATTTGAAAAAAAAAAATTCCCTCATTTTTTTCTAATTTACTGCTAGAAAGCAAGCGTGACGTGGGGAGGAGGGAGAGAATTTGAGTGTTGCCCTTCCTAAACTCACTGTAAACTCTTCCTCCGAGGCTGGGAGAAAGGGCAAGTAAAAGCTCTGATCCTTAAAAGGACATTGCTAGGTGTCTGGGACCCCAAAAGCAGCTGGCGCTTTTTAATGACAGGAACCGCTTTAGGTCATTTTTGCAGAGTTTTGGTTTAAACCAAGACAAATTGACTTGGGAGCGTTGAAGCCTCCTTTTTGTTGGTTTTTTTTTTTCCAGCAAGTGTTTGCGACCCAAACACAACAGCATTATGCTAATACTCAAGAAACAGAGAAGCTGGCAAGGAATAGAAAATGAGTTGAGTCCACGGTCCCAGCCAATTTTTTTTCTCCCAAGCAAACAAAATGGAAAAAAAAAAAACCCACAAAAAACCAAACCCAAAACACCCCAAACAACAACAAAACAAACAAAAAACCCACCGAAAAACCAAAATCCAGCCCTGACCCCCCAAAAAACGCAACCTCCCAAAAAAGCAAGCCAAAGAGGATCTCGAACGCCTCGTCTGAACGTGGGTGACGAGAGTGTTTTTGGCATAGCTGCCACCTAACCATGTCCCTTTAAGGAGCACCAGCAGCTCGTTTCCTCCTGCTGAAGGCAAAAGCCCTGGGTTTGGCAGTTTTTGAGCGCAGATCCAAGCTCCGGCAGCCTTAGTTGGAGTCCAGAATGAGGGGAGCCCTTCCAGCTGTGCACTTTGAGCTGAAAACTACCTTTCCTCCCCTTTTGCAGCCTGGGTGGTTCTGATTGCTGGCAGTTCTGTAATACAACTTTAATCTGAGCAATTGAGGCTGGTCCTACATTATCTTCAGACGTCTTGCGGAGGACTCCTGTTACCAGTTTGGTACTTAAAAGCTGCACCCCAACCATCAGAAGTCTTTTTTTTTTTTTTTTGTTCGTTTTTGTTTTTTCCAAAGGCAGTGATAGATTATCCTCTCTAGCTCTAATGGAAAAATGATAATTGCAATGCAACTTTCTAATAAATTGTTCATATATTCATAATTCCGTTGCAATCCCAAATTGGAGAAGAGATCTGTTAAAGGTATATATTAGTCTAGATTTTTTCTTATTGTAAATACTGTAATTTTATAATACTGTCAATATTTTATTAACTTAGAAATATTTAACAGAGTTTAATCTATGGTAGTTGATTTATTTATAGGTTTATGTTGCAGCCAATATTGCATTACATTCTAATGTAAGATTAACTTTGAGCATGTAAACATTGATTTAATATGTCATTGGAAAGATTAAGAGAGAAAACTCTCTTTCTTCAGCTATAATATTTATCCCGAATTCCCAGTTTGGAATTATTTAACAAAATATTAAGAGGTTTCGAGAGCTCATGAGTCTTAACAACTGCAGTTGGATTTGAAAACCTGAATTTTGCAATGTACGTGGCTCTTTCACTCTGTGAACAAGTTTGCTTCAGTATCTAACCTTTATAGTACGGAAGTCTTTATTTTGAGCAAAGGGACACTGTCGTTTCAATTTTAGATTCTTGTTTGGGGGGGGGGGCAAAACTCACCCCCGGTGCATGTGCGTTCATTTCTTTTTAATCACAAGGGAAAAAATTCTTTCCATGTTGGTTCGGGTATTTGGCTGGAGTCGTTCCCGCAGCACTTTGCATCCCTGCAGCCAGGGCACGGGGTGGAAATCCAGCCACTCGGAGGAGGCTCGGGGAGAGGCGAGATGCCCTCGCTGCCGCGTGCTGCCCTCCCTGGCACCGACTGCAGTCGGAGCTCAGTGAGCTGGGGAAAAGTGCACAAGGTCTAAAACTTGGCAAATTTTGACCAAAGNTTTTTTTTCTCTTTTTTTTTTTTTTAAAATCTCTCTCTCTCTTTTAGCCTGATGGTGTCCCTTTAACAGCATAAAGATGTTCACATTTCTGGAAAACCATTAGAAGTCATTTTCTTTTTAAGGCAGAGGAGAATTGGCCTGTAATATGTTTGCAACGTAACTTGTGTAAAAATGCCAAAAATATATCAAGGGTTTTGCTGGGAGTTGGTATTTTTTGAGTGTAAAAGTTAATCTTTATTAGAGATGTGCCAATCTATACTGCTTTATTGTAGTGTTGTTACACTTAGGCATTTCAGTTAACTTACGAATATATACTGTAACAGTATACTTTGTACAGATTTATTTAAAATTTATTTGAAAACTGAAATAAAGTAGGCAGAAAATAAAGATATTTATTTTTCATTTGACTATGTAAGAAGGTATCATTCTTTTGGTTTTAGTGCACTGGTGTACCAAGCCTCAGAACCACTGCTTTCTCCAGCTCATAGGATGCTTTTCCGAGACTGTGGATACGTGTATGTGTACTGCTGTGTTGATAAGTAAATGCCAACGATGGAGTTCGTTGCTTTTATACATCCCAAAGAGAAGTTCTCCACCCTTCATTTTCTGTTTTCTGATCGAAAAGGCGTGTGTTTGTGAACAGTGTTCACGCAAGTTCTGCCATCCCACTCTCACATCAGCTTATACCAATGCCAGGATGGGAGGATTTGCCTGCGTACCTGCCCCAAAACACCCTGGTTCACAGTGGCATCATCAGGGAGCAATCCAAACGCGTGTCCTTTGGGCTTTGTGTAAAGCAAACACAGAACAAGAAAAATCGAGATGTTAAATCCATTAGAAAACAAATTCCTTATTGTACAGTAGTATGGAGATCTCTAGTCAACCTGCCATTAATAATAGATTCTTATTTTTTGAATGATCTATTTAAAAGAACAGCAAGCATTGTATTTGCTAGTAAATCTGAAGTGTTTACATGGAATTACTAAATAAATTATTTGATCTAAGATGGCTCTCATCAGTGCTGATTTTTAATGCTGGAAATTAATTTTGGTAGCTGCTTTTTTAGTTCGTGCTGTTCTTTAAAATCTTCCAAGGCAGTTTTTTTCCATGCATCCTCGTGTTTTAAATTAGGTTCTGAGGAAGACGCAAAGCATACCTCTCCCTGTGAGGTCTGACAGGAGTGCTAGCTAACGTTTTCCAACCCCTTCCTTCCACATCATGAGGCTGCCCCTTCATATCCCAAACATTTTTCCCTTCTCCCAGAGATTACACCGCTGAGGCGGAGCGGGATGCTCTGAACTGGAAGCCCTGTGGCAAATGGTCCTGCTTAGCCACAGTTTTTGCTGGTCTGAGTCCTGGTGCGTGTATACATATAATTTTTATCTTTTATTTTTAGCCGAAAGCATTGGGATAGAAGTAAAACATCATCCTTCAAGGTAACGAGTGGTCAAACTCGGGTCCAGCATGACTTGGTCCTGCTTTCCCTGTTACAAGGCTGCGGGAAAGCCCGGTGCTCCCAGCCCCGTGACCCTGCTGAGGGCCCTCAGGTCCGCGGGCGGTCAAGGGAAGCCGAAGCAGACGAGTGCTTTGGATCATCATCGAGGCTGAAGCCAAATTCGGGGGGGCTTCCACCCCCTCCGAGCAGCAGAGGACTGGGGCAGCTCTCTGACGTGGCGGAGCGGGCTTGCGTGGCTCCCAAAGCATCCCGGCGCTCCCGGGGTGGAGGACGGAGCCTGGCAACGGGGCTGGCAGCGTTTCGGGGTGCAGGTAGAAAGCAGCAGGGGCGAGGAATGGACCAGGCAGGAATAGCAGGCGGGCGTTGCAAATGCAGAGTCTGGCCACACTGTGTCCCCCTCTAAGCACTGCAAGCGCTTCTTCCTCCTTAGGCGTTCCAAACTGGGGAAAAAAGTGACTATAAATAATTCAATCCCCGCATTTCTCATTCCCAGGCTTTCTCATACAGCATGCTAAGTCACCTAATGTTTCATTTAATGTTTTCAACACCAGATCTCTCATTAGAAAACCCATTCGACGCTTACAGGATGCGCTATTTGAAATTTTTTTTGAGATGTGGATTTCACGCTTCATATTCAGGGCAGGATTCCCGTCCTCCCTGAGCATGCTCACAGCACGGCCGCGCCGCCGGCTGCTTCACGCTTGTGGGGAGTGCTGAGCCTGGACCCTGCTCCACGCGTACAGCCAGCATCTCCCCTAGCCACCCGCTTTTCCTCCCCACTCCTCCCACCCTTGCTGGTTTGGAAAGGTCCAAGATTTCCATCTCCTGGCCCTGCAGTGCAATCCCAGCTCTCCCCGAGCCTTTCATCCCCAGCTGCTCACTGGTAACAACGCACCACACTGCTTCCACTGGAAATAATTCTGCTCTCCACTTGTTCTTCTGAATAGTGTATTTATGCACATCTTTTTCTCATACAAGAGCTAGCACGTGGTTATGAGTAGTATATTCCTAGTAATTTGCTTTCTGGTTTGGAAAAAACGGAGCGTACTGATAAAATGGCTCCATTTATCTGAGTAACATCAGGAAAACTTAATTTGGACAGATGTTTCTCAAAGCTGGTACCTACCAGCCCTGGCCAAAGGTTGGTGCTGCAGTAGTTGGAAACATCTGCTCTGCACCTTGCCAAGTCATGCAAAGCCATTATTTTGGGAGAAAATATTTCCTCATTAGCTTCATTTCCCACCCGCACCCCCCGCACTCCCTTTTAAGCGTGAGGAGTTACAAACGTAACTCCACACTGAAACACTGGACAAAAACAGTGATCACAAACTTGTGGTTTTAGTAATTGCTTGCGCTTGTTTGTGACTGATGGGGAGACACTCCAGTAAGTCGGATACAGAGCGTCTTGAACCCACTTTGCCTCACGTGATGGCTTCCAACCCTTCCTTCCGTGCTGGCTTGTTTGGCATCGCAGAGAACCTGACATCTCTTCTGGAAATTGGCTAAAGTGGGTTATTCAAGAAAAAAGAAGTGCCACAGGGTGGCATTTTCTGACAAAGGAAACCAGAACAGGTCATTTTGCTGCCACCACCACCACCCCTGCTCACGTGTAAAGGTGACTCAAAAGCCAGCTGATAGCTCCCTCCAGTGATGCCATGGAGGTGTTTGGAGCAGAGACTGCTCTTGAAGAAAGAAATGCATAATTTCAACATGGAGGCATAGACATGAACTTCACCCCTCTCCCTTCAGCCCAGCCCAGCACGCTAACTGTAAAGTCATAATTTGAATTATTTCACCCCGGATTTGTTTCTCCAAGTCTAAAACATGGAGATGCTAAAGGTGGGGAAAGAGAGGAGCTCGGTAGGGAGAAGCAATACTGACGATAACATCAAATAGTCGTTCGGGTGGGAAACCAACCTGATCATTTGTCACAGCCGCCCCCGGGAGGGGTGGGAGAGGCTTGTCTCTTGGATTTGACTTTGCAACTCAGCCGGCATTTAAGCTGGCCTGGGAATCAGAAGCCAGGGCAGAGATGGGTGATGACTTCTGCTGTCAGGCAAGGAGGGAGGTAGCATGACTCCTGGCAGGCCGTTGCTCCACACCTCCCGGACAAGCCGGTGCACAAACGTCTCCAACTGCTCTGGAGTCTGGCCGGGGCGTTTGGAGGCCTCCTGGGCAGCGGGCAGGCAGGCACTGCTGTGGGCAGCTGTCTTCGTGTTGCGGCGGAGCAGAAGTCTGTTATCACTCGATGCTGATGGATGCCGGGAAGACCTTGACCCCCGGCAAGGATGCCCTGAGAGAGCAGTAACCACAGAAGGACGGAGGAAGGGGCTGGTTTCGAATGGCAAAGCCCAGCCTGTCCCCCCTGCCCCGCCAACAGACGCGTGGTTTCCCTGTGCCTCCCGTGGCTCTCCCTCCCAGACGTGTCTCCGTGAGCTGGCCTGCACCCATCACACCTGGGCTGCCCGAAGGGAGCAGCAAACACTTTGAGGATTGACCAGAAGAACTGAGCTGTGCTAAAACTGAAAGCAGGAGATCCCCTGAAGTGCCATCTCCCCTACCCTGCTGTAACCTTCCCCGCAGTTCGCATCCCGCAAAGCATTTCCAGTTGAGGCTGTTCACGTTGGTCGTAAAAATGAACCCGCCTCAAGCGTCTCCTCCAGGAACGGCCATAGGAAAGCATCTTCTGGCACTTTCCCCTGCTGCACCAGCAGAGGGGCAGAATGGCCTCCCGACAGTAACAAGAGTGAGTGGTTGGTGGCCTGATGTGGTTGCTGGGCTCCCTGTAAGCACAAGAGGAGCTGCTTTTCCCTGGGAGCAAGTGGTCCCTGGTGTTAGAGGATCCTTCAAGCTTTGCTGAGCGAAGGAGATCAGGTTTATCTTCACCAGCTAGTGGTGCCCACGCTCCCCCTCGCTTTACCAACCAATAAACCTATCCCAGGTAATACCGTTCAGCCAGATCATGTCCCTTCTCAACAAAAATCACCTCTAGCAGCAATAGCAACAACTTTCCCTCTGGGGGGGTGGTGTCTTCCCACCCTGTCTTCCCACCCAAGCGTTTGCTCTGGCTCATAGCAGGTGCTGATGTCCCCAAAGACTTTGTGATTAACATGTTTCGTTAACCAGTGACTGCAAGAAGGCATTTTGGGGGTTTAATGGAGAGTGAAGCGGGAGGTGGTGGGGGCAGATGAGCCCCCAGTGCTTGTTGGGAGATCCCATGTCTGGGCTGAGTCATGGTGGCGGCTGGCAGGAGCGGCTGAGCCCAGGGCTGCCTGGTGCCAGATCCGACCCTCCGGAGCATCCCTTCCTGAGCAACGCAGGGCTTGGCGCCCAGGGACCATCCGGTGATGGGCTCTCCCCATCACGGCTCCTCCCATGTGCCAAAAGCCCCACAGATGAAACCTTCAGTGGAGGTGTGATTCAAAGGCACTGCAGACACACGTTTAGCCAAACACTATGTCTACGCACAATCCAAGTAACATCGTGCGTGGGATGAGCTGTGAGTCCCATCATGGGGAGCAGCAGGGGCTTAGGGAATCCCTGTGCCCAGCGTTGGTGTCCTCCGGCCCGGCTTCTCCTCCCGGCCATCCCAATGACCCATGGCACTAAGTGCCCCTAATCCTTGCATTTTCTGCAGTGGACTCCCCCTAGTTCATTTTTAGCCTGCAGTTCGGTGATTTCTCAGCAAAGGTCTTCTCTGGGATGGAATTAGTAACAGTGGATACAGCGATAGCAAATAATTATCGTCTCTTGGATTGTAATTAGTAATTAGTAAACTAAATACCAGCTTACTTTCTTTTACATAAAAATTATTATTACACTTTGTTACCCCCTTGCGCACCTACTGGCAGCAAAAATAAATTCATGAATTTTCTATTATTTTAATAAAAGCTTGCAGCCCTTCCATAAACACCATTCAAGCTATGGCACATGTGACGTCGTGGGAAACTTAAGCAGCATGATGTCTCTAGCGCAGAGAGAAGGGCTGACCGAAGCATCTCTACAGGTGCCTTCACAGAAGAGGTTTCTCCTAGCAGATGAATCTCACATAAAACAGCATAGAATGAGAGAGTAGCCTGAAGGTGACAGCACTGAGGACACACCTAAGATATGGCTGAGCAAGTGATGTTGGACTGACAGTCACCCGAGACCTAGAAATTGAGAGCAGAGCCCTGCAGCTCAGTGCTGTCACATGGAAGGTGCAGGTGGGTGTTTCTACACTCTTTCTGAAGCTGGAGGTAGGATGAAGCACCCCTAGAAATGACCTTTTGGTTTTAAAAATCTGAGGCTCCACCAAGGGCTAAACATTCACGAACCTGAAGAAGTTTCTGAAGTACCATCATTTGAACAATAGCAAAGTACACCTGGCAAGGATGGGAGCAGCGCTGGGAAGTCTCTCAGTGAGTGAAGGACCCTGTTTGGAGCCAGGACATGTATCCTTGAGTCCTGCTGGTGTCACAGCCAGGGGACTGCTTGTGTGCCACCTTGGGCCATGGTGCCCCTATCCGAGTGCAGGTAGTGTTAGGACACAAGCATCCCTGGCTTGATCTTTGCAGCCCCTGGCTGGAAGAGCAGCCCAACCACGGCTTTTTGGGGAGTGGGAGGGACTACCCAGTCCATCCTCCTGAAACAGCTGTGGGCATTCAGCCGTTAGATGTGGGACTGCTGGTGGAAGCATCTGGCAACTACCACTGCCCATCCCGGGACATTTGTCAGTCTTAAGGCCATCAAACATTATTGGCCATGTGTTGGCACAAACCTGGCACCTCTCCTGGCCTCAGCAGGATATGCCAAGAGGAACAAGCAGGAGAGAGACCTTCTCAGCTCCAATTCGTGGCTTGCTTTCAGACCACTCTGCTCCCAGTGCCCCTGAACTGGGAGCACACTGGGCAGGGTCTCCTGAGCTCTGCTGTTCCTCATGCAGACTCGTTCCCTACAAGCACCACGGGCTTCTGCCCTAATTTCGCCCATAACAGGTAGTGGGATGGCAGGTGTATGGCTTGAATAGCCAACACCTCTGAGCTTCTCGGGAGAGCCCACATGCTAACCAAGTGCCTCTGGGGAGGCAGAGAACCTCAGACTGGAGAACTGGTGGCCTATTTGTCTCCCAGTTGTCCAGCCCCTACGGAAAGAGAGAACTCCGTCTTCCAGGGATGGGTCAGGAAGCCAGGTGAAGGATAAATTTCTAGTTATTTTTTTCACTTCACATCACAAATGTGAGGCGTCTCATGGATTCCCTGGTGTGATGACCCAGGTGTCCTTTGCCAGCACCCCAGCTCACCTGTAAGCCTGAGTTGGGCAGCAGCCCAATCCTGCCAAGAAGAGCCGTAGGTGCTCACCTCTGACCCAAGCTCTCTTTTGGAGGTTGTTGGAGAATACGCAGCCTGAGCCCTTGCGAGGGGCAGGTGGGCAGGTAGACGCTGCCCATGGAGCCAGCGTCTCTGGACCTGAATGAAGGCACTGAGTCGCCGTTACTGCGTGAAGCTGGATGCGCCGGGGCAACTCTCGGTCTCTTAGGAGAGCAGTGCCTGAGGACGAGGAGGGGGAGGCAGTGCAGTGACAGCCATGCTCCTGCTGGGCCCTTCTGTGGTGCGGAGCTGGGTCACGGCCCCTGGTTCAGTCAGAGCAGAACTGGATTTTTGGCTTTTTTGCCTTTCAGTTGTGTGCCCTAAGGTAATTCTGCCCAGACAGATCCTGGACGCAAAATGGGAATCGGTGATTCAGAAAAATGCAAACCATCTGTTGCGCAGTGTAACAGCAGAGACCTCTTGGATCATTCACATATGTGAGCTCTCGAAAGACCTGCTCATTTGAGCAAAGTAGAGTTAGCTACAATTTTTTTAATGACACCACTATTTTGAAGGGAATAACTCATTGCTTCCTGTGCATGTCCAGCACGTGGGCTTTGATCTCGAGCAGGATATGAATAGGCATTATTTACAGCAGAGAAAAGCAGGCACGCCGCAGGCATACTGCCGCCCCTCCAGCTGCAGCCCGCATTTGGGGTGCTGTGGGGGCTGCTGTGCCAGGAGGGGACACCCGCTGGTGTGACCCAGTGCAGCAGGCTCTGACGCGGGACGTGCTGTCCTGCCACCGCCACACACCTGTATTTCACCAGCCACGGCTCAGCAAAACCTTTATTCAACACCTTTCCTCTGCCGTGGCCTAAGAGGTCCATGAGGCTGCCTCAGGTCTAAGGGGACTTCCTCCACCAGGCTGGAGGAAGACCATTTTCCCCAGGCGCAGAGTGCTGCCCTCCTGCCGTGTCCCAGCATCTAGCCAAGAAGCTTGGCTACAAAATGCTTCTCTTTCTGCTCTAGGAAAGCTGATTTCCCCCTCAAAACAATGTGGTGATTTTCACCTACTGTCCACGCAGGAACATTTGGCTCAAATAGCTTTGAAGCGAGGTAAAAACCTGGTTTTTCCACTCGCTTTGGTTAATCCTGAGCAAGCCACACGCAAAACCAGCATTTCTAACCTCAGCCGCTGGGCGCCCAACACGAATTTGGAGAGGAAGAGAAAGGAGACCTGCAAGGTGCTCAGCCTGGGTTGGGAGGTAACAGGAAATGGAGCTGGGGCTTGGTGCTCCGGAACATCGGAGATGGGGAAAAGAAGCCCCACAAGGCTTGGGGCGTGCTGCTCTTCGAGCCCTGACAACCTGCAGGCTTCCCTGCCCTCACCTCTGCTCCCAGCCGCACTCCCGACCCCGAGCAGCTGGATTTGCCTCTCCTGAGGTGCTTGTGTCTGGTCTGACTCTGCCTCCTTTTGTGTTTTCTTTTTATCCTTTTCTTTTTTTCTGCCTTTCGAATCTTTCTCTGCAATTTCAGCATCTCTAAAGGACAAGCAAACTGACCACTGTGTGTTCTGCTGTTAAACAGCTATTTACCAGGCACCAAACCGCACTGTTGTGAGTATTGAAAAAACACATAGCAAAGCTTTTCAGGGCTCTAATCCAGCGGGAGAGCAAAGAATTGGTGATTTCAGCAGTTCCTAGGCAGTCCTGAGCTCTCCTTCTTCCAACTGCACCTACAAACCCAGTGCGTGTGCGCAGAGAACTACCAACAACGTATCTCAACCCAGCAACGTCCAAATGAAACCTCAGTACCATGACATCCCTGCGCTTGGCTCCCCAACGCCTCCAAGCAGGAACGGGGCCTCCCTTTTGCTTCCCAACAGCTTTTGGCTGGCACAGAGGGTTTTCACCAGTGCTCACAGACCACAGGTGGTACGATCGCTCCAACCCTCGCCCCCTCACCCAAAACGGCCCCATCCCAACCTTATTCCTGCCCAGATCTTCCACCTAGCCCTAACATATTTAATGGCTGAGAGATTAAATAAAATGCTCATCTATTTAATTCCCAGAGAAAAGTACAAATCCATTTCCAAGATTTATGTTTGATGCAATCGGGTTCCAAGCCTGGAGAGAAAGAGGTGATAATACTTTTCCTACACAGCCCTTTAGATTAATTAACTATAAAAAGTACAGTGGTTTTAGGAGACAGTTCTTCAGTGCTTGCACAGTTATTCCCAAAAATCTTGGGTTCAGCCCCTCCTTTTCCTGGCAGTCTGATTTCAGGAACTTTCAGGAAAATGTAAGACAACTGTGATTTCCCAGGAGCTGCGCTGGAGGACTCCAGAGCCTGAACCTAACCCTGCTAGACTTTCCTGTAATGGTTTAGCCACCAATGTGGCTGACCCTCCACCCCGTGCCATCGCGTACCATCGCAGCACGCTCGCAGCTTGCCCAGGTTTGCACAGTGTCTGCACGCTCCTGGTGCTGAGGCCAGGACTTCCCATGGCAGGAGGGGCACCATCTTCCCTGTTGAAGGTAAATTCCTGCAGACAAAGCAATATTCCAGTGCCATCCCAATGGCAGATATCCAGAGCTGGAGTAGGCTGTGAACGTCATGACAAGAGGAAAGGAGTGGCTGCAATAAGGGGTGGAGGTTGCCAATGGCGCATTGCTTTACGAATCAGCTTTCCTCGTTGAGTTGCTCAAGTCATCTGGGCATCATTCCTGGCTTTCTTATGTTCCCCTTCTCCAAAAACCTCTGCAGAGCCAATGCTCAGATGTGCATTATTTGCATGTTGGTTTTTCATATCCTTCACTGCTGGGGGTTCCTCTCCATTTCTCCGGGGCTCGCTCACAGGGAAGCAGCAGGGGGTCTCTCTGAAGACCATCCTGTTCCTCTTGCTGCCACACCAGCTCACTCTCTTCTGGAGGGTAAGGCTGCTTCAGTAAATGTGACCATCTGCCAAGACCATCCTTGCACTGATTCCCAGAGGATTTAACTTCCTGAGGACCTGCACAAGGCTTTCCCGTGGAGCTAGGAGCAGGGGCAAACAGTGCCAGCCATCCTTGTTCCCGCCAGCCTGCTCTTATCGCTCCAGCCCGACAACAGGGCTCAGGGTGCCTCAAGGGGGCTGGGAAAGGGCAGGGATGCCCCGCGGTGCCCCCATGGTTCCATTCCACCAGCAGCGGTCAGGGACACTCTTTAACACCGCTCTCAGTATCCCAAGTCCTGAGGAAAAGCCAAAATGACCTGGGCAGTGGGACAGCACATCCAGCACCATAGCTTTGCAGAGCAAAAGAGATCAGGGAGAATCAGGGAGCCTCCAGGGAAGCTGAGATGACACAGCCCCCCTCCCCTCCCCAGCTGAAACCCCTGGGGGCAGGACCTTCAGGACAACAGGTTGCAGTCCCAAAATAACCCTCTAGCTTTGCTGCCGAGAGTGGTGGAGGTGCCTCAGGACAAAACGGGGCCTTAGCACCCAGCACGACGCTTCAAGGACAGGTCCTAGGGAAGTAGAGACAAGGCACTGTCAAAAGAGACACTAATTAGTGCTAATTGCAAGTAATCAGCCAAACCTAAGAGCATGAAGGAACCAAGTCCTGGCAGAGCGGATAGCTCCAGCTGGAGCAAGGAGGGCAGTTGCTTGGCAGGTCATGGTGGGAGAACCCCACAGATGGGGACCCCACGTAGCCTCCCCACGCCGTCACCCACTCTTCCCACATCCCATCCAGACAGAAGTGCCCACATGCTGCAACACGCATGTGGCTCCTCACAACCCGCTGTCCCATGTCCCTTGGAAGCAATTCCCACAGCCAGAAGGGTTCACGTTACGCATCTTGGGGAATTCTGCTGCAAAGCCTAGGACGGGCTGCCGGTCCTCCCTGGGCTTCTGGCTACTTCAGAGGCAGGAGAAACACCAGGATTCTGGTGATCCCTGGTGATCTGGTGGCATCTTGGGAGACGCCACATCCCAAAACGAGCCTTGCTCCTGTCCTCCCAGCACCCTGGGCCCACCCAGGTGAGATTCTCTGTGCTCGTGGGTGCCCCTGGGAAGCCTTGAGGCCCCTCTTCTCCCAGGGGGTTAAACCCATTTTCTCCAGATATTTGAAGAAGTCAAATAATAGCATTTCCAGCACAGCATCTGCTTTCAGTCATCTTTTTGTCTCTCAAAATGACACTCCTACAGTTTTCCATCAGCTGCACCTGTAGCATTTCCAGCTTTTGCTGCTCTGGCCCCAGGATCCTCGTGAAGCTCTTTGTGCTCAGAGCAGATCTCTGAGCATGGCACCAAGACCTGCAGCTGCAGCGTGTCCCCGGCCAAACCATCACATCCCGTTACTGAGCCCCGGAGTGCCTCCCCGAGACAACTGTGGGTGATGAACAGGGTGCTCTGGCTGGCTCCCAAAATGAGGATGGAAGTTTTCTCTTTCCTACTCATAATGTGATTCTCCACCTGCAGTACATGTCTGTCCTCAACATCTGCAGGCTTTATTTAGCACCCAGATCCTCATGGGTATTGAGGAGCTCTCAGAATCGGGTTTGAAATCCTATCCGATTCCTTCCTTGCACATTGCCTGCAATTTCTCCTAGAAGACAGTTAATATTTCTACCCCTGCCCAGCTCTGGAATAAGAAGCAGGGCAGAGATGCACCCAGATGAGCATCACAGCAGGTGCTGAGCCAGGACCCCTGCCAGGCCTGTGACTCTTGTCCCCTCAGCGCTCATGATGAGTGGCAGACGGGACGTATTCATAGAGAGCAGGGTGGAGGTGTGAAAAATCTCCTTTCCTCTGTGACAAGCCCTGTGGGTACCACACAGGTCAAAGTCTAATGATCACCTTGCCAGACTAGGCAGGGTGGAGACGCACGGGCAGTGAAAAAGTCTGGAAGAACAGTTCAATCTTCTGTGTCTTGCGAGCAAATTCCCATTCACGCATGATTTCTCAAATGCTTTTTGAGTGCTTTCCTTTGCTCTCTGTGCCAGCAATGAGTCAGGCTTGGATGTGCATTGTCAGGCAATCCAGAGCTGGCCTCTTGCTAGGAAACGCCATTTGTTCAGCAAGAGCAATGTTTAAGTGCCCTCTGGTGGTAATTCCCTATGTCACTGCTGGGATTTCCCCCTCTCCTTTCTGCTCAACGTGCCCCTGGGATAGTCGCTGGGATATCTGCGCTCCGGTGCCATGGCAGTTCCTGCTCCGCTACCCGCCACGCACACACAAGTGCTTCATGTCCTGCTTCATCGCCAGGTTCTGCAGCAAAATCATCAGCCTGTCCCTGATTTCATCCCTGATGCGGACAGCCACGGGAGCCGAGCGCTTGGCCTAGTTTGCTGCCCACATGTCAGCTCATCCTCCACGGCGCCGCCCGACAGCCGCCGCAGCTGAGGTTGCTCAGAGTGGTTACTCTCACCACTCCCTTCTGTCCCCACTAATGTTCGTATTTCAGACAATTTTAGTAAAATCCAGATGTGTGAGGTATCAGGGGAATTGATTTCCCCCATGCTGCATGAAAAGTGGTGGCCAGGCAGGAGAACAAAACCTAAACTTGCTCCTCCAGTATGGAAAGACTGCAGTGAAAGCTCAGCCACAGTACAAGCCCTCAGAGACACAGGTTTTATAACCCTGCTTCTCCTGAAACTCCTTTTGCAACTCACTGTTCTATTTAATTTCTACAAAATATTTCACAGAGCCATTAATTTTTCTTTAGAAGAAAGCATTAGACGCACCTGCACAGTAGCTTCAACCACCGAGGGGGAGAAGGGGCATGTAACAGAAAACATATTTTATGTCCATGATGTCAAAACCCAGCCTGACCAGTTACGTAAACATGAAAGAGGCATTTGTAACCCGGTCATGCCACCCAGCTCCCCCAGCAAGGGACACGCTCGCGCTGCCTCTTTCCACTCTGCTCCACAAGGGGGGCAAAGGAAAAGCAATTCCAAGGGGGAATATCCCCCCCCAGTCTGGGATCCCGGGCAGATGTTGGAGGCATGACAGTGAGATGCAGCATCCCAGGGGCTCCCTCCTGCCCCAGGGCAGAGGGGCATAGGGGGGCTGCAGCCCCCAAGCAGCGACCCACCAGCCTCACCACTATGGGCTGCAGCCATGTGTTTAAACCACGCGGTCCGGATCCTTGCGCCCATCCCTCCTTTCTCAATCCCTACGGGGAAACGGTCTCCGCAGCCCCAGCACTGCCCCTTGGGTGGCAGGGGGCCACCTGAGCCACCGCTCCGGAAGGGGCAGAGCTGTCACCTATGGGTTGCCACGTTACCGTGGGTCACTATGGGTTGGTTTAACAGCAAAAGGAGGAGTGACCCTTCACGTCTGGTTAAACCTCCACTTTGCCAAGAGCTCTTGTTCCGCAGGAAGGCTGAAAGCCTTGTAAATTAGGGACAAGGCTGACAATGCTTCATTTCTGCATCTGCTGTTCCTGGCACTCAGATGAGATGCTCGCATGAAATGTGCGTGTGTGTGTGTTAAACACCAGCCCCAGGACTATGAAATAAAGTTGCCCGAAGCTGACCTCTTTAATTTGTATTTCAGTCAGCTCAACAAACGGTCTGTATCTCACAGGAGCAGCTCAGCACATAGACTAAAGCAGATATTTAAGTACTTACCATTTCTCCTGGCCCGTACAATAAATCAGCTTATCTTGCAAACTGTCACGCACTTCACTTGCTCTTCCCTGGGTGAGCTCAGCGCGAGTGTTCACTGTCCAAGTGTCAGCCAGGCGATGGGGACAGGTCATACCATGCACCTTGGTGCCCGTATGGTGAATGCTCATAGTCCGACACAAGAAATGCACATGGACACCCTGGCTCAGCACCAAAAATGGCAAAGTGAGCGCTCTGCGACTCTCCTGCCTCCAGTGCAGTCAGCACAAGTCAGCAGGGAACTTCTGCAGATCATCTGACCGCGACCTCTGGATGGACACACGGCAGCACCTGCTCCACCAGCCTACTTTGTCCTACCTGCCCCAAAGCTCACCCTCACATTTCTATGCCAACTCACAGAATCACACAACTACAGACTGGTTGGTGCTGGCAGGGACCTCTGTGGGTTATCTGGTCCAAGCCCTTGCTCAACCAGGGCCACGCAGAGCCCATTGCCCATGACTTTTGAACATTTCCAAAAGATGGCTTTTGAACATCCCCAAGGATGGAGACTCCACAACGTCCCTGGACAACCTGTGTCAGTGCTCGTTCACCCTCACAGTGAAAAAGTGTTTCCTGGTGTTCAGAGGGAACCTCCTTTGCTTCTGTTTGTGCCCATCGTCTCTTGTCTTGTCACTGGGCACCACTGATAAGAGCTGGGCTCCATCCTCTTTGTATCCCCCCTTTAAGTATTTATACACATTAATGAGATCCCCCTGAGCCTTGTCTTGTCCAGGCTGAACAGTCCCAGCTCCCTCAGCCTTTCCTCATGAGAGATGCTTCAGTCCCTTCACCATCTTAGTGGCTCTTCACTGGACTCTCTCCAGTATGTCCGTGTCTCTCTTGTGCTGGGAAGCCCAGCACTGGACACAGTGCTCCAGGTGCGGCCTTCCATATGGTGAAGCCATGCTGACTACTCCTGCTGATCTTCTTGTTCTTCATGTGCCTGGAAATGTTTTCCAGGATTAGTTGTTCCCATTCCAGGGATGCAGACAAGGCTGACCAGCCTGTAGTTCCCTGGGTCCTCCTTCTTGCCCTTCTTAGAGAGGAATGACATTTGCTTTCCTGCAGGCTTCGGGTACTTCCCTCAGTTGCCGTGAGGGATCAAAGATCATCAAGAGTGGCCTCGCAATGACATTTGCGAGCTCCCTCAGCATTCATGGGTGCATCCCATCAGGGTCCATGTCCATTTTGCTCAAGTATTCCTTTACCTAATTGGTCCACTTCCACCAAGGGTACATCTGCCTTGCTCCAGACTTTCCCCCTGGTCACTGGCCCCTGGAATTCCTGAAGGCTGGTCATGCTAGTAAAGACTGAGGCAAAGAAGGCACTCAGTAATTCAGCCTTTCCCATGGTCCATGTAACCAGGTCCCCAACCTCATTGAGCAGTGAGACACATTTTCCCTAGTCTCCCTTTTGTCACCTATGTACTTCCAGAAGCCCTATTTGCTGCCTTTGACATCTTCTTACTAGATTCGATTCCTGTTGGCCTAACCTCATCTCTGCATGCTTGGACAGTGTCTCTGTATTCCTCTCGGGTTGCCACCCTTGCTTCCACCCTCTGTATGTTTCCTTTTTCTGTTTGAGTTTGGCCAGGAGCTCCTTTTTCCACCCATGAATTCATCCTTCTGGTATTTTTGCCTGACTTCCTTATTGTTGGGATGGACCACTCTTGAGCTTGGAGGTGATCCTTGAATATCAACAAGCTTTCCGTCCAGGACCTTATCCCATGGGACTCCTCCAAGTCTACAAAGAGGCCAAAGTCTGCTTTCCTACAGTCCAGCATTGTTCACCCTCCTCCCTCCCCTCAGGATCCTGAGGGGAAGTCTACAGTCCCTGCCTCACCCTGTCCCAAACTTCAGGGTGATGCATCTGACACTCCAACACCAACCCTCCATCACTCCTCAGAAGCCAGACATTTTTAATCCCAACATGTCTAGTCAGCTGTGGGTCCTCCATATTTTCTCCTCCTGGAGCCAAAAGGCAGCTGTCTTCAGACATCCCACCCCATGTTGACCAGGATTGAGTCTTCCCTTGTGTCAATTAATATGAAGACACCAAGCATCTTCACTCTGCTTCTCACCCTGTCATGTCCTGCAGCCGTGCCTGCCACTTGCCCGTTTGGCTCTGGCTGCCTTCAGAAGGAGGTGTTCAAAAGCAGACACAGCTGAGCTCCTCACAAACTGGGATGTGCTCCTAAAAGATGCAAGCTGCTGTTGCCCTGCAGTCAAGGCTAGTTGTGGACCGCATTCCTGGGATCTCGGGACAGGGATAAGGTATGATTAGGGAGACTGAGACGAGTCTAATCAGCCAAAAGTTGCACATCGGAGTGGAATGCTGCACAGATGTCCCACTTCGCAGCTTGCTCTGCAGGTTTGCCGCTTTGAGACAGGCACGTCCTTGGAGACGAGGACACACGCCGTGCTGCTGTTTTACGGGGTGCACACCCTGCGTAATGGATGTCAGGTATGTAAATAACTGATCTGCAGCTCTGCAACTCCTGCCAAGCACCAAAGCTCAGCGACATCCTTCAACAGGACGTTTACAAGGTTCGAACATCCATGCTCAGGGAAGCTCCCAAGTTCCCATGCCACGGTCGCCCACCAGCAGATGTGGCAGTGGCAGCCACGAGCCACATCCCCCGCCCTACCGTGTCCCCACCCGTGCGTGGCCACCCATGCCAGACACAGCTATAGTCAGACAGGGGCTGGGGACAGTCTGACCAGGCATTAAGGGCAGGGGACTATAACCAGCTCCTAGAAGCCAGGGAGCTCTGGTTCCCGGCATCTCTGGGGAAGTGACCTCCCAAGGGATGGGAGAAAATATTTGGGAATAGCCACACTGCATATTAACTAGCACCAAGGGACTTCCCCACTGGGGTTAAAGCTGCTGCTGGATGCCACCACCAGAACAGTGTCTCCAGTGACAGAGGGGACTAACTAGCATATGCTTCTTCTTAGGGTCTTAATGATGGAGATACAAACCGTGCTCCATCAGGGGCTCAGGTCTGGTACATCTGTGAGTCCTGGGACAGAAAGGACTGATGGGACCTCAGACTGGAAATAGCCAGTAGCGGGCAGACATTCCATCACATGGTGTCACCGGCACCAAGCACAACCCAAGGACAGGCTGCTCTGGTTGTCATCAGTAACATGGGCCTGTTGGCTGCCAGACATGCTGCTCCAGGAGAAGGGAGTCCCTAGGAAAGGGGGGAAAACTAGAGGGAAGAAAGGCCAGCACCCCAGAAAGCTCCTGCCAGGATTTTCCAGGGACAGCGTGAGCTGGGAATTCTGTCCTTGTAAGGCTAGACCAGATGACTTGCTTGATGGCTGCCCAGGAGCATCAGGGCACAGGAAAATGGCACTTGTGCTGGTGGTTCCTTCCTAGCACTATGTTCTGTTATTTTGAAGATGGAGGCAGTGTGCAAGAGTGATCGCAGCAATCAAGCAGGTCTCTGCTTCCCAACAGCAGCAGCAGCTGTCTGGTTTCCACCTTGGAACATCTTCTCTGTGTTTAATTAAAATTATTAAAACCAGGCAAATCCAAGAAGATGAACTTGAGGGTTGTTCAGAGCCCACAGCAAAAAGAGCTGGCCTGAGGACCTGTGAGGAGAAGCTTTCCTCTGCCCTGGTCCTAGCGTGGGTGGCACAGCTGTGTTTCTTTGCTGGGGTGGCGGTGACCATTTGAACCCCCAGGACCTCAGGTTTCACGGAGCCTCTTGCGCAGTCACTGGTCTCTAAGCGAAGCCAAGCCTGACGAGTGCACACAGACCCCCCACGCCCACGTCCTGCCCAGCCGCCCTGGAAGTGCTGGCCTTTCCTCCCAGTGCCAGGGCAGCTCACTGCAGAGGTGGCAGCAGCTGCAGGGGTCAGAAGTTTCCCTGGCACCATGCGGACTGGAGGGCTGCGTTCAGCCTTGTCGCCAGGACCTGCTGAAAGCTGGTGCCAGTGCGAGGCCGGAGAGATGATGCCGTTCACAACTGAGCTGCTTTGCTTGGGGCTTTACAACCCTGCTCATTGCAAAGCAGCGTGTGACTTTCTAGATGGTAAAATAAAGCTTCTGGAAGACAATAAAAAGATGGAGTTTTGCTTTCTGGGACTCCCTACCGCGCTGCAATCCAAGGGTGATGCATCGTCCTTGGTCGCTGCACCCTGCAGAGGTTCTCTCCAGCAAGGTGCTGAGATTTGCACAGCTGAGGAGGGGACACTCGTGGGACTCCTGTTGCTCCTGAGGACTCCTTCCCTTCATGCCCTTTCTGCCCAGGTCACCTGCGTCACCTTGGACTCCATGTCAGGGCACAACTCCACTGTCCCACGTCCCTGGGTTTTGCTATGGTTTCCCCTGCTCATCCCTACATGTCCCTCCCACAGCATCTGCACTGTCACTGTGAAAATCGATGCTGGCTTTATTTCCTCCCTTAATTGTTAAACTGCTTTATATCAGCTACCGCTTCTTCCATTTGTATGTATTTTCTGACACGGGCAATGTCCCATAAACCAGTCTAAAACATCGCTGCAATTGAGGGGAAATGCAGTGCTCCTGGAAAGACGCTTGTAAACCCACTGTTATTTTCTTCCCTAATTGCAATTTTAGTGACTCATCACTGGTGCCACACTGCAGTGCACACGCATTGTGTGGATTTTTTATACCCAGTCTTGAGCAGTCACAATTCACTGCTCAAGTTTTCAGGCCACCCAAGCCATTAGGAAAATAAATGTAAAATAAAAACCTGCTGGTACAGCCGGCTGGCTGAGCAGCACAATCCCTTGGGATAACAGCAGAAGAGAAAAGCATTCAGTGCTTTCCAAGGCTGCTTGTGTCCAATGTGGCTGAGCCAGTGCGAGCTGCCGCCTGAACGTGTGCTTCTCTGAATGCGAGCTGATTCTTTCCCATCCCCTTTCCCATCCTCTGCCTCTCCCCTTTATCTCAGCATCGTTCCTTCTCCTCCTGTCCCACTCCTTCCCCTCCCCACCTCTATTCCACCCCTGTCCCCTTTCCACCACATCTTTATCCCACTCCCCATCTTTATCTCATCCCCAGCCCGTCTAAACCCCACTCCAATCCCCATCCCGTTCACATCCCACCCCAGTCCTCTCACATCCCCATCCCCATCCCCATTCCCATTCTGTTCCTATCTTATACCCATTCCCACCCTATCCCCGTCCTCCTGTTTTGTATGGTGTGCCCAAGGGCTTCCCCAACCACAACTATCCAGCCCTGCAGGGATAGGTTTCTCCGGACGTTTCCTGGGATGACAAAAGTGCTGGGCAGCTCCCACAGGAGCTCCTGGAGGGGTGTTTCGGGAGACAGAGCGAAGCTCACTCCCTTGCACTCTGCTGCCTGTGTCCCAGCCACAAGAGGCAAAGGCATCCCTTGGAGCACTTGGCTCTGGCCCTGCTCATGCTGTGGATTCACTGCTCAAGGCTCTTCTTGCCCTGTTTGTGCAGGGATGCACAACCCTGGTTTTGCCAGGGCCAGTAGCCAGCTCCTCTCCTGCTCTCCCGGTGGAGAGAGGCAGAAATGCTGACCTAGGCCACAAGACTGTCAGAGCAGTTGGACTGTCCAAACTCAAAGCCAGCACAACAAAGCCTCTTGTCAACCTGACACAACATCCAGGGAAGAGCTGACCTTATTTGTCCACCTCATGCCAAGAGAGCTGCTGCCTGCCATTGCGGCAGGTTCTGCCATCAGGTCCTGGCACCGCGCTGAGTGTGGCAGAACCAATCAGCCTATGGCATAGGTTTATGGTTGGACTTGATGATCTTGAAGGTCTCTTCCAACCCAAGTGATTCCATGATTCTATGATTCTAATCTTGCTAAGCAAGGCCAAACTCTGCTACAGTGAATTTAACTCCGTGAGGCTTTCAGAGAGATGCTACAGGGGCTCAGCAGGGCTGGGGCAGCTGGCGGAGGAGCCCAGCCTCCCCCCGGCCTGCCATGCAGGACACAGTGCCCTGCTGTGCAGCTCTGAAGCCCATGCTGACCACCCAGACTGTTGGCCAACGCACGGTGTTACCAAGCAGCCAAATGCTGCGGCTGTTGGACGGCCCGGTTTCTCGTCAGGTTCAGCATCATTTCGGATAAAGTTGAGCGATCCCATTCCAGCCACACACTTTCTGGCTTTGTCCCAATGTGGGCTAGGAAGGAGAGATTGGAGCTTGTGGGAACCAAGCTGGCGAGCTCTCCCAGTGCCTCTGTGGCAGGATGAATCAGAGAAAAGGGGCTTCCTGAGCGAGCTAGGCAGTGTGGCCAAAAGCTGGGGCTACACAACCTGGCAGCAGGCTCACCAGCTCTCGCATTCCATTGGTAACCACAGCTGGCTTCATTCCTGGGGCTGGGAGGGCTGGGAACAGGGTCCTCACTGACACCGCACGGGGCAGAAGCAATGCACAAACATAGACCCTTCTTGCTGCCTCATACAGCCCCTGCTTACACCCTGGGAAACTGCAGCGCAGAGGGCTGAGGCTGAGGATTCGGAGGAGAGGAGGCCAGAAAAAGGGGGAATCTCGCTTGTGGCCCTGTCCTGCTGAAGCCTCCGAAATACCTGCAAGCAGTGCACCAGTCAGCACCAGCGTGGCAGGAAGGACTGGGGTGAGCGACCTGGGCATCCACGGAATATATATAACTGTGTCATTAGAGGGTGCCAGTGCATTGCGCTGCAGAACGAGCCCGTCCCCTCACCTGTCCCGGCTGTGGCAAAGGGTTCCTCCCCCAGGCAGGGTCAGCAGGGGCCCTGGGGCTGCGTGACACTTCCAGGGCTGCGGATCTAAATTCCTTCTTCCCAAGTTCAAACGCCGGAGCCAGCCTGGCTGTGGAGCCACAGGACCCAAGCAGCAGATGCGAAGGCCTGGGTGTCTGGGAGGGGAACCCGGTAACACACAGGGATGCTGCCGGTGGCAGCTACAAGGCTGTGCACTGAGCTGACCTGTGCCCGTGGCTCCAGCACCTCCTGCACAGGTTGCTCAGCCCCATCCGTGCTAGGACATCTGTGCCACTGTGGCCATTAGCACACCCAACAGGGCAGAAAGCTCACAACAGGCACGGAACAACTGAAAAATGACCTCTGCAACCCTGCAGCCCTCTCCAAGCTTCCTCATGGCAGTACAGGACTGGGGAACCTGATAAACCCCAACCAAAAGGCTTAATCAAAGCTGTACTTGGGTTTGGGGCTCCAGGACATCACAAACAGGCCCCCGGATGGAGCCAAGGGCTTACACACGTCCCGCGACAGAGGAGGAGCCATGGTTTGCTTTTGAGGATACTTTAATGTCAGGACCCCATTGAGAGATGCCTCCAGAGCTCCCAGCAAACACAAATCTTCATTAATTCCCCTGGAAGGACAATCCATGGGCTCCAAAACCTGTTCTGACCAGCTGCAGGGCTTGGCATGCTGAGCAAGTTGGTGAGCAGCACTCTAGCCAGGTTTGGTCACCCTGCGTCCTCATCAGCCCGGCTGTGGCATCTTATGGGTGCCTGAGACTATGTCCCCAACACCTGGAAAGCTTCCTGCCACCAGAGGAGGAAAATTTTGGCCCTGTCTCCAGTAACAGCAGGTACCTTGGAGGGACTTGGGTACAAACCATCACGCCAGTCCCCTTTGCTGCTGGGGACAGTCCTTTGGCATAAAGCGAGGTCTTTGCCACTACTGTTGGCTTCAGCTGATGGACCCTCTCTCCCTGCACAGGTCTGGGGTCTCAAGAGTCATTCCATTAATCCAGGTGGGACAAGGGGCTGTACAACACAGCCCTGCGAGGGATAAGCATCCCAGCAGAGAGAAATGCAGGTGTAAGAACAAGGAACAAGCTGCACAAGCCAGGCTTTCTCCTTGAGACCTCCTAGTCTTGTGTCAGAAGTGGGGACTGGGTGCCGTAAAGGGCCCAGGAACCACGGGGTCCCATCCGGGGGTAGCCATGAGGAGGGAGAGGCACTCCCACAGTAGGTGGAGGAAAGAAGTCCATTCCCAAGCTGCTCTTTTGGAGAGGAGAGGCCAGGCAACCGGGCTCAACAGAGCGTTTGCTGCTTGAGGAGCAGCCGATCGCTCTGACACAGCCTCCCAGAGCCCCAGCCAGCTCCACCACAGCTAAACAGGCTCAGCTGACAGCGAAGGTCATTCAGACGGAGCCTTTTCTACAACTGGGATTTTCCCCAGGCTCAGCTGCTACTCACAGTACTTCCTAGAGAGATTTCAGCCTTCAACTCCCTCCCTCCATCACCTTTCCGTGCCAGCGTGTCAAGCAGCAGCGGGATTTCCCAGGCTGAGCTGTGTGGCAGCACAGCAGCGACGCTGTTTGCACCAGAAAAGCAGAGTTCAAGTGCAGAAGCTGCCATGCTATGTCTCTCCAGCACAGACAAGGCTGAAATGACCTGCGTCCCACTGCTGGGAGGTGAGGAACAAACCGGAACACTCGCAAAGGCAAATGTGGACATTCCCTGTGTCCTCAACCTGCTAAATTGCTGCTGAGGCATCTGGAAGTAAGGTCAGACCACAGCAACCAGGAGCTGGCTGAAAAGGGGCTGCCATAGCCCTTTATTATTAGAGACTGGTGCCTACATACTATCCCATGGGATATAAATAGTGTGCGAATGAGATACACAAGTGCAAGGGAAGGGCCCTGCCAGCAGCCAAGGGTCCTATTTCAGCAGGTTCTAGGGGTTGGGGTTGGCCATTGGGCAGAAGGCAACCAGCAGAAGGGCTGTAGGCCAGTCATGTGAGTATCCTGTGAAGTTTGGTATTGCTTGAGTCAAAATCCCTGGCACAGGGAGCTTCCAACACCGGTCACAGGGCTCAAAGTGACTTCACGCACGCAACATTTAGAGCCCTTGGACAGAGGAGGTCTGTTGTCTTGGCGTTAAATCCAGTTGGAGACAGGTCTCAAACAATGCTCCTCAGGGCTCAGTTTTGGGGCCAGACTTGTTTAATATCTTTATTGATGATCTGAACAAGGGGACTGAGTGCACCCTCAGTCAGTTTGCAGATGACACCAAATTATGCGCGAGTGTTGATCTGCTGGAGGGTAGGAAGGCTCTGCAGAGGGATCTGGACAGGCTGGATCGATGGGCTGAGGCCAATGGTATGAGGTTCAACAAGGCCAAGTGCCGGGTCCTGCACTTGGGTCACACCAACCCCAGGCAGCGCTACAGGCTTGGGGAGGAGCGGCTGGAAACTGCCTGGCAGAAAAGGACCTGGGGGTGTTGGTCAACCGTCGGCTGAACATGAGCCAGCAGAGTGCCCAGGTCGCCAAGAAGGCCAACAGCATCCTGGCCTGTATCAGCCATAGCGTGGCCAGCAGGACTAAGACAGTGATCATCACCCTGTACTGGGCACCGGGGAGGCCCCACCTTGAATCCTGTGCTCAGTTTTGGGCCCCTCGTGACAAGAAAGACATTGAGGCGCTGGAGCGTGGCCAGAGAAGGGCAACGAAGCTGCCAGAGGGGTCTGGAGAACAAGTCTTATGAGGAGCAGCTGAGGGAATTGAGGTTATTTAGCCTGGAGAAAAGGAGGCTGAGGGGAGACCTTATTGCTCTCTACAACTACCTGATAGGAGGGTGTAGCGAGGTGGGGGTCAATCTCTTCTCCCAAGTAACAATCGACAGGACAAGAGGAAATGGCCTCAAGTTGTGCCAGAGGAGGTTTAGATTGGATATTAGGAAAAACTTCTTCACTGAGAGGGTTATCAGACATTGGAACAGGCTGCCCAGGGCAGTGGTGGAATCGCCATCCCTGGAGGTATTTAAAAGACGGGTAGACGTGGTGCAGAGGGACATAGGTTAGTGGTGATTTTGTCAGTGTTAAGTTGATGATTAAACCTGATGATCTTAAAGGTCTCTTCCAACCTAGGTGATCCTGTGATACTGTTCTCCAGGTATGTGTCATGCCCGATTCTTCTAGGACCAGGGCCAAAACCCACGATCATTCCAGCTGCTAATAGAGAAATACTGAACAAAGTCAAAGTCTGGAGAGACTATATGGTTGAGCGTTCCACCAAATGTCCCTGCTGAACTGGGGCTGTCCCAGGGAAATCCCAGCTCAGCATGTACTCTGAGCCCTTCAGCATGTTGAGCTGAAGGTCTTAGGACAGTTTTTCCTTTCCTGCCCTGCCCATTGGGTCACACCACTGTGGGCCATCCCAGACAGGTGAATTTTAGGAGGGAGGGAGATATTTCTGTGTTGCATGGTACTGCTTTGAGTAGCAGTATTTAGGATCTGGCAAAGCACTCGTTATTCTGGGGACAAAATGCTTTGTAGGAAGCAGAAGGCACCGTCATGAGAGCACCAATGTTACTGCCTTTTCTCTAACACTCTCCTGTCTGCCTTCCAGAGCCAAAGGCTCCTGGATACCACAGGGTACCTGCAGCTGGTTTGCTCTGAAGGATGCCGGTTTCCCTACGAACACCATAAAGCTGCAACCATCAAGATATAATTCCCCTTGTGAGAAATCCATCTCTTCCCTCTTTCCAGCCATCATGCAGAGCCCTCATGAAACCCATGCTGAAGTCTCCCATGCTCAGTCTCATCTTGCACCACTTCCTCTCTCCAGACTTGCCTGGGCTTGGAGCATCGTGTCCACATGGACACGTGCCATCCTCCACGCACGTCACGCTCTTTGCAGTGGCTGCAGTTGACCCACCCAGGCCACCCCAAGCACTGTCCCGGCCTCCTGGCCATGCAGGCAGGTCTTTGTGGATCAGGGACCGAGTCATGTCCAGCCCCTACTCCTCACTCCTACTGCGCAAGGAGGCACCAAGTGTCTGCCCAACTGTCCAGCTGGGGTTGCTCTGAGGCTGCTTTATGGCTACTTTGAAGCTCTTTTGTGCCAGTTCAGCTAAGCAAACCCTGTTTACAGTAAGAGCAATGCCAGTCGGCCCTAACATCCTCCCAACACCAGGCCTCCGCCTGCAGCCTCTTGGCTGTGCAGGGACCAGCATCAGAGTCATGGTCCTTTGGAGGGCTAGATCCACATGGCCCTGCCGTGAGAGCCTGGACTACGGCAAGAACAGGTTAATCCACCTGTGAGGCCCCTCTTAAAATAGCATTTCTCGAGAACTCCCCTCTCCGGGCCTCATGGCATTTGCTGCCTGGCCTCCCAGCAGACCATCTGTTCTGCAGAGAGCAACACCACAGGCACCAGGTGCTCCAAATACGCCGGGTCTGCAGATCCTGTGTCCACGGGTGAATTCCCCTGGCTACCTGGCTGGGAGCTGCTCTGCAAAGATTGCTTTCCGGCCGTTCCCGTGCCTTCCCCACTCCTTTGCACCCAGGGCTGGTACACTGCTGCTCTCCGCATCTCCCTGCACTCCCATGCAGCCCTCAGGGCTCTCCGGCGCGGCTCAGGGCTCCTGGAGAAAACCACACAGGGGCCTTATCACCGCAACAAAGGCAAGATTTCTGCAGCCTGCATGTGTTCTGCCAAGCCTTCATCGATCTCTTCTGCTGAGTGGCAGTCAGGCCAGCCCAGGAGTGATGTATTGTGTTGGCCACTTGCTGCTGCTGTCTTGGTTTTTTTTGGCTTAAACACCTCTGGAGCGGAGTCAGCAGAACAGCAATGCGCCCTGCCTCGCTGCTGCGGAGCACTCCGTCAGGGAGGTAACTCAGTCAAGGGTATTTCCTTATCAGCTCCCTCAGCTCTGATGGCTGTAGGAGCAAAGGGCTGAACCATCCCCCCGAGAGCAACCAGGGTTTCTCTGCGCGAACCCCTCCGTGACGGCCCTTGGGAATACGCCAGCTGGAGAGCAACGGGATCACATCTGCCTTTTGAACTTGGTTCTGTGGCTCTGCCACGTGTTTTCTCCTGTACAAATGACGCTGGCCTTTCAACAGCACCCAGCCTTGCGTTTCTTCACCTCATTTACAATCAGTGGTGAGTTGAAATCCTCACTTTCAGGGGTAGCCTGTGCTCAGCCTTTTCTTGCAGATGGGAAAACTAAGGCACAGCAAAACGATCTACTTCTAGCAGCCACTGGAGTGCGGGGAGCGTTCATGTATTTGAGACACATCCCAAGCCTCTCTCACCATGGTATGGCAGGAGAAGAGGGGTAGCTCTGGATTCCCCGGCACCTTCACATGGGGGTCCTTGAGCCTAGGGCTTTGCCAGGTGATCTGCTCTCTTTCCATTAGTGATCAGCCTGGCCCTTGATGATGTTTTATTTTTACATATGCTTATGTAACAGCCTTCCTATCATATCTCCCATCATAAATCTTACTTTACTGCGTAGGAGTGAGAGGTGAGCACGAAGCAGGCAGAGACCAAAAGACACCAAGTGTGATGGAGCGCAGATCCCAGCCTTCAGAGACCCAGCACCAGGCAGCAGCTTGGGAAGGATGCAGAGCCCTGGGATGTGTGAGCAGAAGAGCAGATCAGCTTCAGGACTATCTTGCGTGGGGTCAGGACACAGCGAGCAATGTAACAGCCTTCTGCTCTGCTCTAGCGTGTGGTGTCCCCCACCCCTTTGAAGAGGGGAGGGGAGAGCGGGAGATGCTGCCAGTAACACTCCATTCCACTGCTAGACAGGGCAACTGAGACAAGGAACAGCTGGAGAGTTTCCTAAGTCAGCAGGGGTCACAGCAGAACCCATCCTGAGGAAGGAGGGATGAACACCCACCACTTTCTGTCCCAGAGCCAGTTTTTAGAGTGCAAGGCTTAGAGTCACCCGGATGAGGCTGGCAAGATCCGAAGGGGTGTTGTATCTGTTCAACAGCATCGTGCTGGGAGGCTGTGACTCAGGCTGGACCAGCCAGCACCTGGGGTCTGCAGCCACGTCACACCTGGGTTTTGCAGCCTAGGCTGCTGCTGCTGTTCTGCTCACAGTACTGTGGTTTGCCACCAGGAGTACCAGACCCAGCAGCACGCAGATCAGACACCCAGGCACAGCTCCTGGCAGGGCAGACAAATACCTTCTTCTAAAGCCATCCGCATCCCGGAAAGAAGCTACGGACCTGAACTTTGAAACTGCTATTTTTTATCAAGCAAGTCAGACGAATTTCCTGACAGTACATCTGATGGGTAAGACAGACATTTGGCCCACACAGGCTTTGGGATTTCAGCACAAGGAGTGGAGATCCACTGACTTTATCTTCCCAGGCAGCATTTTCATTTTGAGGTGTTGTATCAATGCTGGATCTGCCCACACAGTCCTAAAGGGTATTTTTGTGCAGAGGTGCTGGCATATGGTAGGAACAAACATGCAGGTTGGTGGGAGTGTAGGGATGGACTGGTATCTCTTCAGCTGGCACTACAGAATCATAGAATCAGCGAGGATGGAAGAGACCTTTAAGATCATTGGGTTCAACCATCAACCTAACACTGCCAAAACCACCCCTAACCCATGTCCCTCAGCACCACGTCTGCCTGGCTTTTAAATACCTCCAGGGATGGCGATTCCACCACTGCCCTGGGCAGCCTGTTCCAATGTCTGATAACCCTCTCGGTGAAGAAATTTTTCCTAATATCCAACCTAAACCTCCCCTGGCACAACTTGAGGCCATTTCCTCTTGTCCTGTAACTTGTTACTTGGGAGAAGACACCAACCTCCACCTCGCTACACCCTCCTATCAGGTAGTTGTAGAGAGCAATAAGGTCTCCCCTCAGCCTCCTTTCCTCCAGGCTAAACAACCCCAACTCCCTCAGCTGCTCCTCATAAGACTTGTGCTCCAGACCCCTCTCCAGCTCCGGTGCCCTTCTCTGGCCACGCTCCAGCACCTCAATGTCTTTCTTGTCACGAGGGGCCCAAAACTGAGCACAGGATTCAAGGTGGGGCCTCCCCGGTGCCCAGTACAGGGGGATGATCACTGCCTCAGTCCTGCTGGCCACGCTATGGCTGATACAGGCCAGGATGCTGTTGGCCTTCTTGGCGACCTGGGCACTCTGCTGGCTCATGTTCAGCCGACGGTTGACCAACACCCCCAGGTCCTTTTCTGCCAGGCAGTTTCCAGCCGCTCCTCCCCAAGCCTGTAGCGCTGCCTGGGGTTGGTGTGACCCAAGTGCAGGACCCGGCACTTGGCCTTGTTGAACCTCATACCATTGGCCTCAGCCCATCGATCCAGCCTGTCCATATCTGCAGGGCCGTTCTACCGTCCAGCAGGTCAACAGTCCCACCCAGCCTGGTGTCATCTGCAAACTTACTGAGGGTGCGCTCAATCCCCTTGTCCACATTGTTGATAAAGATATTAAAGAGAACAGGCTGCAATACGGAGCCGTGGCGAACACCGCTTGTGACTGGCTGCCAACTGGACTGAACTTCTTTAGCCCACCACTCTTTGGGCCCAGCCATCTGGTCAGTTTTTCACCCACCTAAGAGTACACCCATCCAAGCCACGAGCAGCCAGTTTGTCCAGGAGAATGCTGTGGGAAACAGTGTCAAAATCACAGCGAAAGGACAACGACGTCTCCCCCCCCAAACCCTTCTGCCCCACAGACACCGCTGCCAAAATCAATAGCCAGCAAAATCAAAACCGCCCTGCCCTGCCTACAACCTGTAGTCTCACAGAACCATCTTGCAAGAGAGTGGGGTGTTTCATAAGGCTTTTGCAACAGGTTTAACCAAATGACTATGTGGAAAGAAGTGCAGAAGATGGCAAGAATGGGGGCAAACAACCACAGCAAGTCCTCCGGGCAATGGTCTTGCACTCTGCTGCTCCCCTTCTTATGGTTCACCTCTCCTCTGCAGCTTGTCCTCTGCAAGGTCAAGTCCTTCCCTCTGGCTTGTGCCTTTCAGGCAATCAGAATGAAAAANAGGCAAACAGAATAAAAAAAAAAAAAAAAAAAGTAAACACCAAAGACAAAAGCTGTGATTATACGGCTGCTGAGTTTGCCGGGCGTGGGGAGGGCTAGGGGAGATAATTGTTGCTAAACCAGAGTTTCCAGGCAGCGTAGGTTTCCCAGTAAACAGGGTTCACATCTCCCTTCTCATGCCTGCTAATAACGGTAGGTCATATTCTATGATTCTAAATATTCTATAGATTCTATAGATTCACATTCTATGATTCTGTGATTCTAAACCATTCTATGATTCTATATTAGGAAACAGGAGAAAGCAAGGGAGAAAATCACCCGTAAAAGAAAAGCGCAAAGGGGACTGGTTTCATAGGTGCAAACGGCGTTCTGTCACGCAGGCTCCCAGGCGACGCGTTCGCACAGTCACATTAGTGTGTCTCGGGAGTTTCCTGCCCTCGGCGGGGACTTGGTTGGGGCCACGTGGCTCTTGCACGCAAGTGACGCCTGTGTGGGAGCTCGCGTGAACCCATTCTACGCGTGCAACACCTCCAGGGTGCTCCCACCACTTCTCAGCAAACTTCTGGGCATGTGTTAACACACCTGCTGGAAACAGGGTGAACGTACCCTCCACGTGTCCTTGCTTCAGCAGAAGACCCATCCCAGGGGACAGCTGGCTCGTCTTCTCTTTGTAGGAGCCGAATCCCAACCTGCCGTATGACGTTACATCCCAGCCTCATTTCCAGGCTGCAGGAAAGGTATCTGCACCTAGAAGTTAACATATAATTTCTCTTGGAGGGGTAGTAAGAGTGATAAAGCCTGGACTGCATTAAGATTTGACGTATGTGTCAACTGGGTAATAAGCAGATTTAGGTATCGAGTGTCATTTGACGATTTTAACGAAGCCAAGCGATGTTTTTGAAGCTGCTTTCTCAGTTAATGTTTAACAAGACAAAGGTGTGTGCCCATTGGCACTGGAGTAAAGGACCAAGGCAAGTTTAATGTTAACCAGCGGAACAATGTATATTGCATCTGCTGCGCCGTACCTGCCCGGCCAGTGTCACTTACAAATGCATATGTAAATGATATCGTAGGGTAAAGAAAGCTGCGCCTGAGGGAATTGGCCTGCAGCTTCCAGGGCAGCCCCCAGCATGTGCGCAGCGCCTTCCCCTCGTCCCTCCATGCCAGCGCTCCTCTTCCTCACCCCCTTTGCACCAGTCACTTGGGCTCGCTGGCATGGCACAAAATAATCCAGAGGATTGTTTTGTTTTGCTTTGCTTTGTCAGTTTTCTCCCATTTTGTGGAGCGAGCTGCCTCCTGGGAGGCTCTGAGTGATGCGGGGAGGCCAGCGTGGCCAGAGCACGGTGGGGTGGCGATTCGCTCCCCGCATCCAGGGAACCACAGCCTCCGCCGGAACAGCCGGCTGCCTGGGAAGGGCTCTCCCAACGTCTCCCGCACCTCCCAGCAGCCAGAAGGTTTCATTTAGGAGGCACTTATGGTGGTGGGTTCTTCATACGGAGCAGTGGTAGCCGTGCGCCTTTCCTCTTGCCCGAGCACCCAGCATGTCCCACACTACAATAAGCAACGTCTTCGCGGCTGAGCCTCATTAGGGGCTGGCCTGATTAGGGCTACTAATGGATGAAAGAGACAAGGAAGCCGATTTTGGCACACACAGTGGTGCAGGAGCAGGGTCATGCCCCTCTGGCCCCCCCAGACCACTGCGTGCGCCGCAGCAGCCAGGCACGGCGTCACTCTGCGGGCGGCCCTCGCTGAGGTCACCCCCGTGAGTCACCGTCATGTGCCGAGGGCAGGAATGGCGGTTTCATACTGTGACCCACGTCCCTGACCTATTTTATCAGGGCAAACCCAAGTAATCGCTTTCCCGGTCTCTGGGCTTGGACCTTCTCCCACGCGCGCTTCCTGCTATGGGGAGAAGGTGCCAACGGAGACCTGAGTCACTGCCCGGCACAGAGCAGGGACGAGGACGGGAGCAACAGCAGAAGCGCCGGGGGTGCCGGCCCAGACCCCAGGGCTCCCCCCATGGCTGCTGCCCGCCCTGCCGGCGGCCGTGGCAGCGGGGACAGAGCCCCCCCGCCCCGTCACTCGGAGGGATGAGCCCCCTCGCTGCCCCCTTGGCCCCCAGCCCCCTGCAGTGGCTCCACTTCTGCTTCCGCTTCCACTCCGCTGCGCCCGCGGGTTTAATTCCCCTTTTCAGGCCACGCTGAGGGTCATTTCCGGCGAGCCCCCACCTCCCCCG
>VZSF01001531.1:46851-80143 GCA_013398295.1 Chionis minor | reverse complement strand
GCGGGGTGCTCCTGGGGGGCCGGGGGGTGGGCCAGGAGCGAAGCCCCCCGGGCAGGCCGCGCCCGCGGGGGCCTCTGCCCGGTCCGCCCGCTCCGCTGAGGCGTTTGGTACCAAGTGGTGCTGTGACCCCCTCGGGCGGTCGCTGCAGGGAGGGAGGGAGGGAGGGAGGGAGGCGGCCGCGGGGTTTTGCAGCCCGGTGCGTCGGGCAGAGCAGCGCTGCTGGGCTGCGGGTGGTTGCGCAGCGCGGTGGGGAGAAGGATCCCAGGATCGCGGGATGCGGAGGGGCTGGAAGGGAGCTCTGGAGATCGGCTGGAGACCAGCAGGTCCAACCCCCCAGCAAGAGCAGGGTGCGCAGGATCATAGAACCGTAGAATCACTTGGGTTGGAAGAGACCTACAAGATCATCGAGTCCAACCATAAACCTATGCCAAAACCACCCCTAAGCCATGTCCCTCAGCACCACGTCTGCCCGGCTTTTAAATACCTCCAGGGACGGCGATTCCCCCACCTCCCTGGGCAGCCCGTTCCAATGCTTGAGAACCCTTTCCGTAAAGAAGTTTTTCCTAATATCCAACCGAAAGATGGAGGAGGGCGAGCATCTGCGCTCGAGGCAGGTGGGCACGTTTCATACTAATGGGCTAAATAAGCCCGTTATAAGCCTCTCACATAGAGCGAGAGGTATGGCAGCGCTCTCTGAGTAAAAATAATAACGCCGCATCGTGTGTTTAAAAGCTGTTACGGTTGTCCTGCATTTCTATCTCTTGTTCCGATAGCCGTTGGAGACCTCGTTTTGATAATTAAATGTCACGGTGAAATAGGAGAGTCGGAAAAGGAGAGCGCTTGCCCCCTTTCCTCTACCACATGGATCTGGCAGCCCCTTCCGAGAGCAGCGGGGAGACCCTCTCTGCGAGGGGCAGCGCCAAGGTCTGTCACAGTCGTCCTAGATTTGTGTTTAGCTCTATCTGAAAGTAGGAGGGGGGAAAAAAACCAAAAAAAAGTGCTTTTTGTTTTCGGCGCTTTCACCTTTTCTACGAGACCTCTGTGAGCAAAAGGTTCAGCCCAATTGTCTAAATAGGGTAAGTCTGTGGGTGAGTTAAAATGACTGCGCAGAGTAGCCGCCTCCTCCTTTGTGCTGCGGTAAATATAGTGGTAAGACGAGGTGTGGGAAGTTCGGCTGTGCCAGAAAATGGGTGTTTTTCTTTCAACTGCATCAGCTGTTTTAATAAAAAGGCTGACTCTTCCTAGAAACATTGTGAGGTAAGAATACTATTACTATATCAGAGAGACTGAGGAGGAGGCAGAAGAAGCTGAGACTTGATACATTTTAATGATTGTATTTCAGTGCTTTTTGGGGACAGGAATTAGCATGCGTGTAGGATAATAATCTGCACTACACAGAAAAGTGTTTTTACCAAGTACCAAAACTTCTTCAGCGCTAAGTCTGCTACGCTCTGCCTTTTATTCACGTGCTATAAAGGTCATCTTTGTTAAAATACTGATTTGTCATTCCCCTGACAGTTTGAGATCAGTAACTGATAATCTGCAGAGGCCACGGAGCAGGAGAGAATGTCCTGTAAACAAGTGGCTCCGTCGTGGGTGGGGGCCTCTGATGGGGCTGAGCAGCCCCTGCAAGGTGGTACCGCAGGTCAGTTAGAGGAGGGGGCTCCGGTGTTTTGCTGGGGCGTGTCCCCCGCAGGTCCATATTGCATTTTAAATGAGCAGTGACTTGCTGCTCAGAAAAACAGAAGTGTTCCTGTAAGCGAAAACAGCGATGTTCCCGCTCATAGCGTCATAGGGGAATGATAGAGAATTGACTCCATGGTTAATGGAGTTTGCTGTGTTCTATGGTAAACAGAGGAGCTACCTGTTTTCAGGGTGGTTCTGTGCATGGTCAGATTAATATGTTCCTTAATTTTTTTCCAGGAGGGCATAGCAAGCTTGTGCAACTCTGGATTTTTTTCAACCCGCAGGTCTGAATTTCTCCTGTTGCCTGTTTGGGATCTCCCTGTGGCGAGGGCCGTGAAAACTTGTAGTGGGAGCTGAAGGCTTGAATGAACAGGGCTCGAATGCCTACCTTTGATATTGACGTTTTCTACTCTTGGTTGCGTATTGTGTCTTTCTCAACTTCCTGTTCCTGAGCTGAAACCACAGGGCTTAATGAGTAGAAAATAGCACTCGGTCATTTTTGGGAATAGGGGAAGATAGCAAGAAGCCTGAGTCATTCAAGCAGATGGTCGGTACTGCCAGGTCTGGCATCCTGCCGGCTGCAGCTTGGCTTCCAACCAGGCAGCCTGGGAGCCTCCAAGGCCGCTCTCCTCAGGATGGGAGAGGTTGCCTTCCTTCAGACTTGGGATGAAGTGCTTGTCCTGCTGCTGCTGCTGCCACCATGCTGCTTTCTTGGGGAGGAAGCTGTGCTGGGCTTCAGTGCCTGCCCGTTGCAGGGGGCTTCGGGGAATGCACCTACTTGGAAATGTCTGGTCTATCGTATTCCTTATGCCACTACTAAACAAAAGCTGCTCTTTCTTTCACTTGCACATCAGAAAGAAGTACTTCTACATCAGCGTTATAATGCGTTGTTGTGGCTTTATTTGGTCTCGTGAGCTATTGACGGCCGTGCCCTGAACTGTAATAGCTTCTCTTTGACCTCTGACAAGAGTAAGGCAAAAAGGTTTTCTTGGTTTCATGGCAACTGGTGTCAGAGGTACTTGCTTGTGCCCTGTGACAAGCGGCCATGAAAAGATTCTTGCATATGCCCAACAAGCAAAGTAAAGGATTGTGTTAGAACAGGATATGGAAAAGCAGAAAAAGTGAGGAAACATGAGGAAAAAATCTCATTCCATTTTTTAGCCTGTCACGAGCATATCGTTGTGAGTAATGGTATCTTACCTGTAGAAAATGCATGTATTTCTGGCTGTGTACGCTGACTTTACTGTGTCTTGGAAGTTGTATGCTGCTCTTCAGTGTGTTTCCTGCTGGAGACGGTAGAAAATCATTGTCCAGTCTGGGTAGTATCTTCCACTAAATCCCTCAACGCATCAGAGCTGGGGCCGTCATCGTGAAAGACTAGTGCTGTTTCATTGCTGGGATGCTGCCAGAACGCCATCTGAACAGCACATAAGAATGTATTAACTGTGCTTATTAATTTTCTTGCCAATCATGCTGCTTGTTTCACATTCTCTTTTCAGTCGGGCCAACAAAGCTTCTTTCTTAAACTAGACCCTGCAAACTTGACAATCAGATACTTTCATTGATTTTTGGTTTTAGTATTTGTTGTACCTTAAAACTGTCTTAATACATCACTTTAAGAACAGAATATATTTATGTATCTCTGGCAGTATCTAATGTAGCACATCATACAAAGCCTTGAACAAGAGCGGTGCACGCAAAAGCATTCAAAGCCTGAAACCAGAGCGTTGGTATCTGCAGTGATTTCTGTGGAAAGAAGTTTGTTTTTTCGTATGTTTTGCCATAAGCACTTCTGTAACCGGGCAGAGTTGGTGCATCAGCAGCAAGTGCCTTGGCTTCTAACGCTAGAGGGGCTGTGCTGTGGCACTTCCCAGCATTATAATTGTTAGTCGCTGGTGTTAAATTGTATGTTCTTAAAACCTTTCCTCAGATGTCTGAAAAACTTGAAAATTGTTCCCCATAAGGGTGCAGTTCAGGTAATAATGGTAGCAGAGCGTCAGATTCGATTTTTTTTTTTTTTTCCCACTAACACTTTTGTTGTAGGAGCTACACAGGCAGCTACGTCAGCTTCTTACTTTTCTTCTGCCATGCAGAGCATATAGGTGGGTGGTGTATTGCAAGCAGGAAAACTGGGCAATAAGTTATGAGTAGTATTTCTGCAGAGGTTTTATGTGTTTGTAACAATTGAAAAGATGCTGAAGCCTGTCTGCAGAAGGAAAATCCTGGCATTCAAATGTGTGGATATTAGGCTGCATTGTGAGAGAGCTGTGTGGAGACAGAGCAGCAAGGACAGATCCTGTGACTGCGAAGCTCTACAAAGGACGTTGTGTCTGAGTCAAATGCGGTCAATGTGTCGACAGGCCCTTTAGAGCTCATCAAAATATGCTTATAAATCCTTAAAGGGAGGGGGCCAGTCTTCTTCCAGTGGTGCCCAGTGACAGGACAAGAGGTAACGGGCACAAACTTGAACATAGGAAATTCCACCTCAACGTGAGGAGGAACTTCTTTCCTTTGAGGGCGGCAGAGCACTGGCACAGGCTGCTGAGAGAGGTGGTGGAGTCTCCAACTCTGGAGACATTCCAAACCTGCCTGGACGCCATCCTGTGCCACCTGCTGTAGGTGGACCTGCTCTGGCAGGGGGTTTGGACTAGCTGATCTCCAGAGGTCCCTTCCAACTCCTAACGTTCTATGATTCTAAAACCCTGGTTTGCCAAGAAGGTGGGACAGACGGTGGGACTGGAGACTTGGGACAGTTTGTAGGGACAAAACTGTCAACCTCGCACATCAGGTGAATTCTCCGTTTGCACGGATGGGCAGACTTCAGGCCTCCAGAGGGTTTGTAGGTTACTGGGAGGAGGAAGTATCTGGCTCAGGAATTTGGAAGGTTCAGTGCTTATTCATCCAAGCTACTGCTGTTCACTCCATGGAGCTGCCTGATCCTGGTAGCGTCAGCCACTTGGAACAGCCGCTGAGTGTTTTTGTGCAGGAAGTGCCTGGCAGCCGCTCGAATAAAGGTGAGGAAATGCCCATCTTCCCAGTAACCATGGAGTATCCTGGAGACCTCTTAGGGAAATGGGTTTGAGCAAAGCAGCATTTTCAAGCTTTTCCTTTGATAGCACAAAGCTGGGCTTTTCACTTCTGCCTGGACCTGCATTTTGGGAAGTAAAACAGTTTTGAGCAGCTTTTGTCAGAAAAGGTCAGTGCAGTTCTTGGGTAGTTCTCCCTCAGCTATTTCCCTAGGCTGATGATGCTGCCTGGTGAAGTGGGTGGGCAAACCTTGGAGGAGGCCCTTCCTGGAAGGGAACAGAGCAGGAAGGGAATCTTTTACAATCTATCCTTAACGTACCTTTTATGTGATCACTAAATGGAGCTTGCAAAGAAGCTGGTACGAGGGAAACACGGAACCAGTGCCATTTAAAAGCCACTTGTGGGTTTTTTTTTTTTAATTTGGATACTGTTCATATGAAATGTAATTTAAATTCTAGGCTGGTTGCCAGGAGCTGGATTGTTGATGTTAAATGTACTTTCCATTAGAGCTCTGTATTGGAAAACTACTTCCTAGTGCTGCAGGCATTGGAAGGGGTGGGTTACGTCAGGGTGCCCTGGTTGCCCTTCTCAGGGTCTGTGCCTCTCACCGTGCCCTCCATCTTCCATCCGTGCGAAGGCCAGCTGAATCAGTGTCTGACATACCCAGAATGTGATTCCTCCTGAGGAGAGCAGCCCATGAGGTGCAGTGCTTGTTCCGCTGTCCTAAACACAAACAGCTGCTTGCCTTTAAATTCCTAAAATCTGCTGGGTTTTTGGGGGGAGAGATTGTATAGATGCTCCAGATTGCTGAGCTGCTTTGGTTTTCTTAACTTACTAATCCCCCATTTGTTTTCACCTTAACCTATGCAGCGGAAGGTGTTTAACCCTGTTTCAGTGCTCAGATTAGATTGTCACCTCCCCCCACATACAAAACTTTTTATTTAATTTTTTGACTTGCATAGGAGGTTGCGTTTGAAGGCTCTGACTTGCAGACAGCTGTCTAGGGACTGGTATTTCTTTGCAGGTGGATTAGCAGCTGTGAACACCTACTGTGTAAAAATGCAGATTGTTCTTCTATGCATGCTCCTTTCAGTTTTGCCAAGATAAGATGCCATCAGCGCCAACAGGTAGAAGCAGATTCATGCTGGTCTTCAGTCACTTTGAAGGCCAGAATTATTCTGACCTCAGAAGAGATGCTTGGGAGTGCCAGCCTTGTAAGTGGCCTTTTGGAGGAGGGAAAAGTGTGAAACTGGGACATCTTGGCAGGGTGTGAAGGCTCTTTGTTTAGGAACCCCTTGTGCTATCAGAAGAGCTTTCCTTCCATCACGCTTTCCCTTCTTCTCTTCATTTTTGGTTGTATTCCTACGTCGTGTTATCTTCTGACCAAAGTGCTGTCTGTTCAGGCCCTCGTTCTGGGTGCTACAGGGCTGCTCTTGCAAAGTGAGGTGGCAGTCAGGTATCTAAGTGAGGCCACCGATTTCTCTTTTTCTAGGTTAGGGGAAAAAAAGAAATCCTTCCCAGTGATTCCTGGGATTGATGGGATGAAGATAGATCTCACTCGATTCATTATCCACTGTGTGCTGATCTGTAAAAAGGTGTAAATAGGTGGCAGGTTGTAGATGATGAGACTGTCTCAGGTTGAAACTAAGCCGTTTTCAGAGACTTGTGGATGAGTCTGATACCCGGTCAGTGAAATGGCGGAAGAGACGCCACGATGGTACTTTGGTGAGCAATGTGTGTGAGGAGGACGGCCCTAGCTGTACGTATGCAGCGATAGCCTCTCCGTGAGCTGTTGCCACTCAGAAGGGTCCTGCAGTTACAAATAGTGTGGTGGGGCTTGTGGTTGGCTCAACGTATGGCAAGAGTTGTCCTGGGAGTGGGCTAGGAAAGGGGCAGAAAGCAGGAGATTGCTGCAGAGCTTTGTGCAGCCCGCTTGAACCCTCTCAGACAGATGGTAAAACTCAAGGCACAGCAATGGGTGACAAGAAGGACCAAGGAATAGGACAGGCTTTGTAGAAGCAGTGCCCTCAGCTCGGGAGAGATGCCCGGAGAAAAAAGGTAATAAATTCATGAGTGTGCTGGAAGAGGTGAGTGAGGAGCAGTGACCAACTGGTTCTGTAACAGATGCATTGGTATGCTGACCTCATATGAGGCAGTAAGTTAAAGCAATCAGAAAGAAGTAGGTATTTTCAAAGCTTAATGATGACATTTGATTCTCTTAAGTGTATTGGTTGCCAAAATGGACAGGTTAAAAAAAATATATATGTAGTGTATAGAAAGTGTCGTAGTTCTGTATATGTATGTGTTTACAAAGCATCATTGTTCTGTATTTGCACCATTTGCTAAGCCTTAGTCAAAGACAGGTTACAGATGTAGAGGGACGTATGTTCTCCCATAGGACGGTAATTCTTACATACTGAAATCTCTGTGTCTTTCTGTCTCTATATACGTGCATATACAGTGCCATGTATGCTCTCTATACGACATATTGCGTGCATCCTCCTACTTCAGTGATTTTTGCAGACCTTGTGGGAGACAGCGCGGCCTTTTGGGGTATGGTAAGCTGCTTGCTTAAAACTAAACCCCTTCTGTTAGGGTAGGGGAAATAATATCTGCTCAACTGAGTTCAAGACAGCTTAAAGAAACTTGATGATACATTAATGAACTTACCTTTTAGCAAAGGTACTAACTGGGGGTGGAGTGGAGGGAGAGGAAGGAATAGGAACATGCTTTGTCATTCCCTTCAGGTGGACTAGTAACTTCTCTATTGCTAAGCAGCAACAGATAGGGCAAATGCTTAATGACAGTCAAGGAAATCTTTGTTTGCTGGGTTTACAGCTTAATGAAGTTTCACATTGGGTGAGACTGTGCAGGGCTGTGCTGGCTCTTCCTGATAGACCTCCTGCAGCGCCACGAAAAACAAAGGGCTTGACCGGTGCGTTGGCTTCTTTCTTTCGAGCTTTGCCTCTGAGAGGTGCTCATTGGGAAACCCATAGATGTCACCCCTGAAGCAAGCTCATAGAAGTTGGTCTTGGTTGCAGCTGATGTGGAATTACTAATTGGGGTGAGAACCCACAGCAAAGCTTGATAATACATTTGACTAGGAGCTCAAGTATGTCCCTGAAAAGTATCTGCTTAATGATTCAAGGCTCTGCCTTGCAAGCACGTATCCAGGTGAGTAAATAGGGCCAATAAGAATGTAAAATCATGTATGAGTTCATGAGAATGAGGAAAATCTAAACGTCCCACAGTTCAAAGAGGGCAAGTGAGAAAGGGTATATGTGTGGCAGTAACTGATAGTGGAGGTGGGGGACAAGGAAAAATTCTTTCTGAGAATGTAACTAGGAACAAAGACCATTGTGAGAAGGCTGACCTTCACAGCTGAGGCAGAGCTGGGGGCAGTGGACAGAAGTAGTACTTGGGGCCTCTGGAGGACCTGGTTTCCACAATCATCTCCTGGTTTTGCTGAATGCCTTGATAAATTCTTCAGGAGTTTTCTCATTCATCTCAGGTGAATCTCCAATACAGTTGCTGCTGAAACTGTTCTTACTGGATGCTCTCTTCTACTTCTTGGCTAATCTCAGCTGTGTTCCCCTCAGCTTCAAGGGGAAATGTAACTTTTACCCTGGTGCAATATGCCATTCTTAATCTCATTCTTCATCTTTTCCACTGTTCCGTTGTTCTTCTGAGGTCTCTGCCCAGGCATCTCTCTGGCTTTTAGTAGACTCCAGTTTTCTGCTCAGTCTCTCTCCCTCATTGACAGGCAGAAGCTCAGTTACTAGCTCCACTCCAAACCTACCTCTTCGTCAGAAACTGTTTTGACATGGCTGACGCAGGGCTGTTAAACCGGCAAAGACCGCTGGTATGTATTTCTTCTTCCCTAGGCCACTGTTTGCCCGCTTGCCCAAGCCATCATCAGACTTGGATTTTTAGCTCCTCCTGTCTGGTTTCTCAGGCTTTTCTGCAGAGCTGCTGGTGTGCAGTTTTCTTTGCTCCTCCCCCACGGCTGTTGGGTTTAGCCAGGCTCTTTCTTATCTTACTACGCTCTTTTAGTGGTTTCTAAGCTTTACCAGGTACATCCTTGTTTTGCTGATAACCACCTTGGACCTTTCTGCAGAGGTGCTTTTCTACCCACATGGTTGTACCAGCTCCCTGAAGGGCTTTTGGTATGATCCCGTGGTGGGTGCTTGTACAGAAACCAGGCAGCTGTGGGACAGGGACCAGGCTCCCTGCTCGGCTACCAACTGGAACAGGGAAGGGAGCAAATGGCTGGCCCCAAGGGTGGAGGATGACCCTTGGGGTCCCAGCACAAGTCCCCATGGCAAGGGAGCAGTGTGATGGCCGAGTTGTAAGTTATCCACTGCCTGAATTTGAGTTCACAGCCAGCTGAAGAATTGCAACGTTGTTCAAGCCTTGCTAGAGCGCTAAAATGGCAATGATATCAAATGCAGATAAATTAATTGATGCATATGAAGAGACAGAAGGGAAGACTGGGCTTCACTGATCTTCACTGGAGAGGATGGGCTGAGCTAACCAGCCTCTTAGGTAGGAGGACTATGGAAAACCAAAGTAAAGAATGCGACTCTGCTGGAGCTTGGCAATGACTGCTAAAGCAAGCTGAGCGCTGGGGGTTCTTAAGAAAAGGTTTGCAAACAAAAAACATGATCTGAGGTTTTGCTGCCTTTGGATGCACACGTGTGTGTGTGTATGTATGCGTGTGTGTGTGTGTGTGTGTCAGGAATGCCAGTTTACAGGCTAGAACTGACCTGGAGGGGCTCAAAAGTGGGGTGTGGGTGCAGGCGCTGGCTCTTGCCTGAGAAGCAGCCCGTGGGCTGGGGCTTGTCAGCCTGGAACAGGGGGCTCCCACGTGCCTCCTCCCTGCTTCGGTGAATCCTTACATTCAGGAGGGTGACTGTGATCCCTGCCCTCCCGCAGTCACCCCGCTGGGGCAGGAGGCAGTTTTCCCACAAGGCATGCAGCAGAGCTTCGGATCCTGGGAGCAGGCACCACAGCCGTGTGCTCGCTCAGGGAGGCTGGGCGAACTCGGGGGGATTTCTCATTTCTCAGGGGTCTGCTGGTTGCTGACATCCTGTCTGACTTGGGCACCAAACGGCTACCCTGCCATACGCAACAGTTTGTAGCTACGCGCTCTCTCTGTCCTTGTTCTTCCCTGGGAACTCGCTTTTGGCTGCTATTTTGGGATGGTTTTCTGGGTTAGCTTGAACATTAGTGGCCCATTATGTCCCAATTCTCTAGTTTGTTGCATTGAAGTGGGTTGTAGGTCCTCTTTCCTGCCTTTCACTGGCTCTCTGAAGGGAGAATTTCCTTGCTGCAGACTTAGTAGAGGCATTGCAACACAGTATGGTGGTCAAAGAGCCTCGAGTTAAATGTATGTTGTGCTTGTCTCTTTTCAAAATGAGCAGTTAAGTGGTCTGGCTGGCCTGGCAATGGGGAAAAAAATAAAATTCCTCTCCTCCCTGGCATTGGTTAAATAGTTAAAACTCTTGCCAAAGACATTACGAAATACCATTTGAAAGGTAACAGCACTGCCGTAGCAGTTCACTGGGACTGTGCCTGGCTGGCACAGTGAGAGGAGCATTAGAATGAGTTCAGCTGAATGACAACTGCGGGCTGGTGAGGCCTGGGAAGACCCAGCCTGCCCAGTCTGAGAGGCTTCTCAGTGTTGTGGGAGGCACGTCAGCCCTGTTCCATGATACCTCTGGAGTCGTTTCAAATCAGCGGTGCTGTCCTGGACATCGTGCGTCATCAGACTGGCTGTTACTGGGATGAGTGGGATGAGTACATGGGAAAGCCCCGTGGTGCCTGCGCGGCAGCAAGCATTGCGATAGCAACATTTGTTGGGCAGGAGTAACGTGTAAATAAGCAGAGAGCATAGGGATCTTTCCTTGGGGAGGAACAGTCGCTGCTCTCAGAGGTGATGAAATAGCAAGCCGTAAATAAACAAAGCTCACTTCAGCACTGTTGGGAGCTGCAGCAGCTAAACGTAACCCCGGAGGCTTCGCTCGCTTTGTTTCTGCCGGGCACATGACTGCTCTGGGCTTGCTGTAGAGTTACAAAGGTGCAATACTTTAATCTGTGTCACACCAGAGCTCGGTCTCGATGTGCTAACGGTCTCCTCTGGACTCAAAATCGGCACGTCCCCAAGAGCGGGTGCACAGTACTGAGCATCCAGGTCAGTCTCGCCCTGCTGCTTGTCCAAAGAGGATGCTGCTTGTCAGCCTCTCCTGCTCCATGTTGGCAGCGGTGAGCCTGAGCAGAAGCAAATTACGCTCCTGTTATTCCTTCCTGAAGCCTGTGGCATGCAGGAGGAGGCGTGCTGCAAAGGGTGACCCCTCTGCACCCTGTAATGGTTAAAGGAAATTGCGGAGTAGGGCTACTGCAGACAGACTGGTTCCTGAACACGTGGTATTAAGGACACTTCTATTTCTCAAACAGGGAGAAGCTTCAGAAACCTAACATAAGAAGTGGTTTCCTTATTCATGCTGCCTAGAGGTTAATTAAAGTTGCATTATTGTGACAGTCTTGCCTTTTGATGGCTGTACCATGAGTAATACGTTAGAAGGTTTTATGAACATCAGCTCTCTGAGGGTGTCATTAATGTTGCTTTTTTGAATGAGACTGAGCCAAAGGTCCTGATTGCTTGTGGCTGCTTAATGATTCAGTTGCATATTACTGGAAGAATATGCAATATGATGAGTTACAGTGTCATCAGGAAATTATTTGTACACAATCTTGCTCCAGAGTGTTGGTCTGGATGCTTGTTACGCTTAGCAGAAGTGTAATGGACATTTCCGTCCGCGCTTTCTCCTGTCAAGGCTATCAAATGTGTCTGGAACAGGCTGCATTCCTGTGTGGTGTTTGGTTTTTTGTTGAGTTTTTTTTTTAAATATTGACAGAAACATAAAGTAATCACTTCTAAATCTCTCTGAAAAGCAATTTAATCAGGAGTGGAAGCAGAGGGTTTTGCTTTGCAGTTGCAAGGCTGTTAAATCTTTAGTGTGAATAGCTGATGCATGACTGGAAAGCAGCAAGTCACTCTGCTGAACTCACGTCACTGAAAAGAAATAATTTCAACTAAATCTCTGCCCCTGGGATAGGGTTAAAAATAAACTCACTGCTTGATCAGGTATTTTGGGGTCTGTTTCTTACACTTAATGTAGGGCCCTCTGGAAAGCAGTGTGAAATGGGAATTACACGGTCATGGATGAGGCGGACAAACGCAAACCAGTTCTTCTGTTTGTTTTCCTTCTTCTGCAGGACAGATCGTGCATCCTACATGAACTACGAAAATCCTCCACCTTACCCCGGCCCGGGCCCGACTGCCCCTTACCCACCCTATGCACAGCAGCCGGGTGCTCCTCCTGGCCCATACCCAGGCTATCCTCCCGGACCTACTGGGCCCTACCAGCCAGGCCAGCCAGGTTATCAAGGTTATCCCCAGTACGGATGGCAAAATGCACCTCCGCCTCCAGGACCAGTGTACGCAGATGGGCCGAAAAACACAGGTACACTTACAGCCGTGGTGTGATATGATTGTGACTCTTTCTGGCTTGCCAGCGCACGAGTTCATGTTGACCTTAAAGTGATATGGTTACCAGTGCTTGGCCCTAATGGGGCTGGGAGAGCTGGAGGCTTGTGTAAAGTAGCGATTCCGTGTATAGCCTATTTTCCTGCTTTATTTGCTGTTGTGTCTCTGACAGTTCTCTGGCTGTAGGAAGATACTGCTGAACATCCCTAATGCTGATCCCTCAGGGGAATCCTTATGCTGAGGTTGTTAGATGTGCTTTTTGCTGGCTTTAGATTTGCCACAACTCTCATTCTGTCCGTCTTTTGGTTGATCAGTATTTCGACCAAAGGCTGCAAAGTTAAAGCTTGTTATATTCAAATGTACAGTTCCCACTGAATCAATGCTCATCAGTTTTCTTGAGCCCATCAATAGCTGTCCAAGTTATCTAATAGTGCCATTGGAATCATTCCTGGGCTTTTGGGTTTTTTCAGAAGCTATTACCATTCTGTGGAAAACCACAGATTTCTGGGGAAGGAGGATGGTGTAACTTATCTTGACAGCTAGGGAAATTAAGGTAATTTTCCACATACTGTAGCCGTGGCCTGGGACAACGTGCACTTGCACTCAGGGCCTGCTCAGGACTGGGGTCTATACACGTCTGCTGCGGTTTGAGGTAACTGCCTGCTGTGCCCCTCTACCACTTCACCTTACTCTGACTCAGCAGGGTGCTGTGACAAAAGTCTTTTCAAAGCCCTTATTTTTCGGGAAGCTGGAAGTTGAGAAGTTCCCAGCAAGAATTTTCCGCTGTGGTGAATCCAAAGGAGACTTGACATAAATGGGTGGACAGGCTGAACTGTGGAGAGGACATTCAAGAACATTTTTTTTTCCCATTGGCTACAAATGGCGGACTACTGGATCGGTGTATATGAAAGCATCCCTGGATTTATAGCTGATGTAAGATGTCAGGAATATTCTGGTGCGGGTCTGACCAGAGGACCCAAAGACAAGCAGCCAACAACTGGTGTGAGTGAATAAGAACCTGGATGAGTGCAAGTCATGAGTTCAGCTTCCTCTGTAAAAGAGTGAAAACCTTTGAAAAGGTTCTTCCTTTGAGAAGGAAGAGGCAGCAGCATGGTGGTGCTTCCCACCACTACCACCACAGGGACTCGGAAGTGTAATCAGGGTTTGCACTGGGAAATGCACGTACTTTTTGGGTGGCGAACAAGCATTTCTCGGCACCAGGGTGGGAGGAAAATCCTGGTCTCCCATGTAGAACATCTTAGGTTAGTGCAAGTGTCACTTTGCTGCTGTATCCACAAAAAGGGATATGCTAGCAGAAGCTGAAGGGAGAGTGGGTCTGCTGCTTTGGACAGCCTGGGTTTGAGCCAGATCTGCTGCCCTGGAGGCTTAAAGGATCCCGTCTTAGACTGGATGAGGGAACTGTTGACGCTGAACATCCTCTGCTCAGATCGGGTCTCAGCTCTGCTTGCAAACCTGTGGACCAGCACAGAGGAGTAGGATGGGAAACTGGGTAAGTGTTGGAGTGCATTTTTCACTGAGAGGCCAGGCTTGTTCTGCAGGAGGAATGGTTTTGTTGTTAAACCTAAGCTAACACAACGGCAGTTCTGCAGAAGCAGCGCTCTAACTCACAAACCAAAGACCTTCCAGAAAGTCCTGTCTTTGAACTGCCTTCCCATAGCCGTGTCTGGTCTCTGAACCCACCTTGTGAGCCTCCAATTTGCATTGCTTTAGCTGAAGTGGTTTTAATGTGCAAAGCCACTTTTTAATGTGCATAAAATGAAGTCAGGGCTTTGTGTTTTTCTCCAAAAGCTTTTCCTTTTTCTCGATTCCCCTTCTGTTAAACGCCCTTTTTCCTCCTTGCTCCTTTCTGGCCAGTCTGTCAGAGTGGAACCTGATCTTTGTCCTGTGACACTTTAACAGAAGTCTTCTCAGCCAGCTTTCAATGAGGCTTTGTTTAATGATCACCTCCAGGAGTGTCTAATGTAGAATGGATGTTCCTAAAAAACTGACTTTTAAAAAACATGTTATGCTAATGTTATGTATCTGTTGGTGTGGCTGAACCTCTAATATAAAAAAATCAACATCTAATTTTAATCAAGTCATTGCAGTCTGCCTAGCTGATCTGGCATGATTTAACGTGGTTTGTCAGCTCTTGCGCTTCCAAGCAGTTATCTGGGAAGAGGTACTGTGTGGATGCTTTTCTTTCAGAGCGGATGTTTTGCTCTCCAAGGTGACTTTGCTTAATGTAACGAATTAAGCTGCTCCAAGTAATGCATTAGTATTTTTGAACAAACATGTGTCCACATTAAAAACTAGGAAACTTGCTACATTTTATATTTTAGGCTTGAAAGTATTTTACTGTGCAGGCAAAATGCAAAGTGGGCTTTTTTGTTGGGGATCGTAGCCAGTGTGCTAATGTGTGGAAGTAATTATGCATCATATTTTGGTCTCGAGTGGATCACACAGTTGGAAATAATTACTCTTGAGCTTTCAAAATCTGATTGTGAAGTAGCATTTCATGGTGATGGTGTTTTTTAATCTAACAATTTGTGGCCTGTCCAGAGTAGCAATGGATATAGCCTGTCTGACTGGCCCTTGAGGAAGAAAAACCGTCATATGGCTCACTGTCTGTATTAAAAAGAAAGCTGCATCTGAGATGTAACAGGGGAACAGCTTAAACTTAGTACCGGTTTTGTCACCAACGCTGCAGAAGAGCTTGTGAACCCGTGAGCCTTGTTTCAAAGGCTGCTGCTGACAGACTCTTCAGGCTGGGCAGCAGCACTGGTGTGAGTTGTGCTGCCTGTGCATGGTGTGCGTGCTGCAGCCATGCTTCTCCCTCTTCCTCTGCATCCTCAGGAGATGAGAGCTGTAAGCCCAAACTGGAGAGTTTGGTCCCTCATGCTGGGGTCATGCTGGGCAAGCGTAGGTAACGTCTAGGCTGGAGTGAGAAGGTTACTACTGATGAGCAAGCAATGACTCTGCTAGAAATAGGTGAGAGGGGGAGGATGTTGTCATCTTTTCAATATGACATTGAACAGGGGACATATTGCCATTACTGAAAACTTGGTGGAACGGATCTCACGACTGGAGTGCAGCTATTGATGGCTCTTCAGAAGGGACAGGTGAGGAAGGAGGGACAGAGGCTTTCCCCTCTGCATCAAGAAACAGATAGTGTGAAGAGCTGTCTCTGAAGAATAGCCATGAGCAAGTTAAAAGCTTACGGGTAAGAATTGGAGACTGAGGCAACAAAGGGAACCTTGTGGTCGGTCAAGGGGAGCCCACTGACGAAGCCTTCTTACTCTAGCTAGAGGAGGCATCGTGCTTCCAGGCTGTTGTCCTGCTGGGGGACTTCAACCACCCCGACATCTGCTGGAGAAGTAGCATGGTGAGCTGTAGGTAACCCAGGAGACTCCTGGAGCGCACGGAGGACAACTTCCAAAGTCAAGTAATAGACAGCCCTACCAGAGGGGACGTGACACTGGTCCTGGTGGTCACCAGTGTAAGTGAGCTAATCGGTGACGGCAAGAATGGAGGCAGCCTGGGCTGCAGCAGTCATGCAGTGGTGGTGTTCTGAGTCCTGAGGGATGTGGGCCAGATGTAAAGCCAGGACCCTGAATTTTAGGAAAGCAAACTTCCAGCTCTTCAAGGAGTTAGTCAGTGGGATCCCCTGGGAAACTGGCCTCAGGGACAAGGGAGCGGAACAGAGCTGGCAGATCTTTAAGGATGCTTTCCATAGAGCAGGAGAGCTCTTGATGCCCAGGTGTAAGAAATCAGGAAAAGAAGGCAAGAGACTGGCATGGCTGAGTCGACACCTGCTGATCAAACTACAGGGCAAGGAAATGCACAGACAGTGGAAGCAGGAACAGGTATCCTGGAAAGAGTATAGGGACACTGCCTGGTTTTGTAGGAATGGGGTCGGGAATGCCAAGGTGCATCGGGAGCTGAACTTGGCAAGGGACATGAAGACTAATAAGAAGGGCTTCTACAGCTATGTTGGCCGGAAAAGAAGGTCAAAGAGTGTACCCCCGCAACGAGCAAGACTAGCAAACTGGTAACAACAGACAAGGAGAAGGCTGAGATACTCAACAATTTTTTTGCCTCAGTCTTCGCTGCCAGTCTGTCTCCCCACACCCGTTGAGTGGATGGGTCTCAAGGCAGGGACTGCGGGAGAAAAGTCCCTCCCAATGTAAGTGAAGATCAAGTTCATGACCACCTCAGGTACCTGAACATACAGAAGTCTATGGGACCTGACGAGATACATCCTGGAGTCTTGAGGTAATTGGTTGCTGTAGTTGCCAAGCCATTCTGCATGACGTTTGAAAACTCAGGGCTANATTTTTTTGCCTCAGTCTTCGCTGCCAGTCTGTCTCCCCACACCCGTTGAGTGGATGGGTCTCAAGGCAGGGACTGCGGGAGAAAAGTCCCTCCCAATGTAAGTGAAGATCAAGTTCATGACCACCTCAGGTACCTGAACATACAGAAGTCTATGGGACCTGACGAGATACATCCTGGAGTCTTGAGGTAATTGGTTGCTGTAGTTGCCAAGCCATTCTGCATGACGTTTGAAAACTCAGGGCTATCAGATGAAGTCCCTGGTGACTGGAAAAAGGGAAACATTGCACCTGTGTTCAAAAAGGGTAGAAAGGAGGACCCTGGGAACTACCGACCTGTAAGCCTCACCTCTGTGCCTGGGAAGATCATGGAACAGATCGTCCGGGAAGCTATGCCAAGGCATATAGAGGACAGGGAGGTGATTTGAGACATCCAGCATGGCTTCACCAAGGGCAAGTCCTGCCTGACCAATCTAGTGGCTTTCTGTGATGGAGTGACTACATCGGTGGACAAGGGAAGAGCTACAGATGTCATCTCTCTGGACTTACGTAAGGCCTTTGACACAGTCACCCACAACATCCTTCTCTCTAAATTGGAGAGGTGTGGATTTGATGGGTGGACTGTTCAGTGGATGAGGAATTGGCTGGATGGTTGCATCTAGAGGGCAGTGGTCAATGGCTCAATGTCCAGATGAAGACTGGTGACAAGCGGTATCCCTCATCGGTCTGTAGTGGGACCAGTATCGTTTAATGTCGTCATCAATGACGTAGACAGTGGGATCAGGTGCACCCTCAGCAAGTTTGCAGATGATACCAAGTTGAGTGGTGTGGTTGACATCCCTGAGGGATGGGATGCCATCCAGAGGGACCTGGACATGCTCAAGAAACATGCCTGTGTGAACCTCATGAGGTTCAACAAGGCCAAGTGCAGGGTCCTGCACATGGGTTGGGGCAACCACTGGTGTCAATACAGGCTGGGGCATGATGGGATTGAAAGCAGCCCTGCCAAGAAGGACTTGGGGATACCGGGGGGTGAAAAGCTGGACATGAGCTGGCAATGTGCACTTGCATGGTCAGCAGGGCAAGGGAGGGGATTCTGCCCCTCTGCTTTGCTCTGGTGAGATCCTGCTGGAGAACTGCATCCAGCTCTGGGGCCCTCAGCACAAGAAGGATGTGGACCTGTTGGAGAGGGTGCAGAGGGGGCCACAAAAATGATCCGAGGGCTGGAGCCCCTCTGCTGTGAGAATTGGGGTTGTTCAGCCTGGAGAAGAGAAGACTCTGGGGGGACCTCATTGCACCCTTCCAGTACTAGAAGGGGGCCTACAGGAAAGATGGGGACAAACTTTTTACCAGGGCCTATAGTGATACGACAAGGGGTAATGGTTTTAAACTAGAAGATGGTGGATTTAGACTAGATACAAGGAAGAAACATTTTACAATGAGGGTGATGAAACACTGGCCCAGGTTGCCCAGAGAGGTGGTAGATGCCCCATTCCTGGAAACACTGAAGGTCAGGTTGGATGGGGATCTGAGAAACCCGATCTAGAAACCTGCTTATGGCTGGGGGTTTGAACTAGATGGCCTTTAAAGGTCCCTTCCAAGCCAAAGCATTTTGTGATTCTAAAGGTTTCTTGAAGGAAGGTGCAGTCCAGAACAGCACTGAACAAGGAGAACAAGTATATTCTACTCTAGACTGTCCGTGTAGGATCGTTTAGCCATGATGATGCTCTGAGTTGCAGGAATCAGCTTGCAGTTTACACATTAAGACTTAAATGGTGTTGGTCATATGACTGCCATGTGTTACAGCACTGCAGAGGAGGGAGACCGCGGCTGATAACCGCAGCTGGTAGTCCCTTCTCCCAGAGTGGATGGAGTCCAGCGTGTGCAACCTTGCAGTCCCTCGTAGTCACCCTAGGTCCCTCAGCATCGTTGGGTATGAAAGGCCTTGAAGTGTAAGCTTCTTCTCTAGGTGGAGGAGCAGTGAGCCAGAGAGGCAAGGTCACTTGCTGATGTGGCGCAGAAGATCTCATGGCCATGGTTTTGGGTTTTTGTTTTGATAGCTTGGCTTTTGGGCTTGTACAGGCTACCGATAGCAAAGTCTCCAAAGAAACAACACTTCTGTCCTGTAAGGGCTAATAACTGACTTGGCTGTTGTTCACTAGAAGTAAACAACTTGACCTTTATTTTTAGAGCTGGTAATTTACGTCCTGAGGGATGTTATCCTTAAGAGTATCTGGTTCATCTTCCTAGCTCTGTGAACTGACTTGTGCTGATTTCTGTCTGCGTCTTTCCTGCCATAAAAAACTGAGGGCCATCGTCTGGTCTGTCCACGCGAAGTCTGTGCAGGTGTGAGTGCCTGGAACACCGTCGATCTGCCGTTCCGTGTCAAGCAGTGCTTTGGTTAGCCAGAGGGAACTCGCCTGCACCAGCACGAAGCTGGGAAACGCGCAGCAGTAGGAGTGCGGTGCCTGCGTGGAGCGTGGCATAAGGAGCTGGGCCTTCTTTAGCAGCAGGGGCTTGCTTGAAAATACCTCATTTCCCCCCCAGTATTTTCATCGTAGAATAATTTGCTATCGACTGGCATAAGGAAACCACTGGCTGGTCAGCAGATACTTTCTTGTCTATGTAAATTAGAGGTGAATCATAATGCTGTTGATAATGGTGTGCTTTAAAAAGCAGTGGAATGAGCCAAAGTACAAAATGACATACTAATTTTGAAAGCACTAGCTGATGTTAGCAATTTGCCTGGCTTAATTTCTCCCCCCCCCCCCCCACCCCACTGATACATAACGTAATGGATGAGGCTATTTCGTGCTGTGCCAAAGGGAACCAGGCTCTGTCAGCAGCCTGCCTTCCAACCAAAGGCAAACAAAACTCAGTATTGCCTTTGACTTATTGTGCGCACAGGGTGGAAATCTTATTTCTGGAAAATTGATTACTTGTAGCAAAGCCAGCTGTGATAAGAGCAATAGTCACAGTGATGCTGCCTGCCTCCTAATGTTTGTCCAGCTGCAAGAGTCAACAGGTGACCTAGATACAGTCACTGCCTTCTGCTAGAGGGGTGGATTTTTCCTCTTTTCTTCGCTGGTGCCTTTCAGTGGTTACCCCCTCACTTCTCAACCCGTGTCATGTTGAGCTGAGCCTTCCCCAGGAAAAGTCTGCTTGGAGGGCAGCACGTAGCAATTCCAGTAGGTTTTTCTCTCTGACCCTCTCCAGGCAGTCTGCTGAAGCATTTAGTTTGTTACTGTACCTTCAGGACCTGCAACTCCAGATAGCTTGTGTCCTGCCAAAAAATCTCTTTTGGCAGTTGTCCTCTTATCTGCTTCTTGTACTATAGTATGCACTAAAACCTGGTGTTCTCTCGCCCCCAAGATTGCTGTATCATACCTCCCTCTGGCCCTGGCTTGTGTCAGCTGACGGCACAAACAGTGGGGACTATTTACTGGCAAACAGCACTGTCTGGGGCTGATGGCTGACCTCACCTTTGCTGCTTTCCACCCCCAAGGAGGGTGTACTCTCAGAAAAGCCTGATGCAAGGAGAAAGATTTCCAAATTCAGGTTCTGTATCTGAAAACTTGCTTCAGGCAAACTGGCTTAACGAGGCTAAGGCTGGTGCTGTGGTGGGCTGAATTAAGTGATGCCGCTGTTCTGGACAGTCCTTGTCAGCTGGGCACCTAAGCCTGGGTGAGGAAAAAAATCGTGTAAAGCCTTTTTCCAGCACTGCAAGTGCTGCACAGATTGTGATACTTGAGCCCTGAGGGGACTCCTACCCTGAGAGGCTGCTCTCCGTGGCATGTTCCCTTTGCTTTAAAACTGGACTTTGTCCCTCCTGTCTGTCTCCCAGAATGCTCTTGCCAGACCCTTGTAAGACTGAGTTTGTGCTGTGTAAATCCCTCTGAGCCAGGTCTTGTTTAAATCTAGGACTGGTGCTAATTTTCAATGAAAACACTGACTGAAGCTGAGGAATGTGCAGTTCTTAGCCCTGCAGTTGACTTCGTGGGAAATGCCTCCTTGCTTTAATAGACTTCACTGATTTTTTTTTGTTTTTTAAAAAAGTTAGAGGAAGTTCTCGAATTCTATAGTTTTGGGAGATGTCTGTGCATCTGTTGCAGTCTAGAGGAAAATCGAAGGGTCTGAAGCCCTGAATTACTGCGCTTTTGAGCTGAGGGGAAGCTGGTTTCTTACATGACGTGTCTCCTGTGTGCTTTCTAACCTGTGCGATGGGGGTTATAGTGCTTTGGAGAGCTGGCTGATGCCTGCTGTGACACCCTGCAGAGACTTGAGTACTGATGTATAAGGTATGCTTTTCTCCTGTGCCTGTAGCCCTGCTTTTTAGAGATACTGAATCCTTCCTGGGCACATCTATATTCCAGAGATGCTGATTAGTACTGCTTCCGTTATCTCAAAGATCTCTGAATTTCATTGCTGTGTGTTCAGGTGAGGAAACTCGCCTCTTTTCCCAGCCCTGAGCTCAGCTGGAAGAAAATTTTCTGCGTGGTTTATGATCAAACATAAGCAATTGTGTGAGAGGGGAGTAACTTTACCCTTGTGAGAAATGCAGCCAGGGCAGCATTTGCTCTGGAAAGTGCTCACTTGGCACAGTAATTTCTCTGAAATCTGTTGCCTGTTCAGCTCCCTGAAAGCTGAAACATCTCTCTAGGATGACCATAAGAGACTCTCAGACTAGCGGGAACTGAAAGGCAGGAATTTTCCTCACCTGCTGGATACAATCATGCAACCACGGAAGAGGGCAGGTCTGATACCATGTGGGTAGTTGTAGATCAGTTGCTTCTGCTTGAGCCTAGGCTGAAACCTGGGCTGGGTCAGCAGCAGCCGTCTGGTGGCAAGAGTGGATTTGCAGGTGAAACTGCCTGTACTCACTGGCAGTTCCCTCCCTTGATACTGGATTTTTGCTGGAGTGGCTCTGGCAGTGGAGCAGTTTGCGTTTGGTGCTGGGGATTGTGAAACTTGCTCTCAGCATTTTGCAACTTTGGAAGATTTCTTGCTTGGAAACAGGCTGTTGTATTTCCATCTGGCTCTGACTGGTGTCTGTTTGAGGAGTATGCTAAGGTATTTCCTGAAACCTGAATTACGGTGTAGTTAGAGACTGCGCATACAGCCAAAGTCTTTGGGCAGGAAGAAGCTGGGGGGCCAGGGAATGTGACATGACAGGTGTGAAGCTGTTAAGCAGGAGCAAATACCCCAGAGAGGAAAAAGAATAATTTTCTAATTGGTGGCCTTTCTCACCACCAGGGGAGTCAGATCTCATCTGTGCCCAGGCTCTTCCCCGGAGGTCTTGTGGGCAAGGGAGCCCTGGGGCAGAGACGGGCCTTGTTGGCAGCTAGTACGAAAGTTTCAGTTGAAGTCATAGAATCATAGAATCATAGAATGGTTAGAGTTGGAAGGGACCTTAAAGATCATCAAGTTCCAACCCCCCTGCCATGGGCAGGGGCACCTCTGACTACAGCAGGTTGCTCAAAGCCCCATCCAGCCTGGCCGTAAACACTTCCAGGGATGGGGCCTCCACAACTTCCCTGGGTAACCTGTTCCAGTGCCTCACCACCCTCACAGTAAAGAACTTCTTCCTAATATCTAATCTAAATCTCCCCTCTTCCAATTTAAAACCATTACCCCTTGTCCTATCACTGGACTTCCTGACAAAGAGTCCCTCTCCAGCTCTCCTGTAGGCTCCCTTCAGATACTGACAGGCTGCTATCGGGTCCCCCTGGAGCCTTCTCTTCTCCAGGCTGAACAGCCCCAGCTCTCTCAGCCTGTCCTCATAGGAGAGGTGCTCCATCCCTCTAATCATCTTAGTGGCCCTTCGCTGGACCTGTTCCAGCAGTTCGATGTCCTTTCTATGTTGAGGACTCCAGAGCTGGACACAGTACTCCAGGTGGGGGCTCACAAGCGCAGAGCAGAGGGGGAGAATCACCTCCCGTGCCCTGCTGGCCACGCTTCTTTTGATGCAACCCAGGATACGGTTGGCTTTCTGGGCTGCCAGCGCGCACTGCCGGCTCGTGTTGAGCTTCTCATCCATGAGCACTCCCAAGTCCTTCTCCTCAGGGCTGCTCTCCAGCCATTCTCTGCCCAGTCCTAACGTCCCTGTTCCCCGGTCATGCAGTGTCTTCTTCCGCACTTGCTGCCTGTGGGGGATTTACTCCAGAACATGTGGCTGTCTGGGAGGTCAGGGCTGGGTGTTCCTTCTTCCTGCAGTGCTGGCTCTGCAGACCTAAAGCGCCCGCCACAGAGAGTGGCTCCAAAACACTTACTTCCAGTCAACTGTCACCTCTGCATCCCTTGGTTGCCACTAATGCCCATCTGCTGATTCCCTTCTCTGGCCTCCATCCTGAACAGAAAGAGTTTCAAAGGACTTGGGTAAGAATGTTTTGAAGGTAGGACCAGGTGCGCAGACTGACTCGACTTAGCAGTCTTCTGCAGGCAGCACTTAACGCTGTAAAAAATTATTATTAAAAGGGTGTTGTGCAGTTTTGCTTAAGCAAGACTTCCTGTTTGCTGGCTGGACAAGCGAAAACAAAACTCTTGGTGCAGAAGTGACTTGTGATTAAAAACCACTTTATTCGCGTGTGGGAAAAGAGTTGTTGGTTCCTTCTCTGCTGTGTGCTTCCTCCCAGACAAGAATCTTAGAATCATAGAATCACCTGGGCTGGAAGAGACCTTCGAGATCGAGTCCAACACCAAGCCTATGCCAAACCCACCCCTAACCCATGTCCCTCAGCACCACGTCTGCCCGGCTTTTAAATACCTCCAGGGACGGCCATTCCACCACCTCCCTGGGCAGCCTGTTCCAATGCTTGATAACCCTTTCGGTAAAGAAGTTTTTCCCAATATCCAACCTAATCCTCCCCTGGCACAACTTGAGGCCAGTTCCTCTTGTCGTATCGCTTGTTACTTGGGAGAAGAGATTGACCCCCCCTGGCTACAACCTCCTTTCAGGGAGTTGTAGAGAGGGATAAGGTCTCCCCTCAACCTTCTCCAGGCTGAACAATCCCAACTCCCTCAGCCGCTCCTCGTAAGACAAGACTCTGGTGTTAATACTTCTGCTCTGAACAGTTGTTACTATGGCAAACAGCCATTCAGATACCTCAGGAAGAGTTTTTGGTCTGCAAAACTCTTAGTGGTGGTGGTAGCAGTGGTTGGTAGAACTGCTTGTTGCCGTTTCCTCCTGTGTGCTCCGGGCCTTGCCTAATAGGAGCTGGTTGTGTCCTCAGAGCCAGTATCCTTGTACCGCGGTCCTTGTAGACCACTGCGATAAGGAGCGTTACAGTCTAAAGTCACAATTTTAGTTTATGCCAAACCAGGTGAAACGTACTGCTCCTGCTTTTCCCTCGTGGAGTTAATGATTAACATATCAATTAGGTGTGAGAAGAAACAAAAGTTGTATGCTTAAGATAAAGCAGGCTCTGCATGAAATAACAAGGTATTGTCGTATTTGTTTTAAAAACAAAGTGGGAGTTATTTGCAGTGGATTGTGCAGGCTGGTACTGTGTGATTACAGGGGGTGCTGCCGTTTTCGGAGTAAGCATGATTCATTGTGATCTGTGCTCTTTAAGGGTGATTAGAAGATGGGAGAGTCCTCTCAACTTACACCCTCTCCCACCCTGTTTTAGAAAACGAATGGAAGCATCGAAACTTGAGCTAAAACTGAGTGCTGTGCGTGGTGCCTCTCCGAAAAAACACCCTTATTTCTCTTTTGTGTCAGACCACCAGACCCAAAGTGCTAACGGGCATCTGCTCACAATGACAAGGACCCTGGCGTGCTGTAGGAGATCTTTCGCGTGCCTGACCTTGGATGAGAGGCACAAAGCAGCTAATGGAGTCCCCAATAAGGCTCGCCGTAGCTTGGGGGCATTCAGGCTTCTCACAAGAAGCATACAAAACCAGCAGTTCCCTAAAGTGGCTTGCGGTTTTGTTGGCAAAGCTGTTCCAGTGGAAAACCTGCTCTCTGTTAATAGTTGAAGTGAGTCGGGAAGATGTTTGGTGGCTCGCATCGGTACCGCGCTGCGCGAGACTTCCTAATTTTAAGAGGTTTGAGTAAGGTGCTTAGGGTTTTGTTACGCTTTCTGGTATTGCACTGTTTACAGGGGATCCTCTGCGTTTAAAATGGCGCTAATGCACAGGTTGGGGAGAGTGAATCAAGGTGCTGCCATGCATTCTGGATTTCCTTGGGGACAATCTGTCACTGTGTTAGTGCTTTGAGGCTGGTGTTCAGTTGCACAGTGTCCAAAATGAGAGGATTGGTATAGGATGTCTCCAGCTTAATGAGAGGCTTGGCCGGGAACAGTTTATCAAGCCTTCCTTTGAACTGTTTTTTACCCTCTGCACTTAGCACAGGTAAGCGAATAGTTGTGTTCTGCTCTTATCCCCTTCTGGATAACCCCCACGCCCCGCTGGTTGGTGAGAAAAGCTTTTTAGCATGAACACTTTATGGCTGTGTTTAAAGTTTCTCTGGCAATCTGTCTGGGGACAGTGACAAAGCTACAACTTCTGAAGCATTGATGAAGCTTCAAAGCCAGTGACCCTTAAACTCAAACCGTAAGGGAGAGGTGGTGATTTTTATTTAGCAGGGTATTGCCCAGGTGCCTCTTGAAGTCTGAAAAGTTCCAGTGGTGACTGTATTTCCTCTCAAACCACAGCAGGGGTTGACGCCAGCTCCTGTGGACGGGCAGTGGCCGAGCTGCCTCTTAAAATCGTAGAATCACCTGGGCTGGAAGAGACCTTCGAGATCGAGTCCAACCACAAACCTATGCCAAAACCACCCCTAACCCATGTCCCTCAGCACCACGTCTGCCCGGCTTTTAAATACCTCCAGGGACGGCCATTCCACCACCTCCCTGGGCAGCCTGTTCCAATGCTTGAGAACCCTTTCCGTAAAGAAGTTTTTCCTCATATCCCACCTAAACCTCCCCTGGCACAACTTGAGGCCATTTCCTCTTGTCGTATCACTTGTTCCTTGGGAGAAGAGATTGACCCCCCCTGGCTACAACCTCCTTTCAGGGAGTTGTAGAGAGTGAGAAGGTCTCCCCTCAACCTTCTCTTCTCCAGGCTGAACAATCCCAACTCCCTCAGCCGCTCCTCAGGAGACTTGTTCTCCAGACCCCTCACCAGCGCTGTTGCCCTTCTCTGGACACGTGACCTTTGCCGTCTCAGGGGGAGGAGCTCTGCAGTGGAAGACAGCGACTTCTCAAATGTGTATTTCAAATGGTCATCTTTGGGGCCTTCCTTGAACTTGGAAGTTGAACGGGCTCAGTGAAGTACCCTAACCCCCTGCAGGGGCAAGGCCACAGCTTTTTCTCGGAATGTTTCTGCAGGAAGGCAGTTGCATCACAATGTTTGAAGGTGCTGCTGGTTTAAATGACTCCCAGCTTTTGGCAGAAGAGAGCGAAAGGGCACAGTCTCTTTCCAGTGCTGTTTCATAGTGTCTAACAGAAAGGCACACGCCCTCCCCACCCTGCCAAAACCATGGTGCGTCCCGGAAGGTCCTGACATGGATGCTGTTCCTCCTCCTGTCCCAGTCCTGCCCCAAACTGTTAGCGGGCGGCTGTGGCTGTGCGCCGGGTGGGCGGCTGTGGCTGTGCGCCGGCCGGTTCAGCACGGACCTTTCCAGCAGCGCTGCGCGGGCAGCGGGGGGAGCGGGCTGGCAGGGCAGGCACGACGCCGCTGCCACCGTGACCCACTTGCGCTGAGAGGCAGCATCTGATGGGCGTCAGCTGAGCGGCTGCACAGTGGAAGTGCTGCTCTCCTGCTGCACAGGCCCAAATTTGGAATAGCTGTTTTAATATTTCAGCAAATGTTTCATAACAGCACTTTAGACGTGTGCTTTGTCAGTATGTCCTCGATACTTGGCTGTAGTTTAAAACTTCTCATGTTAATCATAAATACTTTAGGCAAACTCTGCCTGCAGTCGTGGACAGCCTGCTGTAAATTGTGCAGGGCAGCATCCGTTTCAGCGCTGCTCTGGGGTGGGGAAGGTGGTGCAGACCCATCCTCTAGCAGAGTGCGCAGTTAGACTCGCTATCACTGACTTCTTTGCAAGTAGCCAGCTAACCAGCAAAATCCGTTACTTGTTTGTGTGCTGTGACAGAGGATTTGTCGATGTTAGTGGATCGTTTCATAGTTCCTGTTTTCTGCGTGCTCCAGCATTGTTTCTCGGTAGCTTAGCAAAAGCTAAGAGCTGCCAGAAAGTAATGTTGCTTTAACCTTAGTAGTAAAAGGCAAGTGGTGTTGGAGATCTTCCCTGAGTGGTGCCTTTGCTGCAGCTGCAGATATGGCTGCCTTCAGCCAGGATGAAGATGGGCTTGACTGGCATAGAACCATAGAATGGTTTAGGTTGGAAGGGACCTTGCAGATCATGGAGTCCCAACCCCCCTGCCATAGGCAGGGACACCTCCCAGGTGCCCAAGGTTGCCCAAGGCCACATCCAGCCTGGCCTTAAACACCTCCAGGCATGGGGGCTCAACAACCTCTCTGGGCAACCTGTTCCAGTGCCTCACCACCCTCAAAGTCAACAATTTCTTCCTCATGTTTAATCTAAACCTGCCCTCTTCCAGTTTAAAGCCATTCCCCCTCGTCCTGTCACTACATGCCCTAGGAAAAAGTCCTTCCCCTGCTCTCCTGTAGCCCCTTTAGGTACTGGAAGGCCGCAATAAGATCTCCCCGGAGCCTTCTCTTCTCCAGGCTGAACAGCCCCAACTCTTTCAGCCTCTCCTCATAGGAGAGGTGCCCCAGCCCTCAGGCCGTCCTCGTGGCTCTCCTCTGGACACGCTCCAGCAGGTCCATGTCCTTCTTATGTTGGGGACTCCAGAGCTGGATGCAGCACTCCAGGTGGGGTCTCACCAGAGTGGAGTAGAGGGGCAGAACCACCTCCCTTGACCTGCTGGCCACACTCCTCTTGATGCAGCCCAGGATGCGGTTGGCCTTCTGGGCTGTGGTTGCATGGCCGAAACCTAGTACCTGCCCCAGCCCGTGGTTTGCACTGCAGTGACGTGGCTTCCTCCTGCCAGCAGACAGACACCTGCCGGAGCCTGGTGGGAACGGCCCGGGCTCGGCATGAAGTGCCATCCTGTAGTGCTCAGTGGAGAAGCTGTTGTCAGCCCCAGAGCTCCATCCATCCCAGCTGCTCCAGCACAGGGCCGAGGGTACGCAAGGCACCACTGGGCCGTGTAACCTTACGCTGCCCACCAGATTTGGGAGCGTCACATGCTGCAGAGCTTTTTCTGGGGCAGGGAAGGGTGTCAGGTTCTCCTGGGTTGCACTCACTCGGTCAGGGACAAATGTCAGGCTGTCCAGCTGCTCCCAGCAGAGGCGGTCAGGGAAGTACAGTGAAACAGTGTGGGCAGCTCTGCTCCAGCCAGCTTCCCCCAGTTCCCTTCTTTCCCACCGCTGAGCAGCTGGTGGCCGCTGTAGCCCGTTGCGCCGAGGACCCGAGTGGCTGCTGCTGCTGACAGCTCGCACTGCACAAAGGTGCACGGGAACCAGTGGGCTTGGGCCACCTCAACAGGGGGAAGAGGGAGTCAATAGAAAGCTGCTGATACAGTGCTGGGGGGGGTCAAACCCCCCCAAATCTTCACGCTTTTGAAGGGGAAGCCTTTGCAAATCTTCCACGTGTGGTTTTGAGTGCAGGTTTGGGGCTGCGGGTGGGTAGGAGGGAAGGGCCTGACCCAAGTCCCGTCTGCCTTGGGACAGATTCCCCCTGCGGATGTGATGGGTCTGTGGTCCACCTTGTCGAGGGGATGAAATCGGCGCTCTCGGATTGCAGGAGGCGGCCAGGGTGCTGGGCTCACAAGTCACTGGCTTCGTTCTGCACTCCTTGCCAGCCTAGCCACGGTCTGTGGGGAGGGGACCAAGCAGCCTCCCCCACCCCTGCAGCTCTCCCGGTCTGCTCTGGGCCCTGCTCTGCCCACGGGAGCCAGGTTTCCATCAGGCCCCGCTCTGCTCCTGCCTGGTGGCGCCTGCTCTGTCTCTGCAGGGGCAGGCAGGGCCAGCAGCTCCTGGGGGAGGAGAGCACGTGGCACCTCTCCTGCTCCAGCGCAGCCTGTCACAGCGCTGCAGCGGGCTGCCACCTCCTCCTGGGGCTGCCTGGGGAGGAGATGTGCTTCCACACTCGCATTTCTAGAGCAAGGACACCACCCGCTGTGACTGAGCGCTCCCGGGCAGCTGCAGAGCCCTGGAGGGAAGGATGGACAGTGGTGCTCCTCCAGAGCTGGGCTGTGCCTGCGCGGCAGGTGCCTCCTCCCTGTGTTATTCCCATTCCCGAGGCTGGGGAATGGCCTGTAGCTGAGGGCAGGCAGCAGCGCGGTGTTACTGGGCTGGTCCCCTCTCTGCCCTGCCCTGATGGTGGCAGGGTTTGGGTATCGCGTAAACCACAGCACATCGTCCACCACCCATCGCTCGTGAGAGAACTGAAGCAGTGAAGGGTGAAGAACGTTTTTCTGAGCACAAAGCGAGGCTGTGCGAGGGCCAGGCTGCTGCTCAGGCCTCTGCCTGCCAACACCGCGTGTTCGGCCACTCGACTGAAAGCCCTAGCTCCCTGCCCGGGTCAGGCTCCCGCATGAACTCCATGTTTCCCACGCAGACCACAGCAAACAGACACAAAAAATCTCTAAGAAAGGTCGGTCACATGCCCGCCTTCAAACTGCTGCAGTTCTGGGTGTGAGAGCCCACGCTCAGGGCGGAGGAGGCAGCGGGGCAGGCAGGGAGGCACCAGTGCTCCGGGAGGAACAGCTCACTCGGAGCAGGCGCCTTCCACGCTCACCCCGTTTTCTGGGTTAGTAACTGCTGCGCTGTAACGCACGGCTGGTCCCGGCTGACCTGCACCAGCTGCTTGTGTCCAGATCCTGGTGTTGTGCAGCCCCAGCAGCCCAAGCCCGGCTGCGGAAAAAGGTGCTTCCCCTGGGGACGCTTCCCGGCCAAGCGGTGGGTCCTCACCGGGTGCTGGAATGGCGGCCTGAGGGGCTGTGGCGAAATGGCAGCTCAGCACCCCCCCTCCCACCAGTGCTCACCTGCGCAGCAGCAGGGCAGTGACTGTGCCCCTGTACTCAGCACTGGTGAGGCCGCAGCCCGAGTGCTGTGTTCAGTTTTGGGCACCGCAGTATCGCAGAGACATTGAGGGGCTGGAGCGTGTCCAGAGAAGGGCAACGGAGCTGGTGAGGGGTCTGGAGAACAAGTCTCCTGAGGAGCGGCTGAGGGAGTTGGGATTGTTCAGCCTGGAGAAGAGAAGGTTGAGGGGAGACCTTCTCACTCTCTACAACTCCCTGAAAGGAGGTTGTAGCCAGGGGGGGTCAATCTCTTCTCCCAAGGAACAAGTGATACGACAAGAGGAAATGGCCTCAAGTTGTGCCAGGGGAGGTTTAGGTGGGATATGAGGAAAAACTTCTTTACCCAAAGGGTTCTCAAGCATTGGAACGGGCTGCCCAGGGAGGTGGTGGAATTTAAAAGCCGGGCAGACGTGGTGCTGAGGGACATGGGTTAGGGGTGGTTTTGGCAGTGTAGGTTTATGGTTGGACTCAATGATCTTGAAGGTCTCTTCCAACCCAAGTGATTCTGTGATTCTATAGAATCTTGTCTAATCTAGAATCTCGACACCAGTTCGTCTCCGGCGTCTCTGGGCCACCCAACACGAGCGCTGGGGTGCGAGGGGCGCCGGGGCTGTGCGTGGGGCTGGCTGGGCCGGGGCAGCAGCCATAGTTGGTGTGTTCTGTGCTGCTCCTTGACTGACTGAGCTCTCCTGTCCCCACAGTGTACGTCGTGGAGGAGCGGCGGAGGGATGACACGGGCGAGAGCGCCTGCCTGACAGCGTGCTGGACCGCGCTCTGCTGCTGCTGCCTGTGGGACATGTTGACCTGACTCCTGCAGCCGCCTCCCCTACCTCTCACTGAGTGCTATGCAGGCTCCCCACTCCCCTCCCCACTTCTTTCTGTTACTGTAATCAACGCTCTGCTTTGCACAGCCAAGAGTTCCCGTCTGTCAGTCCTAGCGCCTTGGTGGGGTGGGGGGTGCACTCCTTTATTTTAGTAAAGGAAAAAAAATCCCTTTTTAACATTTCTAAGACTTTTGTTGTAACTTTGAAGAATGTGCTAATGGTGTATTTCGGCCAAAGGCATTCTGATGAAATGTATATTTATCAGTTGAAATTTTCCTAGTCCTAGAAATGAAGATATACGCAATAATTAAAGGCAACAGTTGATTTTCTTCGCTAGGTCCCGACTGTGTCAATAAATCTGTCCCGTAGAGGGTGTGCTGCCCCCGTTGCCGTCTGTTCTCGGCCTCCCACGGGTGCTGACTCCGCAGCAGCGATGACGGACGTGGCTTCACGCAGTTTTGCTGCAGAAGTTTGTGCCTTGACCTCTCGGTGGGGCCTGGACACGGCACGTCTGGCCCTGCTGTCACCAGCATCGAGGGGATTTTCTGCAGCACCCTGGTGCGGAAGCCAAGACACGGCAGGGAAGCCGGCTGGGCTGGGGAGGGTGGAGCACCCGTGTCTGATACCAGCAGCCCCCTCACCCCGCTCCTTTGGGCTTTTCGTTCCTCTGCCTACTCCGGGCTGGACGTGCAGGTCCCACCTGGGGACCAGAGGCCGCTCCAGCAGCTTGGGGCATGGCAGGGAGCCGGGGGAAGCACGTGCTGAACTGCTGTCATGTGCCAGCAGCTCCGGGGGGAACTGGGCGCCTGCTCAGAGGCTCTGAACAATGATCCATCGTCCCCCTGCTCAGTGTATGGATTTGTGGGGAGGGGGTGGGATTTAGCGCTGAGGATTTGCGGATGGAGCCGATGCACACCTGGCCAGGAGAGGGATAAAAGGCATTCGTCTGTATAAAAGTGGGGAAAGTGCTGCTGGGCACCGTGGGGGGTGGTGCCCTGGTTTGCTGCTGCTCTCCCTGTCTCAGGAGCAAAATGGATCCCGGTGGACTGGCTCACGTGGGCTTGGCTTTGTGTTGCCGGCAGATCACGGGGTGATGCCATCCCCGTCTGCAGCAGGGCTTCAGAGGGCGCTGCGCTTGCCGGGCCTTGGTTTGTGCGTGCTGCTGCCAGCCTCCCCCCGGGGGGGGGCAGGGGGGGGTGGTGGTGTAAAAGTGTGGTGTTCAGCTGCCCTGTGCCCATGCCCCTGCCTACCCCCCCAGCCCCTCGCCCCAGCACAGAGGGCAGCGCACACACCTCCTGCCCTTGGCTGCTCCCCGGAAAGGGCCTTGCCAGGGACAAGAGGAGCCCCCAGCACTGCGCAGTCACCTCCCGGCCACAGGCTGGTTCTTGCTCTGCCCAGACCTCAAGCTGCCCTGGGGCCGTTGGTCCCCGGAGGGGAAGGGGCGTGGGCGCAGGTTCGCTGCTCTCTGCCTCCTGCCTGGGCACCCACCACAACTGCCAAAGTGGCTGCGGGCCTGGGCTCACGCGGCTGCAGCAGCACCCCCAGCCCCGCAGCACCTGGTCCTCGGTGCCACGCTCCATCGCGAAGGGCTGTGGCAGGTGCCAGCCGCCCTACGCCACGCAGCTGCCTGGGGCTGGGTGGGATGGTGGGACACACACACACGTGGTCCAGGTGTGCCCACCCCTGCGCCCTGCTCGGTGCTGCCGGGGCAGCTGGCAGATACCAGCAAGCACCAGCGCCAGGGCTGGGAAGCAGCGGAGGTGGCAGCTGAAGCAGGTCTGCACGCCCACACAGCAGCTCACACAGACCCAGCGGGAGGGAAGCCCATGCCCAGGCCCACCAGAGGGTCTGTCAGCCCATCCCAGGCCTGGCCACAAACCCAGATGACACAACGGCAGGTAGGAACCCAACCCAAGGACACTGAAGGCACAGGCAGGTTGTCTTGGGCGGGGGGGGTGGGGGGGAACGACACGGACACCCAGGGCTGTCCCCAGGGTGCCTCAGCACAGGCTATACCCCCCCCCCCCCTCCCCCCCCGAGTGAGCCGGAGCCGTTCTCCAGAGCTTTCTTAGTAAGGGCTGGATGTGTGGAGGGGACCCCACAGCAGAGACGTGGGTGATTTTGAGGTGATTTTGTGGGTGATTTTCCCACAAGTGTGGGAAAATATTGAAGTATGGGGCTGAAAGGACCGGTTGGGTGTTAACGAGCAGCTGGTCCCTGCGCTTGTCCAGCACCTGATCAGCACCGTCTGTGCGATCCTCCTACACTCAGTGCTGGGTGAGGGCGCCCCCCGAGCGTGTGTGTGTGTGTGTGTGTGTGTGTGTGGAGGGTGTGAGTGCGCTGCGGGCGTCAGCCCCCGGCCTCCATGGGGATGCAACTGCATCTGGCGGAGCCGGAGCAGCCCGTGAGGGGGTCGCGCGGTCTGGGAGCCTGGGGGGGGGGCAGGTGGCAAAGGGCCAGCCCAGAGTGTGACAGCGCCCACGTGGGTCTACAGGGCAAGAGCACCTGGGCTCGGCCGTGGCACCTGGAAGCTCCTGCCCAGCTCCGAGGTCCCCGGGAGAGGAGACGTCCTGAAGCTCCGGTTCAGAGAAGCAGCACAGCCAGGAGGCGGCTGGGCTGGTGCACTGCGAGCGCAGAGCACAGGGTGGCACTGGCCCTCCACGGCCTCGCCGGCGCGCTGGGGCCCTGCCAAGCCCGTGTGTCACCGCCCCTCCCGGCTCGGACAGAATAAATGATCGTCCCTGTGGAGCTGGAGGTGCCTGTGACGGCCGGCCCCGCTGCCCCCCGCCCCGCCAGCCCCCCTTTTCCCCTGCCCCAGTT
>VZSF01001531.1:2527-46838 GCA_013398295.1 Chionis minor | reverse complement strand
CCCCCTTTTCCCCTGCCCCAGTTCTGCCAGCGCCGCTCCAGCAGACCCAGCTGTCAGCGGTGCCCAGCACTGAGCAGCACGCGGGGTCTTTCCAGAGGGCACGGGCTCTGGCCGCTTTAAAGTGAAGCAGGATTCCCCGAAGGGCCCTCCCCCAAAATCCCACCCCTGCCCCTTTTCTCCATCAAACCCCTGCCGGGAGGGCAGCGCTGTGGGACGCCGAGGCAGGGGTGGAAACAAGCTCAGGCTTCACAGCGGAGTTTTATTGAACGCGCCACAGGAGAGATCTCGCGCCCGGTGCAGCCGGGCGGCAGGGAGCAGCACACAGGCAGAGCTGCCCAAAACCACCCCGAGGGTGTTGCGGGAGGCCGGGGATGGGGGGGAATTGCACAGCTACTGCGCCCTTCGGGCCATCAGCATTTCCCGGATGTTGTCTTCCGCTTCCTTCACGCTCCGCTCCAGGTACGACTTCTTCTGCTGCAAGGCAGGAAAAGCCAGAGGAGAGTTAAGGTCCACCTCGGCACTGACGGCACGTGCCAGGGGGCTGCGGCCAAGAGCTGTCCCGGGGGGGCAGAGCTGGAAGCAGCCTGAGGGCACACGTGCCCCTACGGCTTTCCCAAAGTGGGCACAGCGGTTACTCATTTCCAGAGGTATCCTGGAAGCGTTAATAGATAGCTGGGGCGATGTTTACACAGACTTTGAATTTTGTTCCCTCTGAAACCTTCTCCGCAGAGCTGCCAGGGCTGTTACAACAGCAGAGCGGTAAAAGAACAGCTTAACTGTAGCGAGGAAGGAAAAGGAAATCAGGTTCTGTAACCCCTGGAGCCTGGAGAGGAATTAACACGCTGAGGCCTCCTTATGGAGACAACAGCAAAATCCTGTCGCACTTCGGTAAAAAAGGCTCTTTTTCCCAGCTGGGCCAGTTTTCTAAACCCAGACCCTCCTTTCTATCAGAAATTCCCTGGCATCATCGCCAAATACATGTGTTTCCTTAATCATCTCTAATTAGGCTAGGCTTGGCTTGGCAGGGAAGCAGCCCAAAGCCGTGCATCCCAAGACAGGAATTCAGCATGCAGCATTTTTTCCTGCTAGTCTGGGTGCTCCTAGGTGACTGGAAAAATCGGCACTTGGCTCTTTTGACTATTTTCTCTGGGTTTCCAAACAACAGACAGAACAGTCTCCGGTGGACACCAGCCTGGCAGAAGGAGGCTTCGCTGTGAGTGCAGGCAGCCCTCCCTCGGCGCCAGCCGGGACAGCACCGCTCCGAGTGCATTTCCTTAGGGCCTGGGGGGGCCCTTGGGAAGGTTCCCCAGAGCGGGGCTTGCAGAGGACCTTCAGGGACACACGTGGGGCTCCATAGGTGGGACCTGCTGGCACAGGGCTCACTGCGCTTCCAAGGACTTCTCCCACTGCCCCACGCTGGTTACAGCCGTGCACTGGGCACCTTCCACGGGCCTGGGGAGCTCTACAGAGCTCAGTCTCCAATAAATAAGCATTGGCATTATTATTATTATTAAATTACAGGAGTCTGGGCCTCAGGACTAGAGCATCCTGCCCTGGGCTCCACTAATTGCCTCCCCAGCCACAGGCAAAGGAGCCTGAATGACCTCCACAGCGCACCAACACCAAGGGCAGCTAAAGGGGGACAGCCGAGGTCCTCAGCGCTGCTCAGCCACGCAGGAGGGCTGCAGGAAAGGTTAAAAACACGTGCTGCTCTGGGGAGCTCCTGCAGGTGCCAGCGCACAGGCGCAGGCTGCAGCAAAAGCAGCACCCTGCAGCTACAGGGGACGGGCCAGGGGACTCCTGTGTGAGCCCACCTGGGTGGCCACAGGTACAATTGGCTGGCAATGGGCAAGAGCTGCAGCGTTGATGCTCCCCTGCCAGCCTCCCCCTGACTCCTGCAAGCCCCCAGGGAGATGGGACCCGCAACGCTGAAGGAAAATTCATTAGCACATGGGACAGTCCGGCTGCCATCACTCCCCCTCCCCTGCCCTCCCCTCAGACCTGTGGTGACGCTCCTGCACGCTCAGCTGAAATGCCCATGCCCTGAGAACATCTCTTCCAGCCCCATTTCTAAGCACTGAAAGGCTTTTATTTGAACAATAAAGGTTGCTAGGGACAGCTAGGGCCGTGGGGACGGCAAAGGACTCCTTGTCCCTCTCATGCGGTCCCCAGGCACGTGGGATCCCTCTCGCTTACAAGAGCTGCTTTTCAGGAAACCACTGGGAGAGGAGGCGCAGCACAGGTTCCTCCTGCCAACGACTCGCTGACGCACGAGCAGGACTTCTGCCCCTGTCACACTGTTCTCACGCTGCCCGGACAGACGTTGAGGGATTTCACATCTAAGGAACTGAATCTGAAGGCTGTGAGGGGAGACGGGTCCCGGAAAACCTACGTGGGTCTGAGCTGCAACTCGCTCCGCTCACTGGAGAAGAGTGGCATCAGCAGAGCTGACTTCTACGCCTTCATTTATTACTAAAACATTTTTTTAAATTAGTTTATAAAACGACTCTGGCTTTCTGTCCTCTCCCCTCTGCCTCGTGCCCAGCAGGCAGCACGAGACACTTCCAGAGAGCAGCTTTCGGCAGGCAGGCTGCCCTCGGCACTGCGTCGGGAGAGGCGGGCAGCCCTGCCGCCGCGCAGGGAAGCCTCCCCGTGCAGCCAGGAGCTGGCAGGCTGCAAACCACGGCTCCGTTCTCCTGACGCAGTGGGATTTCAGATGTCCCCTGTTAGGAAGCCGTGCTTGCAGTCATTCGGGGCCCACGTCCCCGAGGTTGAGGGACACTGAGCGCTACGGCGGCCTGACACGGCACAGGAGCGTTCACGTGGGCCAGGGGGATCCGCGCTGCCCGCTCCTGCAGTGCCCTGCTCTGCCCCCGCCCCGGGGAGCAGGGCTGCACTGCAAAGGAATAGGGTTTAATGTCATTTCTTTACTTAAACACCACCTGCAGCCCCAGGCAGGTGAGGATTCAGGGAATCTGTATTTCCCTCAATCACTCTCCTCAGGCATGTAGTTTCTGGGCGAGAGGATCCGATGCTTTTACTCCGTCCTCCCAAAAGCAGCCTCCAGAGAGACGCATCCCTGGGCTGAAGCAGCATCCCTCGAGCGTCAAGGGAAACCCTGCACCCACAGCTGCGGGGCTGCGAACTTCCCAAGCTCTCCTGCAGGCCGGTAGCAGGGAGCCAGCACAGCAGCTGGCTCCCATCCGAAAAACGGCGGAATCAAGAGGGAGTGAGGAACAGACGGTCGCCGCATTTTCCGAGACGCATGAGAGAAGCGAGGTGTTCCTTCCCAAGGAGCCATGGCCTGGTTTCTGCTTTGGTAATCACAAGACAGAGAGCAGGAGCTCGTGTGCAAACCCCTCCTCACCGCGATTACTGGGGTCTAGACAGGAAACTAACCCTCTGCCTGGTGCGCCTTCCCAGGGAGCAGCGCCGTGAGCAAGCAGGCTGACACACACACGCTGCCTCTTCACGCCAGGCGCAGCTCTGAAGTCACCCTGGAGGCAGCGCCGGTTCAGCCAGCTCTGCCAGGCTGGTGGTATCAGCTCCCTGTGGGAGAAACACTACCCAAACCTCCCAAACCCCACCTCCAAGCTTCCCTGAACTCTTTTGGTGTTGACTTGCAGCCTTAGTTAACCCTATATCCTCTGACCTCCCGTTCTGGGCCAGCCCGTGCCTGTTCGGTTTTCGCTCCTCACCCAATTCGCTGCATGTATTTTCCTGGGAAGGTGTGTTTGCCACTCCAAGTGTTAATTCTTGGTTGCCTGTGCCAAGGCAAGCGCAGCTAGCAGCAAATTCCCAGTGCAATGCCAGAATCGTACCACTTGCTTTGGAACCTCATGAAATCAAAGGCTGCTGCTCTCTGCACCCTCCAACATCACTTCTACACCAGTAACTCCAGCGCTCACCCGTCAGGAACCCAACAGGACATGGCAAGACACTGACTTCAGAGGCTGCAGAACTTCCGAGCGGCAGAGTGGGAGCTCCCACCCGCTCCCCACGCCGGCAGTGCTGCAGGCTGCCCCCTCTGGCTCTGGCAGGCCTCTGGCCAGACCAGGTGGTCACCCACACCAGCAAGAGATGCCACTGCCCAAGTCACGGAGTCACAGGGTAGGACCGAGAACGGAGACTTGCTCTGGGAAGGCAGTGAGGCGAAGGTGACACATGCCACCCGGCTCCCAGACAAGCCTGGAGTCGTGGCTTGCAGAGGGACACGCTCTGCAGCAAGGCCAGGCAGGGCCGTGGGGCGCTGCCGTCTCCCCGGCGGTTACGCAAAGAGCGCGGCAGGGCAGGGGGGGAGGAAAGACAGACAGCGTAGCAGGAAGATGCTGGTTTGTCAGCCGGTGTCTCTAGCTGCAAACAAGGGGCCGGTTCCTCCTCCTGGGTCACGATTGCCACATCCACTTGCTAGAGATTTGTTTACCACACTGCAAAAATACACTTCTTGAGTGTTACTGAAACTTCCTGCGGCGGCACAGCTTCGGAACGCCCGCTCGGCCAGCGCAGTGAGCGCATCCCCGCCGCCGGCCTCCGCTGCCCCGTGGCTTTCGGAGGTTTCAGAGTCATCGTTTTGTTTCTGTGATCCAGGCACAGTAACTCCCCCGCAGGGAGGAATGACGTGAGGTTGCAGGTCCCATCAGCATTCGAGAAGCCTCCCCACCGCAGAAGTGAGGAAGGGGAGGCACAGGCTGCCTTGAAGGCACACGGGAAGGTAACGGGATTTGCAGTTCCCGATTTCCAGGAGGGCCACACGCTTTGCATGCACTCGGAGATCAAGCCGGCTGCCCTGCTCCAGCACAGGGCAAGCTCTTGCACCCTCACTTGTTCCCAGTCACAGGCCACCCACCGGTTCTTCTGAGGGACTTCAAACCCTTATTTGCAGTGACAGCCCCTCGATCCCCTCCTGCCCCTGCACAGGAAGGGCACTGCCACCTGCACTGGGACATGGGACCAACACACAGCTAGCAAGGTCTGAGAACACGCAGAACAGCTGATAGGGTGCAAAACTGCAGAAGATGCCCCCCCCCCCAAAAAAAGCCAGTGTGGTCAACACCTCCCAGCCTGTAGTTTTGCAATTCCTTTAAACTAATCCCGCTGCCAACACCAGTCACCGTCCCTAGCCAGGAAGGACTGCAGCACTTGGAAGCAAGAAAAACCACAGCCCTCATGATCTGTCTGAAAACTAGCCCAGAAGGAAATGTTCTCACCTAAATCTGCTTTCTGGTGTGGGCTTGCCATCCTAACGGCTGCCTGGCACCAAGATGAGAAGAGACGGCCAAGAACTCTTCTTTGGACAGCAAAGCCAACCCCACCAGCTCAACCTGCCAGCACCTACCAGGAGCTCTGAGGCTCTCCTGCACCTGACCGCGGATGGAGCCACCAAGCCCGGGCCTCGCTCTTCCCTCCCAGCTCTCAGGAGCCTGACCCAGGTCCGAGCCTTCCTGCAGCCTCCCTAAACCAGGCGCGTGGGGCGAGGGGCTAAGCCTGCGTGGGGGTTCAGCACAGCTGTAGAGAGTCAAAGCACCGGCTCCCAGCGATCAGAGATGTAGCCAAAAAATAGGACTGGCTGCTCACACGGCCCTATCCAACAGCAAACACACGTCCATCTCCCAGGAACCTTTCCCAGGAGGAAGGGTGGCTGGGCAGCCAACAGCCTGGCAGAAGGAGCTGCATGGCCGGCAGGAGGGCACCGCCAAGCCCAGCCCGAGGAGGGGGGGGGCAGCTGCCTTGTGCAGGGCCCTGTCACCCCAGCAAGGGCAGCAAAGCTGCAGTGCTGCTGCCAACACGCTGTGCCCGCAGGCAGCGCTGGGCAGCTGCCGCCAGCCCGGATTGCCTCTTCACCTCCGTATGAAGCACCAGCTTGACTGGCCCCAGCCAGAGGCTACGTACGGCAGCACCCACAAACCATCCCTCCCTGTGCCGGCTCTTGCCAACGCCTGTGCCCTGGTGCTCATGGCAAGAACGACACCTTAAATATTCCCCCCTGCCACTATCCCGCACCACAGCTCTCCCTTGCACTTCGCTCCCTGTCACAGGCAACGCTTGCTTCCTGACCAGCTCTGCACTGTTTGCTTTTGGCAGCAGCTGCGGAAATACTGGATTTAATGCAAATACAATTAGAGTTCACACCCCGAAGAAGAAAAGGAGTTGTGGTTAACAGAGGTGGCCCGTGGCCTTTTGACACGGTGGGAAATCACCTCCTGCTTGAGCCTCCCACCTCTGTCCCCATTGCATCACGCTGCCAGCGAGGCCAGCGCTTCGCCGGAGCAGCACGGTGACGCACCCCAACCTTACATTCCTGGCAGATTAAAGAGCCGGCATCCACAGATTCCACAGCAAGAAAAACCTATTAATCAGCTCCTCTTGGACAGGCTTTCAACGATCAAAGCAACGTGTTTCTCCCAGCACTGTGATTCAGACGCCTCTGCCTTCAGAGAGCTGGTCAGCCAGCGGTCAGACCCACGTGTCTACGGAGCCCCGTCTACTGCTGGTAGCTCTGCTGAGCTTTTCACAGCGTGCACACTCAACTCCAAAAGCCCAAACAGCACTTTGGCTCTCAGCAGGAAACCAACGCGCAGCAGCCACAGTTTATTCATGCTGCATCACGCCTCGTGCTCACAGGTGAATTCCCTGTTTCAAGTAGCAAATTTTCATTCAACGTCTACTACTTTTGCTCTTCAAATTCCACTTCTCCCTCTTCACCTCGGCGAGAGAAAAGAGCTTAAAACTCTGACCTGCAAACACAAATATGTTTAAACCCAAACAAAAATGTTTCCATGGAGATTTAAGGATCTGGTGTTGGAACATGCCTTCTCATTTCAGTGTTTTTTAATTTTTTTTTTTTTTTTACCTGTTCTTCTACAAACTTGTTTTACATCCAACCTGTGAGGACAAAATGAGCTGGCAGGTTCCTTCCCAGGGAACACCTCCCTGCCCACGGCTCGCAGCACACCTGGCTACCAGCCGCCGGATGCTGGCATCCCGCTCTCATGTTTACAAGGCTTTTATCGAGGGCCGCTGCAGAGTCTTCAGGCATGATGCAGTCCCTCAAATAGGATCCCTGATACAACTCATCTTGTGACACTGTCTCAATAAACCTGCTAGCCAAGAGTTTCTGTATCTCCCAAAGTTAACCCGGGTCATTTTTGGCATTCCTCGAGGGCTCTCTGTGCGAACTCTTTGGGAAAGTGATCAGCAGATCCCGAGATAGAGCTCGGAGCACACGCTTGTCTGGGGAAGGCTCTTCGCCGAGAGGAAAGCAAGCGGTGCCGACGGCACACTGCGGGCCAGGCAGCAGCAGCAGCCTGAGCTGCCCTCACTCTTGAGGCCACTGCTGCTGTGAGGGTGGCTGGAATTGTCCAAACCCGCCCTTGCCAGAGAACACCGAGTTGTCAGCGCACGCCACCGTGGGCAAGGCAAATATTTTGGTCAGCCTGAGATCACGGACAATGATGTGCCTCGTATGTGCCTTCTGTTTACTGAGATTTCATGGGAAAGACATGGACTTGCTGAACAGCACCCAGCTGCTTCTGCTTCAGAATAAACTGATCTAGCGGGCACCAGCGATGGGGCGGAGCGGGGCTGCAGACAGAGCTACGCCCTGAGGGGTCCTCCCAGGGCTGGTCTTCACCCAGCACAACCCTGTGGCACATGTACACATTTGGAATCGCCACGCTACAGCAACCACCAAATATTTAGAAACACTTCAAGACTTTCCAAGCAGAGTCATTGCTCTCAGGAAGTTGCCCAGGGTTTGCTCAAGGGTGAGGGAAATGCAATCAGAAGGGAGCCCAGCTGGCTTCTGATGACAGCTGCTGACAGAAGCACGATGATGCCATTTACCTAAGAGGAGAAATGATGACGCAGATCCCTGGGTTTTCCCTCAGCCACTCTTTCCAGAATGTAACGGGGCCCTTTGGTCACTTCAAAACAATCTGGATTACAGTGAAGAAGGCATCAAGCGTACAAGTGCACCTGCCAACTCAGCAGGATCTCTAGAAGCACTTGCCTAAATAACTGCCGGTGTAAATCCGCCTTCACCGTGTATTGATCCCACCTAGAGCACAACCAGCAGGGCTCCCCCACTGTCATCATAGCACCTTGAAACCCTGAGAAACATACTCTGAAAAAGTTAATTTGGGAAAGCACCCACTGCTTCCCACACTTAGTACCAAGGGAGGCCACCTTCAAGAGCAGGAGGGGCAAGAAAAGCTGCTGGCAGAGCATCCTTTCTGTCCCCGAGCCCCAGCGCGGCTGGGAGGACACCGGACATACCTGCTGTCTCAGCCACGGGGCAGCATTTTCAGTAGAGACAGTTGCTCTCTGCGACTGGGAAACGATGGATTATTCCGGTGAACTCCTGCACCCTAGCCTGACGTTAACTACAACAAAAGCCAGCCAACTGGGAACCTCTCAGTAGGTGGCAGCAGAAATGTATTATCAACACCGGGGATTCCTTTAGGGATACCCCTTCTTGGCAAAATTACCCATTTAGAGCAGTTTTCAGAGGCAGGTCAGATACTGTACCCTAACCAGGCTTGCAACAGCAGAGTCAGGTCAAACAGAGAGGCACCTGGACAGGTGTGAGAGGTGGGTCCATACGAATCTCATGAAGCTCAATGAGACCAAGTACAAGGTCCTGCACGTGGGTTGGGGCAATCTCAAGCACAAAATCAGGCTGGGCAGAGAATGGACTGAGAGCAGCCCTGACTTGGGCATGCTGGTCAATAAGAAGCTCAACATGACCTGGCAGTGTGCGCTCCCGCATTCTGGGCTGCCTCCCCGGCAGCGTGGCCAGCAGAGCAAGGGAGGGGATTCTGCCCTTCTGCTCTGCTCGGGGGAGACCCCCCTACAGCGCTGCCTCCAGCTCTGGGGCCACCAACATCAAAAGGGCATGGACCTGTTCGAGCGGGGCCAGAGGAGGCCACAAAGATGATCCAAGGGCTGGAGCCCCTCTGCTGGGAGGACAGGCTGGGAGAGCTGGGGATGTTGAGCCTGGAGAAGAGAAGGCTCCGGGGAGACCTTATAGCAGCCTTACAGTCCCTAAAGGGGCTCCAGGAAAACTGGGGAGGGACTCCCGATCAGGGATTGGAGCTATAGGACGAGAGGGAGCAGTTTTAAACTGGAAGAAGGGAGATTTAGACAAGATATCAGGAAGAAATTCTTTACTGTGAGGGTGGTGAGACACTGGCCCTCGTTGACCCAAGAAGCTGTGGCTGCCCCATCCCTGGAGGTTCAAGGCCAGGTTGGACGGGGCTTGGAGCAACCTGGTCCGGTGGGAGGTGTCCCTGCCCAGGGCAGGGGAGTTGGAACTAGGTGATCTTTAAGGTCCCTTCCAACCCAAACCATTCTATGATAATCTGGGGAGTGGAAACTCACCCAGATTCTGAAAATCCCCATGTTTTGCTTTGGCGGAAGTGTCCCTCACCAAACCGCCTCTTGCAAAATGTGGTAAGTTCCCTAATTTGGTGCTTTGGTTTCTATGGTCCTGCAGAGCCAGTATGGCTCATCAGACTACCCCCTAGCAATATGACTTTTGCAAAATCATACCACACCTTTCACCTCTTTCAGTCCTGGCCAAGCAAGGCCATTTGAAAAGAAAAATTACTGCCATAAGTTTCAAAGACTCAAGAAATCAGTAGGAAATAGATGATGTAAACTCCAAAGTAAGCAGTGTCACCCCCGAATTCAGCCAGCCTTGAACTCGGCTGCCTCGTGGGCAGAAAGCGGCCACATCCCCGCTAGGAACACATTTACAGTCAGAGGAGAGGAGGGATGCGGGCAGTGGGGCCAGCAGGAAGTCGTGACGGCCTCCTCGCATACCTGGCGAGCAAGGTGCGGCTTCATAAAGCTGACTCAGGGCTGGGTCAGGGCTCCTACAGGCAGGAGCACGCTTTCCAAATAATCGTTTCCTGTTCTCCCCAGGCGAGATGGAGGAGATGGGGGCAGGATGCAGGTTTATCAGGCACGGATAATCCCCCTCCCCAGAGCTGCCGGGCATAAAGGACAGTGAGGAGTGACTGCATGGGCCCGGTGACTAAGGCAAGGACAGCAGCGCTGGTTTTGTGACTAACTATTACTCATGCGAGGAGGAATTTGGAAAGGGACCCACATCCAGCTCGGCTTGTTGCTTTGGAGACTTCTGCAGCCATAAGCACAAAGGAGAGCTTTGACAATGAATCAGACCCTGGTTTAAAATGACAAAGACAGACTTATCTACCAACTTTGTGTTAAAATGATTTCAGTGTAATCGTAAAAGCAGCTTAATGCTAATCAGAGGAAACAAGCAACATTTGCAGACCCAGATGACTAAATGTAGGCTCCTGGATGGACAAAACCATTTAGGCACAGCAGCAGAAGTGGGGTTTTATTAATACATTTCACTTTCCCCTGAAGGACAAAGGAATTTGAGCATACTGGCAAAGTTTCCTTGAAAAGCTTTTTCCTTTTTGTAAAATCAGAGCAAACCCAGAAAGAATCCTAAAATGAGTTCTGGGATACATTTATTTTGAAAGCATCTCTATAACTAGCTTCTAAAAGATTTAAAAGGAAGCAATCAAAACCAATGCTAATTATTCTCCTGCTTTTAAAATCTACAATTACCCACTTAAAAATAAAGGTAGGAACAGTGAAAATAAGAGTCATCAAATTCCAGTTCTCCCTTCATGAAGCCTTTGCCCTCTCAGCTACTTTGTGTGCTTACTTTGCAGTTCGCAGTGCCGAGAAGACTAACGAAGAATTACTAATTAAGCAGTTGCTTGCAAAAATCTGAAAATTTGAAAACTTGTTGCTGTGAATGATTGCTCCAAGTGAAAGATCCAGCCTTGCAAATGCACGCCAATGCACATGTGATGTTATAAATACATATGATTCCACCAAAATCAGCATCACCCTCAACCACTCTTCACAAAAATGTGGTGAGATGTTGCAGTTTTTACAAGCCCTCCCAGGTTTAACCAGCAGAAGACCCTTTCGGAGAGCTGGGAATCCCCTCTTAAATGTGATGATTTCTTCTCTCTGCCTCAAAGATTACAATGTCACGTTTTGCAAACAGTGACTTGTGTGCTGTTTAACTCAGGACACGCTTTTTAAGCAATTTTCAAAGCAGAACGTATTCTTATTTGATCTTTATCTAACAAATCTACCTTAGGAATCAGAACCTGTATTTAAAAAAAATACACTTCCTTTCTTGTGATTACTGAAGACTGGCTGTTCCCTTTTACAGGTCCTGGCTGCACACAATTAACTTTCATTCACCTGGGATGAGAGGTGATCCGATCCAGATAACAGAGAAACAGCACAAAACACATTAAGTTAGGCTGTAAGAATAATCCTGTTGCTCTCCTCACTTTTGAAAAATGACAATTAGACAGACTGTGAGGCTTTAAACATAAAGAAATAAGCTGTCAGTGATTCATCACAGCCTTGAAAGCAATGAATAAGATCATGGTACCACCAGGCAGAGTCGGTTTAGGGGAGAAAGAATTACAGCAGCATTACCTATGCCGCAGTCCCTCCAGTATTTACCTTAAACTTGTATGGTCCCAGTTCAATGCCAGAGGCCTTCTCCATAAAGAAGCCCTGCTCTGGGGTTCTTCTCCCCAGCTCTGGGGCCACCAACATCAAAAGGGCACGGATGTGTTGGAGCAGGGCCAGAGGAGGCCACAAAGATGACTCGAGGGCTGGAGGACAGGCTGGGAGAGCTGGGGATGTTGAGCCTGGAGAAGAGAAGGCTCCGGGGAGACCGTATAGCCCCTTCCAGTACCTAAAGGGGCTCCAGGAAAACTGGGGAGGGACTCCCAATCAGGGATTGGAGCCATAGGATGAGGGGGAGCAGTTTTAAACTGGAAGAGGGGAGATTTAGATGAGATATCAGGAAGAAATTCTTCCCCACTGTGAGGGTGGTGAGCCCCTGGCCCTGGTTGCCCAGAGAAGCTGTAGATGCCCCGTGCCTGGAGATGTTCAAGGCCAGGTTGGACGGGGCTTGGAGCAACCTGGTCTAGTGGAAGGTGCTACTGCCCACGTCTGGGGGGTTGGAACTAGATGATCTTTAACTCCATTAAGGTGATTTTTAAACCATTCTATGAATATATGATAAAGAATGATTTTGTCCTTTCTCACCGTTTTATTATTTTAAAGCCCATTTTTCTCATTGCTCAGAGTATTTTTAATTTCAAAAATCAGGAATGAGAACACAGACTCTCCACCCTGTAAGACAGCCAGACTTACATGAATGGTATGAGGTTCAACCAGGTCAAGCGCCGGGTCCTGCACTTGGGTCACACCAACCCCAGGCAGCGCTACAGGCCGGGGGAGCAGCGGCTGGAAACTGCCTGGCAGAAAAGGACCTGGGGGTCCTGGTGGACAAGTGGCTGAACATGAGCCAGCGTGTGCCCAGGTGGCCAAGAAGGCCAACAGCATCCTGGCCTGTATCAGCCATAGCATGGCCAGCAGGACTAAGACAGTGATCATCACCCTGTACTGGGCACCGGGGAGGCCCCACCTCAAATACCGCGCTCAGTTTTGGGCCCCTCGTGACAAGAAAGACATTGAGGTGCTGGAGCGTGGCCAGAGAAGGGCAACGAAGCTGCCAGAGGGGTCTGGAGAACAAGTCTTATGAGGAGCAGCTGAGGGAATTGAGGTTGTTTAGCCTGGAGAAAAGGAGGCTCAGGGGAGACTTTATTGCTCTCTACAACTCCCTGAAAGGAGGTTATAGCCAGGTGGGGTCAATCTCTTCTCCCAAGGAACAAGTGACAGGACAAGAGGAAATGGCCTCAAGTTGTGCCAGGGGAGGTTTAGGTTGGATATTAGGAAAAATTTTTTCACCGAGAGGGTTATCAGACATTGGAACAGGCTGCCCAGGGCAGTGGTGGAATCGCCATCCCTGGAGGTATTTAAAAGCCGGGCAGACGTGGTGCTGAGGGACATGGGTTAGGGGTGGTTTTGGCAGTGTTAGGTTGATGGTTGAACCCAATGATCTTAAAGGTCTCTTCTGACCTATGTGAATCTATGAAAGGGAAGCAAGGAAAGAAAAAAAAAAAGGGAGCTTAAGCATCTTCAAAACAAGCATCTCCGCGGACAGCAGACCTGCACTGACAGCTCTGCCCATGCAGGCTGGCTCTGCTCTCCTACGGGAGTGCCTGTGGATGCTCCCCAGCTGACAGCAAGCTTAGGCAGGCAGCTGGACCACCCTTGTCCTCAAAAAGCAAGCTAAGCCTCCAGCTTTGCAGCTTGAAAAGCAGAAGCAAGCCCTCAGTGAAGGCACACACAATGTCTGGATGACAAGGTGACAGAGTCAAGATGAAAGACATTTCTTGGGAACATCAACAAGTCCAAGTGTCCATGCCCAGAAAGACCTGCCCAGACACCTGCAGCTGCCTCAGACACCCAAAGCCATGCAAGATGAAGGCTATCACCTGGCCTGGTCCTCACAGGGGGCCTGATGACGCTCTGCAGCTCACTTCCACACCAATCTCCCTAATTTGTGGAGCTCCCACAGCGTCCTCCTCTAAGGTCCACACAAGCCCAAATGTTAATGCTACATGTTAAGTTCACTTCCATACTCCTCCTGTCCCCACATTCGGTGTCCAGCCTCCCTCTACAGAAAGCAAAGGGAGAAGATCACCTCTAGGAACCAGTGACCCTCTGGAAGCATTTATTGTCCTTCTCTTGACTGCACAGAACATCTGGACTCCTGACCCATGGATGGCCAAGGAGCATTAATGACACCTCAAGGTGTGATTCAGGGGCAAGAGGAGAAGGAGATATCACCACTCTCGAATTTCCAAACATGAGATGCTGTAAAGCTGGGAAGGGAGAGGGGAAACAAGTAGCAAAAAACCCCACAAAATCCAACCAACCCCACAACACACTACCTTGCAGGACCAGCAGATTAAGAAAACAAAAATCAATCTAGCCCCCAGCAACACCCCAAACCTGCAAATGATTCATGCCAGAGGAGTTTTGTACATGTTTGCAAAGCATGCTTGCAGCCGAGCCCCGAGGTTGCAGGGATGGTTCTGGCTTCGCTCCTGTATGAACAGCAGCGACAGAAGCACACCAGCCTTCCTTAGAGTAGACCAGGTCATGAAACCCAGCCAGAGACTGGCCCAGTCTATGCACATGCTTAGAAACAGGGAGCAGCTTCTGTGACAATATGTGTTTAAAATCATGTCCTCCGTACGTGCACATATGCCAGCAATGGAACGAGAGAACGGCACACTCACCCGAAGTAAAATCTGCTCCAGGCTAAAGCACAGAGGGCTATTCTTGAGGCTTCCCCTCTCCGAAGCAAACAGGAACATTCCTTATTTCCCCTTGTTTACTTAAAAATCCCACCACACATTCCTGGGCACTGGCCCATCCTGAGCCAACCATGGGATGAGAGCTTCTAAGCTGAAAATCCCAGGACGAAATTGGTCTAACTTGGGAACAGCCTAACAATTGCTACCTTCTAATGATCGCTTAGTGGTCTGCAAAGCACACCACAGATCTCAAGAGACTTGTTTTCACATGATTAAAGCCACCCTCAGAATTGGCCTCCACAGCGACAGTTTCAGCGTAAAAAGCAAAGGGCTGTCCAGAGAGCTGCTGCAGGAGCACGGCAGAGGCACACGGCCACCCCGAGCAGGTCCACCTGAGCCAGACCTGCTCAGAGAACACAAACTCCCAGGCTCCAGCACTTCTCCCCAGCCACACCTTGCTGGCTTAAATCTTTATTCCCACAGGGTATGAAAATACTGTTGTGGCAACCATCAGAGACACCCTGGTCGACTCATCCAGAAAGGGGGCCACCACCATTATGCCTCAGGGCTGCAACAAAGCCATTTTAAAGCTCCTGGAGAAAGAAGATTAGAGAAATGGAAGGCGAAGCACCAGCAAGTTTGCATCCAGGCAGCAGCAGGGAAGAAGCCTGTTGTTGCCTCTGATGTCTGGTCACCGTAAGGCATCGCAACGCAGTCACTTTTTAACTTTACCAGGAAGGAGCCCTGCAACACCATCTAAGCCTTTAAATGTGGAGCACTTGTTCATTTCTCCACCATGAACAAGAGCAAAGAAGTTTTCTGCGTGGGAAAGGGCAACTGGACATGGTATTTTAGAGGTCACAAGAAGAATTTCTGAATTAGAAATCAAGCACTTCGGTATAGCTTCCCCGATCATATTTTCTACTCCAGACAGACAGAGAAGAAAAAAACCCAACCCTTTATCTCCACAGCAGTAAACTTTCAGTCTCCCATACACAAGTGAAAGAATAGCCTGGGAAACAAGCCCACAACAATGTTGTGGTCAGAGTTTAAAATCAAAATCCAATTCAACCAGAAAGCTGCAGGTTGCTTTTGCCCTTTTCATGAAGGAGCTAAATGCAGTGGCACACAGGAGACAGAGCTGCCCAGCAGAACCTCCCCCTTATTTGTTATTTTTAGCAATTTAGTCTGACAACGCCTGACAACTAAACACGCTGAATATAGCAGGAGAGAAGGGGCCTATCAGATACTATCAGAGAAAACACACAGTGATAATCACTTTCCCCACCCCTAATGAAGAATCAATTTTCCATGTCTTTATAACATCACTGAGTTTGTTCTTTTTAAAATGCCACGTTTAAAAACGGAATCCATCTAGCCCTACAATGGAAACGGATAACATTTCCTGAAACAAAGCATTGTTCCACCCCTCGCATATCATGTTTCCTTAAAAACAAGGGAAGAAAAACATTACTTGGTTTTTCTCCTAATACTGCACAAACATTGCTGAGCTAAAAAGAGTCTGTGCTCATCCCTTTAGAATGCTTTCAAAATAGATTCAACACATACCCCTCGTACTATGAAACACAACAAGAATTTGATACTATCAGGACTGGAAAAATCCAATCGCTACTGCTAGGCAGGACGCTTCCCATGCCAGCGGGCGAGCGAGCCTAGGCCATCAATCTCCACAAGATTCAAGCGAGTTTTTGTAAGCCTCACTGGCACAGCCTTCAAGCAGATGTGTGTTTTGCCAGCAAGCCTGGGCATTCTGTTTGGATTCCAAGGGATTATGCACAAGTTGTGAAGTTAAGAATGCTACATATGTACATACATACGTTCACATTCATACCTGAGCTTTAACAGGAAGCCACCCTGCTTTTTCTGCAGCTCCTAGTACACATCCATACCCCTTTGGTGTTTTCAGAACACAGTTCCTCTCACTGAGTACATCCAGTGCGTATTCCAGCCAAACTTTATTTCCACAGCCCTGTACAAAGACAGGTCTCATTCTCCTCGCTGCTCTGCCACGCCATGAGCAACAGGGAGGACCAATCTAGCAGCATCACATCACTTTGGTGATGCTGCCTTGAAAAAGGCAATGCACTGCTTCAACAGCGCCGGAACCCTAGAGGGGGAATAACTGCAATCACGCATTGCAGCGGAGACTATCAGGAAAGGAAGAAAAGCAGATTTCAAACCAGACACAAAACCCCTTGCTGTTTTCAAAGTTCACTCTGACAGCTGCGAACGTCAGGAAACCCAGCTCACACCTCTGGAGCAGGTTAAAGCCCGTATGTTCACGAGTAGTCAGCACTCAGGAGCTCCTGCCTACGGAGCTGGATCGATTTACAGGAGAGCTCAGCAGTGAACCCAGCCCTCTGCGCTGTGCTCCTCTGCAAACAGCACCGAGCCAGCAGCAAGAGCGTTTCTCAAATTCAGGCTGTATCAAAAGTACACATTTCACAATACCTTAGCAACAGCATCATAAAAGCAAGACATAAATGTCTCAAACTCACACTACACAAGTAACCAGATCGGCCACACCGTATGGCTGCTGGAGGATTACTCTGACCAGCTTGATTCAACTACGCAAAGTGAGAAATGTGATTAAGTAATAAGGTAGTTAACAATGTAAAATATAAACCTAAATGTTAAAATCCTTCCAGTTCTAATAACAGACGGAGGGAAGTTTTAACCTATCTTGGTTTGATATTTATTTTACAACGATGCAGTGGAAGCACAAGGTCAAAGTTGCACATTCTTTCCTGCTTCTGTCACAACTTGTTTTCAGGAGAGCAAAAAACCCCTACTCCTGTGATAAGTGCTGTCTGCCTTGGACTCAGGTATTTCCCCTGAAATCTGTTTCCAGCAGTTACTTTAAGAGTTTGTCCTCTTCCAAGGGGAATCCCAAGCCAAAGGAAAATCCTTTTCACAAAACTGCCAGCCAGCTGGAAGCAGAGTCGTTAAAAGATGGACTTGAATGTTCACTTAAAACAAAGTGCTGAAAGTTTTGGCAATCTGAGCCCTACTGTCCATGGTTAAAAAGAAAAACCAACCTGTGCAGCAACTACCTTTCCACTCCCACCACCTTTTGAGACAGTCACTATTGGTGGGAACTTTAATTCAGTGGCCATAAAGAGAGACTCAAGCAACAGGGAGTTATGAAGCAGAAAACCCCATCCGTGAAGCAGCCACCTGTAAGGCTTTGTGTAAGAACAGTTATAATCTGGGGGGGATTCCGTTTATTCTGCTGAACTCAGCAACTGGAAAGCTCAGGAGGTAAGATCGTTCCCCACCAGGAACAGGAAGAAACCGAGACGCACAGCTGAAGGGCACGGTAGCCAAAAAGCTGACCACAGCCTGACGGAGCTGGCAGTAAGGGACCCGATGGGCAGTTTGTAAACAGAGGTTGTCAACCACGCTCCAACCACTTCCAAATCCAGACACGCTGCTCCGAAGCTCTCCAACCCCAGTCACAGGGCTGCCTTTGCGCAAAGCCACTGGCATCTAGGTGGCTCAACTGTAGCCGAGATCCAATCACTTTTATCGTGTAACCATAAAAATTGCTGTGCCTTGTCTGCATTAACACCACCTTAAATATATAACCTATCCATGGAGTACTTGTTTTCCCTGCGCAGAAAAAGTTCTCATGGCCAGAAACACAAAACCCCTTAGTGCCTGGACTGTCTTCTGTGCCAGATAACACAACATATGGTGATGCGCTTGCCCTACAGCTCCCCAGACAAGCTGAGTTTTAAGAAGGAATTAAAAAAAAAAAATAATACAAACGCATTTCTGCTTCAGTGTTAGTAGGAGACAACAGAGACACAACTGTACAGGTCTAAGTTTGAGCACGGACCTCCTATTCCTGCTTGTCCCTACTTAGCTGGTCTCCACACTCGCTTTCTCCACAATGCTAACAGAGGAGATAAGCAGCTCGACACAACTCAGTCTTTGCTTTCTCTGTCATTCCCCAAAAACCAAGGAACAGGGGTTTGTATTAGTTACATTTTAGGGGCATTAAGGAAAAAATACACTAATGGCCTTGAAAAAGTACATTTTGAACATCTTCTCCAAAGAATGGTAAGCTGTACGTGTAGCCACCAGAAGACAGTCAAGAGTCACTAGATAACTAGTTTGAACACCGGAACTTATGCAGGCTCTGCTTTCTATTTCCTAGATATTCTTCTCTGCCTTGTGTACTCCAAACAGATAAACATAAGAACACAGAAGTGCTCTGACCACATCGTCAAAACAAAGTCCCATCTCCCCGTAGATCCGGTCTTCAAGAACAGCCACAAGTAGATGCCTAGGGCAGAGCGTAAGGACAGGGCAAGCGTATACGCTACTTCCTCCTCATACTTTCCCAGCCTCCAGACATTTTTAGCTCAGGGACTTCCTGAGCAGGATGCCATTTCTACATATTTGGTAATTCTCAATGGATTTCTCTTCCATGAATTTGTGCAATTGTCCTGAGCCAACACAAAGTTTTAATATCCACAGCACTGGCAAAGTTTCACATCACCTATCTGCTGCAAATAACCACACAAACATCCTTTTGCTAGTTTTAAATCTTGTTCCTACTAATCTCATCCGAATCCCCCACCACCAGTTTTTATACCAGGACACAGAGGGAACAATCAACCCCTACAGGGGTTGTAGACCTAGCAAAGAAATCAAGTGACATGAATTATTTGTAGCTTACTTGTCACGGGCACTACGCTTCATCTAGTTACAAACCTTCAGAATGAAAAGTATCAGATAAAAAACAAGGGATGTAGCAAACAAGCGTCTTGTTGACCTTCAGTGTTCTACTTTCATCATCATTACCTACCAAAAACTTACCTCTAATTCCTTAATTTTCTCTTCGGCTATTCTCTGTTTTTCTAAAAGCTGATTATGAATCACTCCTTTAGACTGCAGAATAAACCTAAAAGTGAAAAAGAAGAGACAGACAACTGTTGGCTATTTTTTACATCTGCGGTACACCTAGCTGTACATCAAGTTAACTTACGGCGACCTCTGCAAAGTGTTCATCCTCAACCCTAGGTTCTGGACAGAGGTGGGAGGAAACTGCTACGACAGCTCACACAAACCACCAGGCTGGCCTCAAAGGCTTGCTCACTCATCTCACCCAGGATTTGGGAGGAAGGAAATCGAGGCACACAGATCTCCCTCCATCGTTCAGTGTCCTTGAATGATCCGAAAAGCACTTCTTGCACAGCGCTAGCAAGGGGAGTCTGTCAGCACATTCCATTCAAAGGGGGCTAAATCAGTTGACAGCGTGTAGTCACGGCAGCCTCTTTCAATGGGTAAAAGCCACTCATTACCATTTTAGCGCTCACAAACTAAACAAACCCACTGAATAAAAATCAAGCTTTCTCCAGAGAAAGGCTGAGAGGGTTGAAGTTGTTCAGCCTTAAGAAGGTTCCACGGAGATGATACTGCAGCCTTTCAATATATAAAAAGGGGCTTATAAGACGGACCGAGAGACTTTTTACTAGGGCCTGTAGTGATGGGACAAGGGGCAACAGTTTGAAATTTCTTTTGGGAAGAAACAACCTACACCCTTTTACAACGAGGGTGGTGAGACACTGGAACGGGTTGCCCAGAGAAGCTGCGGATGCCCCATCCCTGGAATTGTTCCAGGCCAGGTTGGACAGGTCTTTGAGCAACCTGGTGTGGTGGAAGGTGTCCTTGCCCATGGGAGGGGGGGGTCACACTAGATGATCTGTGAAGGCACCTTCCTACCCAAACCCTGTTGTGAGTTGATGGTACAGACCCAGGTGCTTTCACCAGAAACGCAGAGCCGTGGTACGCCTGCCTTGACTTGCGCTTTCACAGCTCCCACTGCTCATGGCTCGGCTTTAACACCCACCCCCTCAACGACCTCTGAATTCCCATGCTCTCCACATTCAGAGGGTTTTTCTGTGGGGTGGGAAGTGGTCATTTTTAACTCAAATTGCAGCCACCGGTTTCCAATTGTTCTGTTTTCGGTTGCCACATTTAAAAGATTTGTTCATAACATCGCAGTCACGGCAGTCCTGCTCACCAGCATACAAAAAGTTGCCTGACTTGCTCAGAAGAGCCTCTGAAGGAGCACCAGCATCCAAAGCAGCTCTCCAGCAGCCCCACTGGCATCCCACAAAGAGGTAGAGGACAATTGAGTTCAAATGAATTTTAGGAACTCTGTGGTTGTTTTCATCCTTCCAGACATAAATGTACAAGCCACAGATTTGCCCCTTCCCTACTTAGAAAGTCCCCCAGGGGATTTAGAAGGAGCCTCCACATGTCATACCAATGAGGTCAAGGTCTCTCTCCAGCACCAACTAGGGTCAATGTCTTCCTGCCAGGTGACAAGAGCTCATGCTTGAATAGTTAAAACAAGCAACTTTAGACAGGGCAGAATAGGAGTGCATTCCCCGTCTGCTAGAGAAAAATCGGAAATCAGTTGGTAGTACCATCTCCCATGACAAATGACATTATTAGCGTGTTTGCTCAGGGCCTGGTAAATACAAACGCAGATCTGCCGCTTGGCTTGAAACCCAGCGTACTCTGCATGAGCAACGCAACAGCTAGAAGGAAAACTACCTGCCACATGCATTCCTGAAATGCACAGGAGCAGAACTGCAGTTAATTATAACAGGATTCCAATTAAAACTCTCTTTGGTGCTGCTATTAACCCCACCTAGCAATCGCTTCCTCCTCCTTCTCCTACTTTTCTCCCTTGTTCTGCTTCACCTCCTCTTTTCTACATATATAGAAAATATAACTTCTGTTATATTTTTTACGTTGCAATTTTCTCAAATCTCTCCTCATTTCTTCACAGTCTTAGCTCATGCTTATTACTAGTGTCACCTTTGTTCTGTATCTGCTACTGTTCTTTACAACACAGCTCACTCATACTCTCTTTGTCCCCTCAACTCCCCCCTTTCCATTAGGTGCCCCCACAATCCACTCTCACACAGTGGTCATGTTTTCAGGCCTCAGCGCACACCAACCTGCTGAAATACAACGCAGGTTGTGCTCAGTCTTGTAAAAATCAAGTCCACAACCACTCTTCTAGGAAAGAGTAGTTGTTTATATTATTTCCATTTACTATTAGATGCAGAGCCTGGATCTAGACAGAGAGGAGCTACTTTTCAGGATCACCAGCAACCACGTCATGCCAAGGCTCTTACCTCGAGCCTTAATATTAACCCTCGCACAAACACCCTGTAGATTTTGCAGTGAAGACTAAAAATCTGCTTCTGCAGTAGCTGCTATTAGTGAAAAACCAAGATGCCCTCAGTAAACAAAGCCATCGGTCCTTTCCCACATCACAGCTTCCCTGAGCCCATGTGTGCAGATGAATGTTTCCTTAATTATTTCTTTTTTTTTNTTTTTTTTTTTTTTTTGGGGGGGGGGCAGCAAAGAAGAATAGAGTACGTTCTCATTTGCTTCCCCAAACTGTATAGCAAGAGGGATCATTCTGGTTTCACTGATGCCTCCAGTCTAAGAAACAAAGTAAAACACCAACACAGCTTGATCAATTTTCCCAGTGCTGCAGCTGGGACTGAGCGATCCCGGCTGGCTGAGAACGGCTACAGACACGAAAACCTTTGAACAAACAAGTGGCTGACTTCACGTCTATTCTGCAAATGTCAACGGCAGTCATCGGGGAAAATATCCTCCCTCCCACCCTCCTGCAATGCTCTGGCAGACATGCGACAGCAAATTAAAATTGGGTGGCCGAAGTTAGCACTGACAAGACCTAAGCAGGCAGCAGGACACAAATAGAACCATCCCAATTTTATATGCCATAAAATAGTGGGCTGAAACCTGTGCCCATTCACATACTGGCTCAGAACCAGATTAAGTGTCCCCGACTTGGCCGGCAGCATCCTTCGGAAGGTCTTCACCAGCACCAGGTTGAAGCCACCCCATTCTAATTCCCCACCAGACAATCATCGAGCCCTTAGCAGAGGTGCTGCCATGTAAGCCGTCAAAGGCCAGGTTTCTAAAGTTGAAGCTATAAATCCACATCCACAGTTAACTATTTAAATCCGCGGCTTCAGTTTTCAACCTCGGGAGGACTCAATCCGTGTTTTAGCTTCTAGCTTGGGATACACACGTTATGGAGATCTTGGCCAAATTTTTTACCTAAGAAAATAATGTAGTTTATGGCTGCACTTAGAAAAAGCAGAAGCTTGTTCTGCTCATTAGGTAAGAGGTGCTGCAGGGCACTTGTAATAAGCTGGAGTTTAAATTTAATCTGCATTTCATTCTTCCAATTACCTTAAGTAAATCACCAACTTGATGATTTTTATTTTTTTTTTAATTTGTTTTTCCCCCCCCTTCACCAAGCTGGAGAAATAGTGCATTGTCATTCTGTTGCTGGTTTTAGTTACATGTGATTATTTTATTTATGATATTTTAAGCTCGTGGAAGAACCAGCGGAAGTTCTGAGGACTTAGGTTCTTCCCCAAGTGGGTTTGTGAACAAGCCTTTCAAACACATGAACTTCATTCGCTGCCTGGAGGCACACCACCAGCTGGGAACTGGCCCCACGTTAGAGCCACCGAGGAGAGGAGCCACTTTCTGCTCTGTGACACAGAGCTTGACAGAGGACATGACTAACACCAACCCCCTGGCGCAGACCAGCACCAAAGAGCTCCACAACCCGCTCCGCCAGAGACCACCACGGGAGGCTCCCAGCTCTGAGAGTCCGTACGTTTAACTGGGATGGCTTTTAAGTATGGGTAGTCCACAGAAGACAAACAGCAAACCAAATCCTCTTCCAGATAAGCGAGTTCACTTGTGTCCACCTTCCCTCCGTGAAGCGTCACAGCACACACTAATAGATCTGTCAAACGCAACTACTCTATCAAACGTGAAACAGTGATTCAGAGAAACTTTCAGCATCACAGTGGCAATTACAAAGCTTAACAACAATCACCTCCTCACACAGGAACTTTTTCACTGTTGTTAAATAACACCAGAAATATCTGGGTCAGAACAGCCAAGTTCACCACATCTCAGCTGGCCACCCATTTCAAAGAAAACGGCTAGGAAAAACAGAGCGGGATTTGCCCCATTCCAGATACTTAGCAATTTTTCCAACATCCACACATAAAGGTAAAAAGTTAAAGAAAAGTACAAAGCAGTGGGGTCCTTGAGGACAGCACCACTCAGCCAAACCTGGGCTGCCAACAAGAGCAGCTCTAGGACACCGTGAAGTGCTTACGAATCGGCCGTACCTACATGATCCGGCCTCCCGGTGATCGCTGGTTCTCAAGTGCAATGCGAGGAACAAAAATAGAGCACAAGGGAACTGAAAGAGAAACCTCACTCTAAATATTCCCACTCATTTCTATTTTCCTCCCTCTGCTAGCTCCACATTGGGATTTTTGTTTCCCTAAGGCAGAGAAAGCAGTTTATATACTCTCTCCAAGAGTCACTGCTTGTTTCCTTCTGAGGGGACCTCTTATCCCTGCCCAATTATCAATTTCTAGATATGGTGCCCATTTGTTCCGTGTTTACACAACTGGGCACCTGATCAGGTCATATCTCCCTTATGCCCTGTTCAAAATGGTCTCCGGGCTCTTGTCAGGCTGGCCAGCAGCACCGTCAACTTCATCATCCGTCTGCTCCTCTGTGTCACACGTACACACCCACAAAGCGATGTTAGCACAGCCTAAGTAATTCCATAACTCAGTGTTTGCAACAAAATGTACTGTTTACTTGACTTTAAGACATAATATTAGATACTGCAAGATTCATCCTTTAATGAATGAGGTTATGGAGATGTTTGTTCAGCATACGCCACTCTTCATTATGACATACAAGTCATTAGAGTTATTAAAGGTGGAGTACCAGTGATGCTCACAGTTAAGGTTTTCCATGGAGAATCCCTATTTTCAATTAGTTAGAACTGCAAGCAACTTAGAATCACTCGAATCATAGAATCACTTGGGTTGGAAGAGACCTTCAAGATCATCGAGTCCAACCATAAAGCCAGAAGATCATCGAGTCCAAAAATCTCCAAGCTTTACGTCTGAAGCTTACAGCGGCAGGCATCGCCGCAGAGGCGAGCACTCTCTCCTCTTCCCGTTCTGCTCAGGGAAGGTGGTTCAGGCGTTTCTCCTGCACAGCTTGTCAGTGCAAGAGCCCATTCGCGTTAAAGCATTAAAACCAGGAGGGAAGGAGCCACACACCAGGCCACAAAGCAACTCTTCCCACTTGGGTCTACAGAGATCACTCCAAGAACCCGCGCAGGGTACCACAGGAAGCCTTCGCTTTTCTTCTGCCCGATACACATCCTGCTGCCTAATTTCAGGGACAGACAATTTTACAGGTAGCTCCAGTGTTACTTTGCCAGAATAACGACGAACGACAGCTCTAAAAGTCCTTTCAGCCTGGCCCTCAGCTCACACAAACGGTCATTAGAATTTCAGCTTTATGGTTCCCATTGCATTGGGGACACTCTACAAAAACATCTGAAAATAAAACTAACAACTTTGTACGAAGCTGTAACATTATTCTAACATGTTTATTGTATTTCTATGAAAAGGAAGACGCTGTGCTCTCACACAGCGCAGTCATTTACATAGAATATCCTGCCCCTCGAAACCACAGGTTTTCATTAGACTTCTCCATGAGAAAAGTTGGGCTAAGCCCAGCCATGCCCTTATCTATTTAAAGACGCTTTTTAATTCTGAACTTGCACTGCTGTTCAGGCTTTGAGCGTTCTCAGCAGGAGATTACTGCTTTTTAAGTACTGTTCAAAGCCAATGGAAGAGAGGCTTCCAACCAGCTGATCCCAAGCAATCTAGCTTGATTGAACAGGAGCCGGCTGTTCACAACTGCGAGCACCTAGTAGTCCCCTCCCAGTCTCTGAGGGGCTGCTTATGCTCCTGTAAATGATTCCCCACACAGTTCGTAACAGGCACTGGTTATACCCCAGCAAATTCCAGTTTCAGTCACCCTAGGTGAATTACCTAGTTCCAAACAAGACAAGGAAGCAGTATCTTTTTTAAAAATGAAAATCACCACTAATTATAGTTTGTGCTGCCACCCTTCATGTCTACGGGTTTCACATTTTTCGGTCTGATTTTGAATTTCCCATTCAACAGATCACACACCTTCACCAGAGCTTGTTCAGAAAGAGATGGAGTTGGAACAGCCGAGTTGAAGCTTTTCCTATGTTTGCTTTTATTTTAGTGGTCAGTCATCTCACAGGGTCACTCTCAAATATAGCTAAACCTAGCTATTCCCCCTTCCCCCCCCACCCCGCCAATGCAGCACATACCTTAAAGCAAAACAAATCCTGCAGCTTATATTGGGAGGATTATATATGAATACATTCCAGAAGCAGCTGTTTATAGTTCACATGTAATTTTACTACGGCACTGGGAGAGGTGGATATGCACCAGGAGCTGTTTGGGAAGGAGCTGTGGGTCGAAGCACGCCAGCAGCATCTCCGGTGGGCAGCAGAACCTGTGCAAACTCAGCCGGACAGCACCGGAGCCCGCGCAGAGACCAGGATTAGCGGCGCTGGAAGCAGGCCAAACCAAGTCTTATGTAGGCCACAACAAGGGTAACTTTTACTCAGATGAACATTTGTAAGCCATAAACCTATTTACTTTAAGGAGCTAAAGGAAGAGAACAAAGAGTGCCACACTGTTTGCTTCCTCAAACCGCTCCGTGGACTGGCCCAACACGTCCATCCTGCCCTGCCGAGGGGCAACGGCGTTTCTTCTGCACTTCAGGCCATGTTTACATTGAGTTTTCGCTTTTTTTTTTGATCTGTCAATAGCTACAGCATATTACATTACCTCAAGCCAAGATAGTAACACAGATTGCAAACAGCAGTTTCTGCATTGCCAGACACTTAACTAGATGGTAGATTTATACCATTGTTCATGCTTCGTTCTTTAAAAAAAGAAAGCAGGAATATACCTAAGTGTGCATTAAATATAGCACAACCCAAAATAATAAAATAATAAAATGGTCTGCTTTTAAAGAACACCATCAATTCTTTTTGAGGACTCAATCGACATAAATTGAATTTTAAAAAAAAAAAAAAGAAAGCAAGCAAATGCCTCCTCTGTATCAGCCAGGAATTAATAACATTTGAGATTCAAACCATGTGGGGAAAACAGTGCAAATATGTCTGCAGTTCATGGGGGTGAAATCTCCATGAATAGTTTTTCCTCACTATAGCCCTGGTTTAATGGTTTTATCTTCTAATTTTGCTTTAGTGTGACTTTTAGGATGCAGCAATGCTGACCTGTAGCTTGTTTAAGCAAAGGAAACTCAAACGACTGCAGCACACCTTCTAGCAGGCGCACTTCAAAAAAGATTTCCTGCAGTCTAGGTTGTACCAGCCGTGAAAGTTGCAAGCAGCAGAAACAGAATTTTTCCAATAATGTGAAGTCAAGATCCATTTCTACAGTCTCCTGTATTTTTAGGAATTCCCCACAAATTCCTAAGAAAGAACATTTAAAAAAATAAAAAATACAAAAAAACCAAACCCTCGCAACATCAAACGAACACACATCTTAACACTTCTACTGTTGTCTTCTGTTTCTTCAGCATCTTCATCAGAAAGCAGAATTTTGCAGCAGTAAATGAAGTGACAAGGAGATGCTGCTCTACTCTGACAGGCAAACTTACTTTACCCTTCTCAGCAGCACTAAGAACCTATACAGGAAAACTAGCAAAATCAGGACACATCTCTTTTGAAAAGCAATCCATCCACAGTTGCAAGAAAGCAAAAATGCTTTATGCCTTGCCCAGGAAGAACCCTCTGAAATGCCAAGTGATGAGGAAGACCCCGCTATGGGCTTGTGGTTGCTAAATGGCACAGCCTTGGCTTCTGCACATTGCAAATCCTGCTACAACAAAGCATCAAAGCAAACGAGACAGCAAACATCACAGAAGTGGATGTAAAGATAACCGAGTCACACGAATTCAAGCATAACACTAATACAGAGATATTTCTGGATGCTAGAGTTAAATTAGCTAGCACTAAAACAATCACGTTGTTTCCTAATCAGCAAGAACAAACTTTTTAGCATCAGCATTTGTGGACCAAAACAGCTGGATGTTGTTTTGGAAAATTGTTTCTTCTCAGAAAGCCTGATTTATTTTTTTTTTAAATTTATTTTTAACTGGCTGAAACATTCTCTTAATTCAGCAAATAGTTTTGGAGAAAACAAAAATAAAAATTCAAGACAGCAGTTGTAGCATTCCTGAGTTCAGCACTTTGGTTCTTGCGTCTCTGTATTAAATTTGTGTAAAATAGCAATCTCATCCCACAGGACTGGCTTCCTCATCTTTTACTTCAGTGTTTTAATGTAGGGGACGAGAATTAAACCCTCCTTCTTTCAGGCTTTGAATGGGCAGCTTGGTCAGAGGATGCTCAGCCTTAGATTTCTCAATTTTACTAAGGCTGTTCCACATAAAAGTAATATATTATGTCAACATACACGTATCAGACCAGAGACTGACGCTGGGTGTCTCCACCCAACAGCTGCGGGTCAAGTGTTGAGTACCTTGTTGCACCCTTTCCCCTCTGGCTAGATACCCATCCACAAGGATACCTGGAAGGGCATCCCAAAGGAAGACAGGGATATGATAGGGGCTCTGCCAATACTTCTTTGGTCCAGTGATTTGGCCATTCTCCTCTTTGGCCAAGTTCAAGTGCCTACACTAAACCAGAGAAACAGCCCTGTATTCTGAACGAAGTGCTCTAGCACTCAGTATCCACCCAGGGACTCCACCATTTACTTTAGAAAACATCAGAAAATGCTCAAAATACAGTACTTTAAATCCACTAGGTATTACAATAAATGGAAGTTCCTTACTGCTTCAGAATATCAGAGTTACACCTTATGTGCTTGGAGAACTTCAGAAATAAGGCAGTCATGTTCCATAGTATTTTTTTTGCAGCCTTTGGGCACAGCAAGCCACAAAAGCAGGAGCAGTTCAAGCTCCCCAAAACATTTAATGCTTGTCTGGCACGTATCCAAAGAGAACGCCGGACCACTGAAGCAACGGATGCATTTGCAAGAAACCCCAGACTTCCTCTTTCCAGAGGTAGGGACAAAATGAAGGTGCCCTACTAGGGCCGTCGCTCCCCACAACAGTCTGACCTTCCAACTGCTGCCCTGCAAGCTCAAGACTTCTTGAAGGCTCTGGCATTTATACAGCAGCTCATTGCTTCTGGCTCGCAGCACATCAAACTCTCTCTTCTAGCAAGAACTGCACGAGCAGTTTGTCTGCTCTGACCCCCACCTTCGTGGCTCAGGTTTTATCTCCTTTACGTTCGCTCAGGCAGCTCCTTCCTCTGGGTTGTCCAGACAACAGGAAGGCAAAAAGTTAGGCATAAAGGAAAGGCAAAGAGACCAGATTTGTTTAAATGTAACATAACTCCTAGGCAGAAAAATGCTCCTAAACAGTTAAATGTCTCCAGGCAAGGGAGACAAGCATCAAGTAAAAGCTAATCTTCTATCACAACAAATGGGGAAGGGAAGGGGGACACACACACACACATTATAACCAGCAGGTTTATTTCAAGTAGGACTAAGTGAAACACCTTTTTTTTTTTTTAATTAGTTTTTTTTTTTATTATAAGACCCTTTTTTCTGCTGCTTATACATTTGAAAAACACTGGCTTAACAGATGCATCCATTCTACACCAGTTCTCTCTCTAAAGCTGATTTTTTGAAGAAAGGCAGCTATTTCCTAGAACTGGGTAGATACGCATCTTGAATGCAAGCCATGGAAATCTTTTCTTCTCTCAAGTTTCAGTATTACATGGAGAAATTATGTAGAGCAGCAGGGCAGGAGAGCTATAACTGGACCAAGATATCCAGGAGATTACAAATGAGCAGCCCAGGGCAGCAGGAATAAGATCAAGAACTAAGTGGGGGAAGGGCAGAGGGGAACGTTTGAGAAATCCGAAGATGTCAAGTTGGAAAAGGAGCCCGTGCCCAAAAGAACAAGCTCCCTTTCTGACGTGGAGTCCGGACTCCCAGCACCCCACTATTGTTAGCAGTTAACCACAAAGCCCACTGACCAGCTGTGCTCCCCTCACCCTCCTGACCAGCCAGGAAGAGGATGACAACCAACTGCTGCCCCTTATTCACTGATGGAGTCAAAGGCACCTGTACAGACTACTACTGCGTTACTCCTGCATGCATCGGTTTCAATTTTGCTTCCTGTGACAGCTCTCTAAAAATATCTAGCCAATTTTGATAGGCCCACTCACAAACAACACCGCGAAGAACATTCTTCAGGCTCCAACAAAAGCGAGGAGTTCAAAATGGAGAAAAACCTGAAATAAAAAACCAATTGGGTGACGGGAAACCTTATGGGTTATGAACACACGTCATGCCACATCGCCTTTGATTCCTCACGCACCATCTTCCAGCACCCGTCTCGCTCAACACCCAGCATGAGGAAGTGGGAAGCAGCTGGATGCAAATTTTGTTGCCTTTGCAGTTCAGTGCCTGACTGTACTTCCTAGACAGAACAGGCTTATTGTGGAAAATAAAACTTTCCCTTTTTTAATAGCTAGCTAGAGGAGCTTCATGTTTTTTAAACTACATATTGACCAGAGGCTGAGAGCAACATGCTTGTCTCTGGGGCTCATTTAAGTATTGTAGCACCTGTCAGCTTCTCAGCAGCTGGGCTTCAGCGCTGAACTCCCTACAAAGCCTTACCCAAGGAGATGGGCGATAGAGAAGCCACTCAGATTTCACAGAGCAGCCTATAGTTAGTAACTGAACCATAAAGATTAAGCCTCGCGTACCCTTCAGTTCTTTGGGAGTTTTTTGAAATGCGAGCGGGAAGCATACAGCCATCTGCGCTGGTAGAATCGAGCACCAATCTCATACACACAGGAAAAATAAAAACGCAGCTACCGCAGCTGTATTGACCGACGTGCAGTAGTGACTGCTGTCTTCAGGGCTTCAGGAAAGAGCTTACAGTGCTCCATGAGGTCTCATTTTCAAAAAAACCCCCAAAATCACAGTAAAAGCAGGAAAGCAATTAAATCCTAGGAACGATCAAGAACATTTAATCCTCTCTCAGGTTTCATTTGTGCATGGTTCAGCCATCAAAAATCTGAACTGCTCTTAAAAAAAAAAAGTCAAAATCATATTATTAGAGCTGTCCCCATAAAATACTATACTCACACAAAGTCATTTGACAGGGACAGATGTAATAATATACTACACTTGCAGAAAATCTTGAACGTAAAGTTGCGCCACAGCATTTGCTTGATTTTTACAGTCTTATATTTTATTTTTGTAAGCATTCTCCCATTTGTTGTAGAAATAAACTGATGATAAAGCAGTATCAAACCAAAACCGACTATCTATTTTGGCACGGCATGAAAAACTGCAGTGCTCTCCTCACTGTGCTGAGCACAAGAGCCAGACATTTTTCTCCTGTAAATAAGGATCCTATCCAGGTTATGGCTTAAAAGAATGTAAAGGGAAAGGTCTGAAATATTCAGACAGAATTCTGAAGCTTAAACTTTCAGCATAGTTCTCAAAGCAATATGATGATATCAGTTCACAAATAGCTTAAGCAGAAGCCCAGCACAGTGGTAGCTGTCTCAGGCTACGTAACAGGCCTTTCAAAAGAGTATGAAGTAACAGAACTGAAATGTATTTGGCCAGATGCCACCACTCAGATGATATCCCAGCCTCACGGATATGTACAGTACACAGCAATTCATCATCGCGTACTATGTGGCACTGACATTTCTTGTGTCAAACCAAAAATAGTGATAGCAAAAGTAAATTGAGCCCCACACGTGGAGGCCACTAAGGCCTTTGCATGTTATACACACTACAATGTTCATCACAAAAAAAAAAAAAAAGAGACCAAGTTGAGGAACCACAAATGGACTTTCACATTTGCCAGCAGTGCAGGGAAAGCCTCTCGGAAAGGAAGGAGGCTCAAGATAGGGGTTAAGAGAACAAAAACCACACAACTGCTTTCCAAGTAGTGCAGAAGCCAGTACCGAACTAGGCAGACTTCCTCCCAGGATGTGGCACATCATCACAGTTCCTCAAGCCTTCAAATTCCACAAAGACCTGGAGCATCTTATCCTACGGAACTGTACGTACTAGCCCCCTGCACACATCCCAAACCACCAAAGCTAAAGAAAAAAAATTGAGAAACTCTCTCAAAAGCCAGACTCTAAGTAGCAGCTTAAATGGGTTAAAGAAGAAAAAAAAGGAAAAAAAATGTTGAGCACAGGAATAGAAGCACAAAGCTTATTTCAAAGAATTTAGCTATTTAAGCAAGCTGTCAGAAAAGCACCAATAATCAGAGTTAACAGTGATGCAGACTTCCACCCTTTCTGGATAACCGAAACCCACTAGAGCTCTAACATCCGCATGCTAGACTGCACAAAAGAAATTGAGACATCGTAAATATCCCTTTGGTGGCTGAACTCCCACATCCATGCAAAGCAATAAAGCCAACAAATTATGAAATTTGCAGTTCCACTTCACAGAACACGGCTTATATGTCCAAAAGAACCATCATGACCACCTCCTTTGGTCTCCAGCAGAACACAAGATGCCAGACTGCCCTTAGATTTTACCTCCTGCTTGAGGGCTGCTTTAGCCTGCTTTGCTAAAAGTCCAGATCTCAGCAATGAATTCTCTATTAGGGGTTGGAGTGGGCTCCAGGAAGAGCTTTATGCCCTTGGTGCATGTCCTCCACGCTAGGGAGTGACATGGATCATAACAGAGCGTTACTGCCAGTTGGCAAGGCAGCCTTCAGCCCTACAGCCAGCACAGCCCAACAGCCAGAGTTCACAGAAATACCCTATCAAGCCGAGCCAGGAGCTGGGGGGAGGCGGGGGGGAAGAGTGAATGAGTAGTATTCAGAAGAGGAGCACTCTCTTAATCTGTATTTGCATAGCAACTAGTACAACAAAGTCCGTCTTTTAAATACTATCATAATGCAAATATTTTCCTGATGGCGCCTCTGCCATCCGTGAGGAGCAGGAGCTGCCTGCCATGCCCAAGCCACCCTGTCTGGTCAGAGAAAGGCAAGCAGGTTCCCCAGAAGATTGTCACTCCCGCAGCTGCTGCACACAGAGAAAGTGTAAACAGTTTAGGACACAAAGAAGGTGAGTGTCTCTTGCTCCTAAGTGGAAGGCAAAAGCAGAAAGCGGGATAATGCATTTCAGCCAGCACCGAAACACCACCTGGTACCCACATCTAATTCACAAGCAGGATTACTTTACAATAAAGACCAATCCACACATATTGAGGGGATTCTCCATATAGGAGAAGTATTCTGTACTTTGGATTCTAAAAAAGGTTTAAAAAAAGTTGTTGACTCCAGAAACCTCTTCTACTCTTCATCTGTCTGCTCTGTGAGAAAACCAAACAGAAAAAACCCTTCTACGTTGTCTCCTAACTACTCCAGACAAGAGTGTTTGCTATGGCTACAGCCTGCCCGGGTCAAATCAGTCGCCTCTTGCGAGGCCTGTCTCCTTTTAAGGTATCAGTGACTAGCATCCCCACACAAACCCAACATTTCATTCTCCCACATGAAAAAGTTTATTTCCTGGGAGCCAAGAAAGGGACTCTGTCACGCTGAACACCTCCATTAGCCTGGGTACAACTTCACCTGAAAATTCGCAGCAAAGGGCAAACTATGCGCCATTTCTGGCTTCCCAGTCCTGCCGGCTCCCTACAACTCAATCCGGAGATTGCGTGGTGCGATGGATCAGGGGACTTGTCTGACCTGGCTCATCACTCGGCCCTGTGACCATCCGCTTTGATACGAAGTAGGTGGGGTAAAGACAGGGTGGGGAAGAGGTTGATACAATCACCCCTTTTGGCAGCAGTTCGAGCAGATTCAGTTTTGCAAAACCACAACCCAAGCTAAGCAGAGTCATCGCTGTTACCCAACTAACAGCAGACACAAAAGAAAATTTGTAGTGCTTTCAAATCAGAAACACAGAAATCTAGCATGACATTTATCAAGTAAGCACGTGTTTCAGATTTGAAACCACTTTGGATGGTCTCCTCTCAGAGGCTGCTGAAGTCAAACAGAAGCGTGTTATAGAAATTAATCACAACACGTTACTTCTGGTTTAAGGTGTTTCCTTTGACAGCCACCCAACACACGGAAGCACATGAGTGCACTGGGACTACTCATGTGAGCTTTATGCTCACTTCCAAGGGTTTAAAAAGATCCAGGCAACACCCTTTAGATCCATTCACCGGCATGATACTGCAAAGGGCATTCCCGTTGAACCTTTGTGCAAGCAAAACCCTGAGCAGTGAGCTGTGCACATTGGTTTTTCAAGGAGCCTAATGTAAACTACATCAGAAATTACTCAAGTTGGACAGATTTGTGAGAGCATTCTCACAAATGCTGGTTGTCGTAAGAATGCTGCTCTGCTAGTCTAGACTACAGACTTGCCAGAGGTGCCAGATAAGACCATCACAGTCAGAAGCAGAGCCAGCAAGCAAAACCACACAAAGCCAGTAACATTTATAACAGTTCTTCTTCAAGGCAGCCAGCAGTTAACCCCAAAGATAAAGCCCAGTAATTTTCGCTGCATTCCCAGGCAGATTCCTGGAATTAAAGATGAAAGACAATGAGAAAAATGAAACAAACGAACGTGCTGAGAGAAAGCCGACATGTTCTTTGCAAAGGGAAGAGCCTCTGGCCCAGGGCAGCAGGCTAGAGGTCTCTTACACACGAACGCTAGGGGGGTCTCTCTCTGTGCGCAGGGTCACAATCACAACCACCCTCCCCTATAGCAGCCAGGTACGCTCAAGCGGGGAGCCGGCCAGCTGCTCTGGGCACAGCAAACAAGCCCCCGCCAAGCGCCGCAGGAGGGGCAGGTACTCACATCCTCCCTACACCCTCGTACATGCGGGTCTCATCCACCAGCATCATGACCTCCGTGTCGGTGAGGTGGGCGTGCTTCTTCGTCTTGCTCAGCTGCTCGATCTGGATGTCGGCCAGCTTCACCTTCTGCTGCGTGTCTATGACTTTGGCCTGCAGCTCGGTGAAGGCCTGGGGGGGAAAGCAGCGGCGATGAGGGGCGGCCCTGGCTAGGCCGCGGCCCACCGGCCCCGCGCTGCTGAAGCCGGAAGGCGGGGGCCGAACCGACCCCGGGCTTCAGGGGAGGCGGGGACCGGGCAGACACCACCCGGGACACGGAGAAGACCCGCCGCCCATCGCGGAGAGAGTTGTACCTTCTTTAGCTCCAGGTCCACGGGCGCCGCCATCTTGTCTGCGCAGCGCGCCTGCGCAGTGGGGGACGCGCCGGCACCGCCTGCTGCTGCGCATGCGCGGGGGCGCCGCGGCGGGACGGGAGGCGCCGGGCCGGGCCGGGNGGAGCCCGCCGGGCCCGGCCCCTGGACACGGTCTGCCCGCTCTCACCATGGCTGCCCAGCGGCCACCCCGCCGCCTCCCCGCCACCCGCCAGCGTCCGCACGGGCCCGGCCGCCCCCGGAGAGAGTCCTGGAGTGCCCAGAGGGGAGTGCCAGGGACAGACCAAAAAACGCTAAAGGGTGTTAAAACCAGCCAGAGCGGTGAATAACACCTGGCGGCCAAGCGTGGCCTCGGCCTCCAGGCCCATGGAGGGGCTGGGCTGGCGGTGCCGGACATCTCTGAGGCAGCAGAAAGCCGAGGGGAGGCTGAAATGGCGGCCCTCGCCAGGCAGAGGGCCTGAGCTGGCGGTGGGAGGCCCAGGGGGCTCCCCATGGTGGGGCAGCAGGGCTGTGCCTCCTCCTGCGGGGATGGCTGCTGGCTGCCCCCGCGGCCGGCCTCTGCCTGCGCACAAACCACCTGCGCTGCCTCCGGCCCCAGAGCTCTCCCTGGAGCTGCCAAGATGGGCTCGGGCAAGGGGTGAGATCTCCATGAGGCCGTCGGATGCCTTTTGGGCAAAGGCGTCAAAACCTGAAGTGACCAGCGTGCCGCTCTGCAGCCAGAGGCAGGTGGGGGGAACCCCATGCAACACTTCAGAAGTGCAGGATCTGAGCTTCAGAGACTCTCAGGTCTTGTTGCCACCTGCTCCCAGCACGTGGCCACCCTTTTCAGTGCCTTCCCCAGCTCTTACCAGCTGCCGCAGCTACCCACCCGCTGGCCCCTGTCATTGCTACTCACCCAGTGCAGAGCTGGAGCTTGGGGACAGTCCCCACTGCCTGCACGGGCAGCTACATGCCAGTGTGATTTTTTCCACTGTGCCCTCAGCTCTGCAGGTGCCTGGGGACATTGGTGTTACCCTCTCTGCAGTGGCAGCAAACTCATGGGAAATGCCTGGGCTTGAGGCTTAGTGACTGGGTGACGAGCTGGGAAAAGCCAACATCCCCAGCCAGGAGGAAAATCAGCCAAAATGGAGCTGTGTGCAGGGCTGCTGCTCTCTGCTTCCAAAGGGAGGCACCAGGGGTTGCTTCGGCCACTTTTGTGGTGTCCTTTTGGCTCCCTCGTCCCTGCTCCAGTGCACTGCCATCCCCTCCATCCAAACTCTGCCGCACTGCGATGGCCAAGGTGCTGGGGCAGGCAGGGGAGAATTGGTTCTTAAAATGGCTAATGCAATATCTTGCAATTTTTTATTAAATCTGAGATTTTGGAGGTCTCCTAGCTCCAACCCTCACTCCAGAGAAGAGACTGAGAAGAAGCCACAGGGCTCTCCTCCAGGCACGTGGTCTGTGTCCGCGGCAGGACTGAGTGAGCCCAGGTCGGGAGCTGGGGGACACACTGGGTGATGATGTTTAGTGGCTGGGCACACATTTTGTCACCCATAGACAAGCCAGGCACAGGCATCCAAGGGATTCAAAGGGAGATGCCAGAGATCAGAGTATGGAGTCGGTGTCGGAGGCAGCAAGCGGGCTTGACACCGCGGCAGTCAGGAAATGCTGCAGATGGTGACATGTTTGTGCTTCTGGGTCTGTGCCCGGAGCAGGGTAAAGGCCAGTCTGCTGAGCTGGGGCTGCTGGAGGCCACTGCCTGCCTTCACCAGGACCCCACCAGTGCTCAGCTTGGCCAACAGCCTCAGCAATCCGTTCCTGTCCAGGGGGGATGGCGGGGTGGCGGAGACTGCTTTCCTGGCACCCCTTTCCTGCAGGCACAGTTAGATGAGCAGCCAGCCTCCCCCGCAGCTCACGGGCATCCTGGGCAGGGCAGAGCCCCACGTGCCCCAGCCACGCTCTGGGACACCTCCTGTTTCGTGGCCACGAACGCAGCCAGACCATGGAGCTGCCCTGGGTGCTTCATCCCTGCCTTAGCCGGGAAGCGAGCATCCGTAGGACTGCCAGTGGGGCCAAGGGAGCCAGTCCACAGATCCAGCCAGGTTCCTACTCGCTCTGTCTCCAAAATGTATTTCCCATCTCTCATCTTGTTAAATCGCCACCTGTGAGCAGCCCAACCTGCACTGCTGGCCAGTGGAGGAGCAAAGAGGACTAGAAGACATCCTCACAGTGAAGGAGGAAGGCAGAGGGTAGCTGGGCTCTGGGCAGAAGCTCCAGCTGTCTGCAGAAAAGCCTTACAGTGGAGCTATTCCCAGTGCCTGCTGGGGTGGCATGGAGTCCCAGGAATGCAGAGCTGCCCACCATGAAAGGCAGAAGGGCTGGAGTGGGCAGCAGCTCCAGGAAGGGGAGCAGAAGCAGCACAGCTCAAGGCAGGGATGCAGCCAGGTGACCCAGAGCAGAAGGGCCTCCTGCAAATCCGCTGGGGGCATTATTTGTTTAATAGACATCAAAAAAGGCCAAAGTTTGAAGTCTCTGATTGCACTGGCACTCCCACGTCATTAAGATTCAGATTTGCACAAAGCGGAGCCAGTAATTTGTTTCCCTGGCTCCGGGACTCGGACCACTGCGGCTGCTGGGGCTTTTACTCTCCAGGTGATAACACACAAGGGTGCCCATTGTCACCCACCTGCTTTCCACCTGCTGTAGCCATGTACTTTAGCCCTTCTATCTTGGGAAGCGCTGGAAAGCCAAAGTATTTCTACACTCCTCCCTCCCACACCCTGGGTTTTGCTACCACAAAACTTACCAGCTGCACAAGAGGGATGAACATACACACTCGTTTCCTTAGCAGGCCCTCCCCCAGCGAGTATAAGGCTTATTTCATATTTTACCAGAACTAAGTTTGGGCTGAATTAGGCCAAAAAGCTCTGCAGATTACTTGCTGCCCAGCTTTAGCGCACATTGTAGGAGGAGGAGTGGAAAGCAGTAGCTTAGTACTCCCCTTTGAAAGCCAAAGTTTGACCTCTGCTGAAGGGAGAGGGGCCGGAGGAAAGCAGGTTTTCTGCAGAGGTGGAAACCCTTTCTCTCTGCTTCTCTCTCCTAGAGCCAGCATCCCACCCTGATCCGAGCTTCCCCAGGGGAAGATCAGGGAAGAGGAAAGAAGTGGTTTGGAGGTTATTTTTACTACAAAGTCAGGAATTAGTCCTGAACCACCATCTGAAACGATGCTTGCTGGAATGACCTCAGCCCCAGGAGCCTACAGCCACCCCAGGAACTGCTGCGATTCCCTGCAAAGGAGGTCCGAGTCCACCGCTTGATTATTTATTTTTTTTTTAGCCAAATGCTGGCTTAAAACCAAGAATCAGTCCCATTTGGATCAATCCATGCGCAGAGTGGCTTCACCTATACCGGAGGCAGCTTTGCTTGATGAGCAGACACCCAAACATCATATCCCTCCTGGGGAATGAGCTGGCAAAGATGCAAACCTCTGGAGAAACACAGATGGGGCTGGCCTGGCTGCAGCTCCTGCAGGACAGATCCTGCCACCAGCCCCTTGCACCACACTGCTCTGTTGCGCACTACGGATGGCACAAGCCGATCCAGCAACCCCTGACGCACACTCGGGATCTCTGTCACCGCTTCCAGTACCCCACGAGCAAGGGAGTGCTGCTACACACAGTCTTCAGAGGTCTGACTCCTTCCCACCTCTGTCATTAAATTGACAACCCACGTGTTTGTAACAAAGTGTTATTTATTAGAATATTACATTGCACTTAAAAAATAAGGGAGGTCTGACCCTATCATCTTGACCTACATGAAGGGTGCAGGGCCAGACCTACAATAAATATAAATACTATGTACAGTTTATCTAAAATAAATATATAATTTAAAATGAAAAATATCTTGTTAAATAGCTGTTACCTTCCCACCCCTCCTGCACCTAAGAAAGCCCCGAGCCCGGTCTCCTCGCCTTTCACAGTTTGTTCCTCGGCATGGACCGCAGTGGATGGGGAGCTGCTGGAGAGCCCCTTTGCCGCCAGCTGGTCGGTCCCTCCTGCCTTCGTGTGGCCACCTGATGGGCAAGTGCCTCTCCCGAGCCCTCTCCGTCCCAGAGATGGCCACGAAGCTCCCTGCAGTGGCACTGTTGCCCGACCAGCCCAGAAGCTGGTGCTGTCCTGCTGCTCCAGTGAGCTCCTGCTGTGCTGCAGGCTCCCAGGGACGGCGCTGGCTCCACGACTCTTGCCTCTTCCAGGAAGGAGGTAGAAGTGTGTTAGTGCTGACCCCTGTAAGACAGCAACAGGAGAGCTCACGACACAGCCAAGGTGCCCGTCCCACCCAGTGGGAGACATCTCATGGCCACCAGAGCCCCAGCAGCAACACCCAATCTCCATCTTGCAGGTCTGGACCCTGGAGCATGGGAGCCAGGATGCCTGGAGAGCAGTGGCTACACATCCCACCATGTCCACCATGCTTTCCTTCCAGGGACATAGCGCTTTGTCCCCTGGACACATCCACCCAATAATCCCCAGGGCTGAGGGGACAGCAAGGAAAACCTTGTGCTGAATCCTCTTCCCCCAAATTCAGTTCCTAGAAACGGCTAAAAATCCCAGCCCTGACGCTATTACCAACGCCACAGAAATTCTTTGAAGGCATTACTTCATCCTCACAAAGAACAATGATTTTTCTTTTTTTTTTGAATAGAGAAGTAGCTGTAATACGTATGGGCACATCTAATGTCAGGGTTTGGACCAGAGCAGAGGAAGTCCACAAGCTTCCCAGCACCCGGCCACGTGGCCACCGGCTGGGGCAGAGCACACCCAGCCAGAGTAACGTCGCATGGGGCTGGCAGCAAGGTCCCCCTGTGCCCAGCTGCAAGGCATTACGTTGGTGCAAGTAATAAGCAGAGTGGGAGTGAAAAGGAAGGGCTGGGTTTTTTTTATATATATATGTATAAATAGAGGCAATATCTAAGTAGGGGAAGTGACTCAGAGGGTCAGAGAAGGAGCAGAACAAGTTGGGGGGGGAGGGGGAAACAAAAAAAAAAAAAAAAAGAGAAAAAAAAAGAAAAAAACCCATGCAAACCAAAACCAGAAGCGGCTTCCCCACTGCCAAACATCTCCAAAGCACGCAGCACCAGGGCAAAGCAGGACTTAAGGTTAGAAAAGAGGACAAGGTGGTGGTGGCGAGAGGCGTCAGGGGCTTGAGCAGGAAGGGGAGGAAAGAGGGCTGGAGCCCCAGGGCAGCCCAGGCTCTTGGGCCAAATGCAGCAAGTTGCTTCTCCGGGGTCAAACCGCCTCCAGCTCCTGCCTGGCTCTGGCACAGTGTCCACACAGCAGTCCCAGACAGCGTCAACAAGCAGAGCCCCCAGATACCCACCAGCCCCACTGCTTCCCCACGCCTGACCGGGAGCTCATTCACCTCATCAGCACCCGGCATCCTCAGTGATTCACAGTGATGCCCAGCTTGATTTTCTCTTCGTTTTCTACGTCGTAGACACCCCTCTTGTGACATCTGTGAGGCCAAGCAAAGAGATGCTCAGAGCACAAAGAACTCCCTGCCACCCTTCCCTGCACGCGGTCTTCCCAGGGACATGGATCCAATGGCTCAGCCCCGTCCCACTCACCTGAGCATCAGCAGGGCTGCGATGATGACAAGGCAGAGGGAGGACAGGACAACAGCGACGACAGCCAGTGCTGTGGTGTGGTCGTACGCGCTGGGAGGGTGCTCTACAGGCAGCGAGAGGCCGTGGCATCTCTCTCCATGATATCCTGGCTGGCATCTGGGCAAGAAGAAAAGTCTTAAAGGTTGGCGGTGACCAAGCACAGGTCATTGGGTTCATGGTGACCAAGCACAGGCGGTCATTGAGTCCCTCACACCCCCATCGAAAGGGCCTCCCTCTTTGCTCAGCCTTAGCCAGCACCCTGCCTGTTTCCCTCAGTCCCCCTCCCCTGAGCTGGGAGGTTTGGTGTCACCATCACCTCCCTGGTACTGGTAAATTAAGTTTCTTCTGCCCCAGGCACTAAGTGAAGAATCCTAGAAAGGTTGAGCTCCCCCCAGGAGAAGGCACCGGGGTCTGCACTCTTCCCACTTGTCCCCAGGCAGAGCCAGGCTGCCCAGGCCACCTCTGGAAGTGGAAAGTCCCATGCAAGGGAGCAGAGAGGCAACTAGACCAGTGCTCAGTGCCTCCTCCGGAGCAGGATGTGCCCGCACACCCTGCCAGCCAGCGAGGTACCACCTCCCCGCAGACTCAGGAGGTTACTCACACAACAGAAATAACGCTCCCCAGCGGAGCGGCAAGGCTGCCAGCCCTCCCCGCGGGTCAAAGCGCACTGGTGCCACCACATATACATCCCTCTGTATCCAGTGCCACAGACCCTCAAGCTTATCTCCAAGCTGGGGTCTGAGCCCAGCCCTCCCGCCTGGCTCACACCACCACCACGTGCCGGCATCACCTCCCAGCCGCAGCCGCAAGGTTTGGCACAAGAGGTGCAGAACCCAGCCCGGCAGCATCCTCATCCCCAGGGACTAGCCCAAGGGAACAACGATCCAGGACACACTGCGACATGGGCAGGCAGCCACCACAAAGCCACACCAGTTAACACAAGGCCTTAGTATCAGAGGGGACTGGGGCAGTTGGCTGCTGTTCCTAAAAGCCATGATGGCTCTGGGGAGATGTCACCCAGGGATGGGCCATCAGGCTGGAGAGCCCCAGCCTGCCCCTGGACCCCTCCTGCTTGCCTGTGTCCCAGGTCCTTCTCCAGGCCCGGCAATCTGGGAAGGGCAGGAGGCTGAGCAGGGAACACCTGGCTGTCCTAGTGCCCCACAAGGTGTGCTGCACCCCAAATCGTGCCGGGTCACCAGCCCAAGCTGAGCCAGCAGAGATCTCCTCTTGCTGGCAGTCCCGAGCCCCCTGTGCAAGGGCCCAACTTCATGACAGCTTCCAGACAGAGAGAAACTAAGCGGTTCAAGGAGCTATGCGGAGCCTGATCCCTGCGGATTGCAGGGCGTGAGATCTTGTGGGCACCGTAAGCCAGGGAGCTATTATCTTCCCCGGGCTCTGGGCGCAGGGCTGGGTGGCTCAGAGGATTGATAGCAGAGAACAAAGCCTCTTATATATCTGCCAGCTCAACCCCTGCCCACGTCAGCGGGGATCAGACGTGCACCCCTGGATATTTCCCGTGGTAGCAATGTCGTATCCAGGTGCCCGGGCAGCAGGCAAATGCTTTCTCCTCCACCTGCCTCAGGTAGACCCTGCTCTCTACCTGCATCCCAAGGGGACAGGGAGGATGGGGTACACAGCCCTGTCCTTCGTCAGGGCCAAGGGACAGCTTGGACATGGCTTTGGCAGACTATTCCCAACGGGGCTCCCTCCAATCCACCTTGCTCGTGCCACGGCAGAGATGGTCCTCCAGCTGCGGCAGCGCTGTGCTCTCAGCCAAGGCTGGCAGCAGCGAGGGACAGGGGGACGCAGGCTTACAGAGTCAGGACGGGGTCTCGCAAACCGGACCTGCTGAAGACCTTGGCTGCAAGAGCCCAGCCCCTGCTCACCCCCCTTCAACCCCCCCCTCCCCCAACCACATCTCTCTGCGCAGCAGCTTGACCAGAGCCCCCCATGCTGGCAGGGCATGCCGGGTCTAAGTCCGTGATGGATTTTGGCAGGGAACGCTCAAGAAGCACAAGGAAGAGGCCGAGTCAGAACTGTCCCCGCATAGACGGGGAACGTGCACTAAAAATATCTCCTCTGCTCTTCCTCTGCCTGGCCCAGAGAATTGAAGGAACCGTGACTAAGGCTCCCCCGGTACAGGCACACACCAGCAACTCACATGCAGGAGGGAGCTCCCAGCTCTCGAATGTATTTGCATTCGCCGTGAATACAGAAATCCTTGTACTTCCGCAGGCACGGGTCTCTCTTTTTCCCCAGACCTTTGCCTTTTCTTCTTTTATTCCCGTTCCCTTTTTTCTTGGGAGTAACCAGGCCTTGAGGCTTTGACAGGAAAGCAACTGGAAAACAATTAGGGAAGGAGAAAACAGCGGTCAGATCACCTCCGCGCATCCGAAGGCAGCACGGCAAACCCCAGGCTGCTGCAGCCAGCTCAGTCCTGGCACTCCTGCAGCCTTTTGTGCAGCAATCTGCCCCCGAGCAGAGGGTTTTTTTTCCATTTGTGGGTTGGGTTGGCTTTTTTTTTTTTTCAGCTTCTTACAAATATCATGGCCTTTCCAATTCATAAGAACAATTATCAAGGAAAGAAAGGAATCGGGACGGGGGGAGGAGGGGAAACAGAGCTTTATGCATCTCAAATGTTGCTATTATATGCACCAGTTTCCACTGAACACAGAAAATTGCTATTTGCCCCTTTACTGGCTTTTATTTCCCTGATGAGTGCGGTCTTTTGTAAGACCCTATTCATGGCTCAGATGGACTCTCCTTCCGGTGGGTACAAGGATGCCTTGGGAACCCGGAGCAGGATTAAGAGAGCAAGCCTGGCTTAATTTTTAGATTTGCAGAGCCAAAGAGATGGCAAGGGCAGCGTTCCCATGAATCACAAACATGATTTCATCGCCGTGCAGAGACTGGTGGCTTTTGGTGCAAGGCCACCTCCATGCCAGGATGGTGGGAACCAGAGCACAAGAGGTCCTTGCCTGGACGTGGACCAAAACCAGCAATGTCACTGGAGTGGTTTTAAGACGTGCAGGTGTCCAGCTTGATCTCGCAAGGTGCTGAGATGCCAGAGAGCACTCGCTGCTCCAAGAGGGACTGCTCAGTTCCCCCCAAACCCACAGCGCTTCCTGACTCCAGCGAAGCCGGGGAGATAGGAACTAGGCGCTGCATTGCTCGGGGAGGAGAGGGCAGCCAAGTCTAACCTGGCGAGTTGTAACCTGCCTAATTCCTTCTCAGCCACTTCCTGACGTACCCGAGCCCATCTCCTCCTCCCCGGTGAGCGCCTCTCGCGCTGCAGCATACCAGTTGCACACCTAGCGAAGTTACTTCACTATTTCAACATCCTTCGCACTATGCCTGGAGAAAACTGATACTCCAGGAAACTGCGGCCTGGAGAAACCCCCAGATCTGGGTGAGGCCAGGGCTCTGCCCCAGGCTGGCAGCAGAGGCTGTCCCCTCCCCTGTGGGTCACCTCCTGAACCCCCCCCGAGCCACTTTGACTATCGCTACCCCTCTTCCCTGGGGTTCTGTCCCTTAGGAGAGCCAGAGAAGATTTGGAAGATCTTGCCAGTAGGAAAACTGGTCCAGCTCAAGCAGGCAGTGGGATGCTGCTGCTCTCCCCCTACTCGGACACCCTGGGAGCTGCGGCACAGAGGAAGGTGCCTTCAACACAAAAGGCACATTTTTTTTTGCCCATAGTCCAGCTCAAGGCATCAAGAAAGTGCTCCCAGAGGCTGCAGCTTCGGTACCCAAACATCCCCCGCCGCCTCTGCCTGTCCCGCAGAGGAGGCTCAGCCCGTCCCTGGGGAATGCTCGCTCGAGGACAGGGTCCCCTTCCTGGGGGGACACACAAAGGAGCGGGCTGGAACATCCCCTTCCCAGCAGGACGGCTAACGGTGTTTCCCGGGGGGTTTCATCCCCTGGATGCGAGGGGGTCAGCCTGGTGGTGCAGGTATTTTGTCACAATCCCAGGAAGCAAAGAAAAACACGGGGGGAATAAAAAAGGAGGCAGAGCGCACTCCTCCTGGTGCCGCGTTACTGATCCGGCGCAGGAGGTGACACCTCCTCGGTGCCATGTCACACGCACAAGGCGCAGGTCACCCTCCTCGGCCTGCCATGGGGTGCCCCGCCCACCCCCACCAGAGTCCCCGGGCCACTGGCTGTCCCGGAGCCGG